>CAEMYA010000089.1:664093-708765 GCA_903131615.1 Diplodus sargus
GGAATCAAGCAATTTCATCACATTAAAGCAGATTTTTTTTTTTTTTACCACGAGTAACAGCTGAGCATCTTTATAGTGTACATTAACCTGTAAGAACCGTACAGAATGATAGAATCCACCTCAAGCCAAGAGCATCTCTTCGAAGGATATTGTTCTATAAATAAGGGCCT
The DNA here is from genome assembly GCA_903131615.1 of Diplodus sargus. Classification (NCBI taxonomy): domain Eukaryota; kingdom Metazoa; phylum Chordata; class Actinopteri; order Spariformes; family Sparidae; genus Diplodus; species Diplodus sargus. The sequence goes on from CAEMYA010000089.1 coordinate 664,264, forward strand.
CGGTTTTAACCTTCATCATCCCACTACAAGTCATACAGGCTCTGAATTAATGAGCTGTAGCCTTTGTGGCAGCGCCATCTTGGTAATGAGGCGTGGACTGAGCAAGTTCACATCGTCTCACTGTAGCTGAGCGAAAAGCCAGAGGAAACCAGATGAGACTGATGTGGATTTTAGTTTAAGGTTGGGCATAAGTATCGGTGTGCCAGGCTATAGAACAGGATCCTTATTATATTTTTAAGCATCCTAAAGAAGGGACTCAAGGCAGATCCTTGATTACACTGAAATTACATTGAAAAACTTAAAAAACTGATACCATACCTGATTTAATCAACAATGTTACCATTATGCCCTGATTTTTTGTCTTGTTACCCTGTAATGACATTACTTTACTCTGATTTAAAAAATATGTTTTCCGACAGTGTTCTAAATCCACATTTTTGTACAAGGTAATGGTGTTTAATTTAGTTTCACCAGCGGACTATAATCCCATACAAACGCTGAGTAGATGCATTGAACAAATCGGTGATTGGATGTGTCAGAGTTTTCTTCAGTTAAACAAAGATAAGACTGAAATAATTGTTTTTGGATCCAAGGAAGAACGACTAAAAGTCTCTGCTCAGCTTCAGTCTGTAATGTTGGAAACTACAGAAACCTCGGTGTAATCATGGAATTTCAGCAGCCACACTTGGACAATTACAAAGTCAGCCTTCTATCACCCTGAGAACATATCCAGGATGAGAGGACTTGTGTCTCGGCAGGATTTGGAGAGACTTGTCCACGCATTTATCTTTAGCAGATTCGACTACTGTAATGGTGTCTTTACAGGACTCCCTGAAAATTCCATCAGACAGCTGCAGCTGATTCAGAACGCTGCTGCTCGAGTCCTAACAAGAACCAAAAAAGTAGACAGCATCACTCCGTTTCTTATGATCTTTACACTGGCTTCCTGTCTATCAAAGAATAGATTTCAAAATCCTGCTGTTGCTTCATAAAGCCCAAAATGGTTTGGGGCCAAAATACATTTCTGATCTGCTGGCAGGTTATGAACCATCCAGACCTCTGAGACCGCCAGGTACCGGTCTGCTTTCAGACCCTAGAGTCTGAACTAAACATGGAGCGGCAGCATTCAGTTACTATGCGCCACATGTCTGGAACAAACTCCCTGAAAATTGCAGGTCTGCTCCAGCTCTCACCTCTTTTAAATCAAGACTAAAAACATTTCTGTTTGCCACTGCTTTTAACTGAAGCAATTTCAAGTCTTTGAACTGCACTCTGACTTTTATTCTACAGTCTTGTCTCTTCTAAACCTTTTCTATTTTAGCCTACTTGTTTTAATGTTTGTTTCTTTATGTCTTCTGAATTGTTTTTGAAGGCAATTTCTAATGTCTTTTGAATGAAATTTTTAATGTCTTTTAATGTAATTTGTATGCTCCTGTAAAGCACTTTGAGTTGCCTTGTGTCTGAATCGTGCTATACAAAATATACTTGCCTTGCCTAGTTTGCCTGTCGTGAGGAAGAGGAAGTCAGTGAATGAGACTTAACTTGAATAAAACTAAAACATGATGTATTTTATGATGAATGATTATACAATTAGTCATTTAATGAAAAAGCCAGATTTATTGTCTGTACATTAATGGTGAATAGCGAACACTGGGACTCACTGTGTGTCTGTGTGTTTAAATTTGGGTCTGTTTTTACAAAGCTCAACACTCACCATAGCCTCCGGTTCCATCTTTTCTTTTCCCGTGTCGTCTCGTTATGTTCATGAAGTATTTCCCCTCCAGAACATAGACACACAGCAGTGTGATAGACAGGAGGAAAGATCTATCCACTTTTGAATCAACAAAAAATAAAAGTGATGTCTGAGCTCTCCTCTCATCAGTAAATGACTCGGAGCAGCAGAGGAGAATATGATCGGAAAAAAATGTGGAATAGCCAAAAAGTTGTAACAGCCAGGTGAGATACCTGTTGTAAGTTGTGTATTAACTCCAAATTAATAAAACTGCTTATCGTCTGATAAGAAATACGAGAAATGTGAAAGCTAACCAAACCATTTACAAGACCTAGAATAGACTCCAAACATAACACTTCTCAGTGGCCGACGTCTGTCTACCGAACACCCACGACTACCTGAGAATATGTCCCTCTGTTCAATTATATTCCAACTAATAAAATGTGTTTGGAGGTGAGGTACCAAGGCCGCAGAGGGTAAAGAAGGAGGCAGGGCTGTGTGCACGAGCTCTCAGGACTATCACACAATGCTGCAAAATAACACTTATCCTCTTCTCTGTGCCATGATTCAAGTTAGGGATGTTATACCTGCCTCACAGCACAGACTGACCTCTAATACGCGCTGATGTGTTCCAGAATGGCAAAGCCCCGATGTGGTTAGAATCTTTCATTAAGACGTACATGGCTTCTTCATTAGATCTGATCCATTGATTCTCCTCTTTAATTAGCTGGTATACTGGCTGGCTTATTTATTTCAATTACAGGCTCCTGTAAACTGCCAGAAATCTGTCAATTGCTGATGCAATTTTCTTGGCCACAGATAGAATTCGATTAATGTACCATTTGCTTTTTAATTTCATTATCTTCTTGCCCTTGAGTTACATCATTATTATTATTTTTTTTGTCTTTGACTGCAGCGGCATTGAGTCCACCTACAGTATGGAATGATCCAAAGCATTTCTGCTGCCAGTTATGTTCATTTACAGCTGATTTACACTGGGAGCAGCGGTCTTATCATGAATGTTGAGCAAAGTCACCTCTGACTCTTTGTTGTTAACAGGCATGATTGCCATCGGAAAATCTACATGATTCCGGCAGAGATGTTCGTAGACGAGGCGATGTATTAAAGTTTTATTCATCTTCAGTTTGGTCATGTCAACCAACTTCCTTCCTCTTCGTCTGACTCTGTTGTTATAGCAACAGACAGCTAAATGAACCGCACTGAAAAATGTATGAAGAAATGTCACATAGTATATCATTAACCAAGGCCTACATTACCTTTACCAAGTCATTCAGTTCCCCTTTTCTTCAGTAATTATTAATTAACGGCAGTACTGTAATGTAGTGGTGTGTGCTAGTAACCCCAAATGTGCAAAAAATTAAAACACAATGGATTACAAAAAAAGTAATGAATACTTTTGGATTACTTCAAAATAGTCCGATGAGCAGCGTACTATCTTTTTCCCTCTTTAAACATCTCAAAACGTTTGCAATGCGCATACATTGCATTTTGTATGATCGGCATTAAATTAAGAGTTAAATCGAATTACCCTCACGGAAACAGCTGTAGCACAGACCACGAGTGTACTGTGTCAATTCCACAAAGTGGGACGGTGTTTCTTTTGGTGAAAGTGTTTCTTCAGATTTCGAAGCTGAGGTCTTGGCAGACGAGAGCATCTTCAATTTTGGCTTTCAGAAGTTGTTCTTGACACAGACGTTCTTGTGTTGCACATTTTTTAAGCAATGGCAACATTTCCAGCAACGAAAGGCTGTTTGAGAGGGACGGCTGCGGCTTGAACCTTCCGTCTCGACTGAACACCGGTTTCTTTTTCCTCTTGCCACGTCTGCCACAAAGTGAGAAACTCCATATGTCACACACAATTAGAAGAGCACTGAATTTCCTGAAAAAGTGTCATGATTTAATCATTCAAATTGCCATATTATTAAGCCATCGTCAAAAATGCGATCAAGAAATTGATGACAATGTAACTTTAACCTCATTACAAATTTGTTAACAGTAATCTGCTGCTATAGTTACTGTTTTTCTTAGTAATCTGGTTATGTAATGCAGATAACATGTTACTTGCTACCCTGCCCCATTTGCATGTATGTAAAATGCAAAAGGACCATGATGGTTATAATGTTCTCTCCAATCTAAATGTCATGCTTGATAATATATTCAGTTTATTCACTGTACAGCAACTTGCACTTAGATGTGCCAGAGTTCAGCCGAAGAAATATACGTCAGTTGTAAAAAGTACCGCTGCATACGATGAAATACCTTTGAGCTCAATCTCACCTTTACTATGAGATGAAGACATCTGATTCCAAACTTTAAACCTCTTCTCCAAGCTTGAATAAGTTTGTGACTTTCAAATAAAAAGATCGTCTAATTAAAAAATTGGACCATACATGAGCTCGTAGTGTCTCAAACTTGTCAAGTATATCAAGGATTCCTTAAGGTTTTCAACCCCCCCCCATACAGCTTCCATTCATTCAAAGGGTTTCTCATTTTTGTTGCAAGCAGTTTGATGTTTGAAATTGAATGTATTCTTGATGAGGGAAGCTGGGAATTGGCTGGCTGTCAGATCAGCACTATTATCTGCCTTTTAGGTTTGAAGCAAATTAGACTTGGGGTCCCCAAGGTGCCTGGACCCTTGCATACTGGCGGTGTTGAATTCTCAGAGCGTGTCACTTCCTTGATGGAAATTCACTTTAATCAGAGGAAGATTCACAGCCCCTCTGGACTTGTTCACAGCTTTTTGATTTGTTTTCAGGGCATGTCAGATAGCACATTTTTCACCTGAAAGTAAGGAAGGGTAAAGTGTATCAATTAGATATCTTGTGACATTTTTGGCTGGTTATTAATCCGGTGGAGGCACGAAAAAATTCTGGTTATTATTTAGCTATCATACCGAATAAAAAAACATGTGTAACCTCAACTCATGAAAGACCTGTATGAAAAATAGATGCTGCAACATGGAAGAGGATTGTGACACAAAGATGAAATGGTAAAACTTTGCAGTAATGACACATTGATTAACATCAGATTTTTCAGTTAATACATGCAATAGTTCATTATCTTTTAGTACATGCCAACAAATGTCTGTTGGGTTACACTTGATTTAAAATATTTGGGGAAAAATGTCTTTGAAATTGTCCCTATATTAAGGGTTAGAATAAAAATAACTCCTTCCTTTATCTTCATGCCAGTATTACACAATTTAAAGTATAACCTATTAATTATCGTGCATGTCATACTGTGTCAGCATTACTTACCCATAATTAATGACTGAACACTCTTTTACCTTGATGCTTAAAGCGCAGCCCGCATTACTTTCACACTTTTTAAATGCATCAGAATGCTGAATAAGCATTTATTTAAAACATAATTAATCTATCACCGACAATTGTAAATCAGTTAGTAGGACAGCCAATGAACTGTTGGTTAATACTTCTTAATGTATTAAATTAATGTTCAAAGCAGCTTTATAAACTATTAACTATTGATTTATAAATGAGTTTAAGTTGAGATGAACATCATTTGTAAATATTACTGCCCACATTACTTAACTGTTAGTGCATGCTTAATACTACATTCATTCATGTTAATCAATGTATCCTTGTTGTGACGTGTTACCACTGAAACTAAATGCAGTAAAATAGGCAAAATATTGGCTATGCTGGGTATTCAACTGTCTGCATTTGCCATGAAAACAAATGAGCGCAGTTCATACAGCAATAGAAGCTTGTATCTTTCCTAAACACAGTTAATTACATTGTGACAGTGTGATTAGATACACACTGCATATCGGAATCGAGTTGTTTGAATTGTGTTTACCGAGAGACGTACGCCTACACAGTTTGGTGCAGAGCCTGAGCAGCATGTGCAAAAATGGTCTGGCTGGTGCATCTGTGAAACACACAATCAACTTTTCTACGGTGGCCTTTGTTGAGGCTCAGAGCGGCAGACAGTCACATGGTTGTTTTTTTTCCTTTCAGTTCTTGCAAAAGGAGAAAAGGAAATGCTACCGTCTGAGACACTGAGAATATTCCTGGTGAGAAGGCTTTGAAAATGTAAATATATCTGAGGTAGTGAATTTTATTACTGGAGTACACGCTGTAGTTTGACTCGAGGATGAAATAAAAACAGCACAGTCTCGTTAATGGAAAGAGCCGTGAGTCTTTTTTGATTGATTGTTGAGAAAGAATCAACAGATTCAGTGCCCAGCAGAAGTTTGATCGCAGGAACACCAGTAACAGAGGTGAGGGATTGTCTCTAACAGCCTGACCGTGATTGTTGGCCTGCTTTCATGTAAAATGCATGGTTTTTAACTGCGGCGAAGTGATTTTTGTTTTGGAACATACTTCTTCCCTGCCTCCTCTTTTCCAAAAACCTGCACGTGCACACATCGGATGGATCGCCAATGAAACACGGGCTATCAAGTGCGCCAACTTGAACGTTTCCGTTGCAGCACAGTTTGGATCTCGCCCGCTCCTTCTCCGCTGCCATCCATCTTGTCTTATCTGTGTTTATAAGCCATCAGGTGTGTTGTGTCTTGCTGATTCCCACAGGTAATTTGACTTGCAATATATTTTCAGAAGATCTTCCAGGCGCCCAGAATAGTCCAAATCATTACGGTTTCTGGCAGATACACAGCCAGCGAAGGATTAAACCGGTGAGGAGCCAAGGAGTGTCAGGATTTGGTTTGTTTGTCCCAGCTGTGTTGTTTACAACCCCCCTATGCTATAGTCTGCTCAGCCCGGCACAACAGACAGCGAAGAGGCGTCGGACCGCCAGAGCTTTGTCAAGCCTATCTCCACTTGCGCTTATTTGCAGGCGCTGCGTGTCCACCATTGGAGAGTGATTGACCACTAGCCTTAGATTGGAATTGATTGCATAAGGGCTATAACAATGAAAGACTGTTGATATTCTGGCAGTGGCAGTGGAGGAGTGTCAAAGGATGGGATACTGCTGTCACTAGGACAACTAGGTTTTATATTAGCGTATTGTCTAGTAGTCAGATGCCTAAGAGCTGAGTGGGCCCTTGATCCCAGAGATACTGTGTGTTCTAATTGGGTTCTATTGATCCAACCCTGCCTCCGTTCATGACGGCACAGTCATGATGAATGTCAGTCTGCTGTGCTGAATGACAAACTGAAGTAACCAGCCGACTGTTGCCTCGAGTTCAGCTGGCTCTTTCTGGGCGATGTGTGGCACCAGATTCTGGACATTTACAGAAGAGTGAAATTTAATTGGGTGGAAATCGCTGGCATCGTTACCTGTCTGCTCTTTAAGTTTTGGATCGCTGTTGTTGGAAGATTTTAAGCCGGTTCACTGTGTCCAGTATCAGTTGGTTGCCAATGGTTCCGTCGATTATAATCTATTTTATTACCTGAATGAGAAAAAAAATAAATCATTGCTTTCTTCCAATCATTAAGAATGATTCCAAAAAAGAAAAAAAAAATGAAATTAGATAAGAGAATTCTCTTACTGGGATATTTTATTGGATCTGAGTTAAAATAGGAAGGATTTATTCAGGTGATTTACTTGAATATCTACACAGGGGACCTTTAAGGTCTGACTGAGAGAAGGCTGATAAAAATATTAAATAGCTCTAAGCAGCTCTGTCATGGTAAACAAAAAATGTCATCAAAAGATACCTAATTTTCTAGTCTAGTCTGAGTTTCTTTGCCTTTAACACACACACACACAGTAACATTTTAAAGCACCTATTGGATAACACAATGTAATTATGATCGGATGGTAATGAGAAGAAAAGGATAAACCTATTTTGCCCCGAAGCCACTGATTTCATGTTGCACTTATAATTCTGATGAATTGTGTATGAATATAGACTATGGAGTTACATAACCATTGCACTGTGTGGCATTCATGTTTGCTTCTCTGAGCAACTGACATTAAATAATCAGTCAGCTCAAAGCATGTCTCCGAACATTCATCTGCAATTTGGAATGAGCACGGCAGTAGTGTACAACTGCACAACATGTTTGGGATCATTTAGGAATGTTTCATAGATCCATACGATCGACGCTGACGCAGGCTTCATCTTAGAGCATCTGCCGCTGATTCATTATGCTGCATTAGATGCCCGAGGAGGAGGGAAGGGGCAAAGCTTGAAGGATTGCACAGCATATTAAATGTGTCTTGCTGAACATCAGCTGAATGAGGAAATCCAATGAAGATCCAAATGCAGATATAAAATAACAGGTCGCTGGTTGAAATGCATGACTTTTAAGTCACATGCAATCCAAGGGAAATAGATTGTTGGCAGCGATATAACAGATAAAACAAGCAGGTTAATGTAATGTCACTTACTGTATGAATGGATGAATTTACTGATAGAGATTTGCTGCCCTGCAATGTTTGTTTGTTTCTTTTTCTTCTTTTTTTTTCAAACCCTGCCCATCTCTCTCTGCAGCCTTCAGATGAGTCAGTGTCTTGCATGGGAAAATAATTAGAGAGGAATTGCAGAGAATAAACGTATTTACTCGTCATCAAATTGAATTACAGCTGCTTAAGTAATCACTCTTCTAATATTTGGCGAATCCTGCAGCAACATAATAATGAAAAGTTCTTAATCATGGCCAGCCGAGTGTTTGTACTTGCAACAAACCACAGTGTTTAAACAGCAGCGCCGTAAAAGAGCCCAGACTAGACCGGGGCAGCCGAGGCCATCAGACTAAAGATAAATCAGTGAAATGGTCAGGTCTAATGACAGCACACTCATCTTTATGTGCTAATCTACCTGGCTTTATTGCTTTGCCTGGGCTGTTTGCTAGTGTTTGCAGGCCCCATCAGATGGAAGTCCTTTAGTCATGGTTGTCCACATTCAGGGTAGACTGCAATCCAGTTTTATGAGAAAGTTGATTAATTTTCGAAGTCTACAGCTTCCGGGGAGGAAGGAGTTTTGGGCTTTAGTTCGATGCAAAATTTTAACCTGTCGTGAAAGAGCAAAAGTTGTAAAAGTACAGATATCGTGTTGACAAATGACTTTGGCTTAAGTGGAAGTCTCCCGTACAAAATGTGCATGAGTACTTCAAGGTACAATATGTTAGAATTCAAATGTAAAACATTCGAGAATGAACAAAAATTATATACAGAATGCAAATAAATTAGAGTTCTGACGTTATTTCCAAACTTTGATGACTGCAAAGATGTCTTCTAGAGTTAGCATGCTGTCCAGCTATGGGAATACTCAAAGTACAAGCACCTTTATATTGGTTTTAAAACCAACATTATGTGACGTTTTGACCTTAAAATAACAGCTTCAAAACCATGGTGACGGTACAGTGTCTTGTAACAGGGCGAATGGTGTCTCTTTTAAGCTGTGAATTTCTGCATTTGAGTTTTTCAAACTGCATCACGTTTTGGCTCGGATGGTGCGACAGGCGATAATAGCAGACACAGGATTTATCATGGACTCAACTTGTTTTGTTGTTCGCTGTATTTGCATACCGTAACTGTTGATCGTTCTTCATTATATAATGGATTCATTTCTCACAGACGGCCCGAGACATGCCCCAAAGACATGTTTGTTTGAAATGCAATGAACAATCGCTGAGGTGATGCAGAATGAGTAATGAAAATATACGCAAGGCTTCCTTCGCCCCCGGGCTTATGGGGAATGGGTGGGACCTCTCTGGCCACACTTTGTGGAAGCTTTATTTTTCCTAGTGCTGATGCTGTCGTACCTGCACAGTTTTTCACACACGTGCCTGGGATTTTCACACTTTTGTCTGGCTCCAATGTGACATTTTATTTGTGTCAAGTCAGAAGTCAGTGTACTTTATGCAAATGAACTAATCAACACCTTACAGTGCACAAGTACCGTTCATGTCAGATTTGAAATTATCTTAAAACAATAAGTTCTCGGAAGTGTTGTGCGTTTTGCAATGGCTCTATAAAGGAACACATGCTCGATCTTGTACAGCCGTTTCATCCTGTAGCCGTGAGGCTAATGAAAGATTCAGAGGAATCTGCGTTTCTGTAGGTCTGAATGAAATATCTCTCCATGGCGTTAGTTGGACAGCTTCAGATGTCTCTTTTATTTAGTGCCGGGAAAGACATGAATGAAGACAGCGTCACCCTGACACCTTTCATCCTTGATGGCATCATATGATTTTGCCTTTAATATTAATAAGCAGAGTACGTCCTCCGCTTATCAATGTATGACTACCATCCTGCTCAACAGCTGTTACCGTGCTCTGTATGTGCTGGACGCTGCTGATTTTGTCATCTTTTAAAATACATGATTCATGGAGAACCTCTTATATAATTGTGACAAGACATCGCGTTACCACGAAGCCCCAAAAGTGGATATTAGTATTATCATTATTGTTATATTCATGAATTAGCGTGACCTGTCATATCATTAGTGTATTATTGAGGTTTGTGGGGATATTTAAGGTCATTTTGGGGATCTTGTGTCTTGTAGCCATCCATCATGGTGGAGCCGCCTGCAATTAATCATCGAGAGTCTTATGACTTCAGATTTCGTCTGGTTAATTAGGGTTTTCATTTCTTTCCAAAGTATAATTAATGTCTGTAAATGATCTTTCATTCTTTCGTCGTCCTACTCTGAACCTTTTTGGAAATTAAATTCACACATGATGACGAAAGTAGCAGATTATCAATGTTACTTAAGTCTGTGCAGTAGCAATATGCAATAAGGAAACCCCTCAGTGTATTTGTAGTTAAAAAAAACGATTTAATTAGAATTGCTTGATTTGATTTCAGGTGGCGGCGGATAGCTTGGCGTCCGTTGTCGAATGCGATTAGTTCATTTTAAACATAATTGCAATCCGTGTTCAAGTGAGTTGTTTCAGTTTCCAGTTTTTAACGAGTCATGTTATCCCTGCAGGAATCTAGGAAACTGATGTTGCCCTACAATACAATGGAATAAGATAAAATAATTTACACAATCAACATAATTGACTTATGATACCTTGTTATTACAGTTAGTACTCAGAATTGGGAATCAGACAAAAATACATTTAAGAATAAGCTGGAGGAGTTATAAATTAAATTGAATATGAGGAATTTATAAAAGGAGAATGAAGATAACTCGGCTTAGCATCAGTTCTGTGTATGTCATGACTGTATCCAATTAAGGGGGCTTTGTTGTGTCCAATTAAGGGAGCATCATGGGAGATTTGACTGTCTCATCGACGTACACTTTAAATTACATTTTAAACTCACACTGTCAACACGTTCTCACACAAGTGTCAATTGACTGACATTTGAGCTGCTTTCATCCTTTACTCTTTCAAATGCTTTCAGGACCTCATTCAGGGGCCTCATTTATGAAATAGACTTACAATCAATGTTGACTTAAAGTGGCAAAAGACAGTTCTTGATCCATTATGTTATGCAGTTCAGCAGAAAACTTGTATAAGTAGTTACTAATAAGAACTTACTTAATAAGAAAATGATCTCATGGTCCAAGCCTGAGATTTCTTTTCACGGTGTGCATCTGTGACACATTCCCACGCTGCATGATTGGCTTTGCTTGTCAACCCTCTATTTAGTCCACTAAATAACACATGTTGCCTGGCTTCAATCTCCTCTGCCATCGCCACAATTTCGTCTTCCAAAAAGCTTGATTTTCTCTTTTGGTCCATGGCTATTCCTGACTGGACCCTCATCTGTGCTCAGAGAAAAGGCAGGTGACACAAGGCAGGTACTGCCAGTTGAAGTCATTAGAGATTTATAGATCACAGGTGCTTAAGAGACAAATGGGATTTGTAGAACGCGCTTAGCATCGTGCATGAACACACAAGCACTCGGACAGAAATGATCTTAAAGGTGCAATATGTAAGAATTAGTCACCTGTCAAAGTCACACTCCAAACCAATAGGGGGCAGCATTTCACCGCAGTAACTGCTAGCTGTAGCCACGCGTCCGGACCTGGAGCTCAGCGCAGCGGCAGACTGCTGCACAGAAGCTTTCGACCTGGATGAGCCAGGGCTGGATGTTTGGCAAGCTAACTTCAGTAGATATCTCTGCAGCAACACAGACGTCATAACATTGAAACTGTTATTTCCTTACACTCGGTTGATAATCTTCTGGTGAAATTTCAACATCAATTTTATTTGCAGAGCCCCTTAAAACAAACAGGGGTTTGTACCACAGTGCATGTAGTTAATTTTTTTAATGTTGTCAGCTAAAATGCTTACATACTGCCCCTTTAAGTAAGAGGAAAAATCCAAGTGCACTTTTTTATTTTATTTTATAAACGAGGTCTTAGACGTTCAACTTCATTCTCACACTTTAAATCCAACCTAAACCTCAATCAGCACTTCTGCTTCACCTGCTGTTAAAACCGCTTTTAGTTTGTATTTCACTGCAACGTTAACCATTCCAGAAGTTCCTCTGTTTCCAAACGCAGCAGCAAGAACATGCAACATTTTTCCAACAAATGTACCATTTTCAAGTTTGCTTGGTCTCCATCTTCTGCTACAAATCACATTATTTGCTACGTGTTCTTGTGAATAATAAGAATGTTTCACACTTAACTGACGATATTTTTTTGGCTGTTTATTTTGTTCTTTGCATTAGACACACGGGTAAAAAGGAATAATAGCATGGATTAAACAGAATGCATTCCCGTGGCTCATTCTACCTGAAGTTGCGGACTGATTATGGTGGAGTACTTTGTGAGCCTCGGTAACTGTGAGGTTGATTTGAGCATCATGCTCCTTGTAAGGACACCCGGGGTAGAGCGGTCTCAGGTGGAAGTCTAGGCAATAGCACTTCAAGAAGGACTCTACAAATTATTTGATAAAGCCCAGTGAACCTCTGGTGCCCACTCCCGGCTTAGGAACTGTGCATGCAGTGAAGGGTTCTGTATTAGGCTCAGGAAAAAAGCCTAATCAGTTTGATTGCTAATTTAGCATTCGCGAAGTCGTTGTTTGTTTATTCTAGTCTCTGTGGGTCTCTGCCTCCCGGCTCTGCTTGAAACACAGCAGCTCGTGGCAGTGGGAGTGGATTAAGAGTCCCTGTCCTCCTCTGAGCATCTGTTCAGTGCAGCAGGAGCTGTTCTGTCTCCCCGCAGCTCCTGACTAGTCAAGCAAAAGCCTGTTTTCACATCTCAGAGAAATCTGAATGGGGGCGCAGGTGCCAAAGATATAGACTGATATGAGCTATTTCTCCCAGGAAGCGTTTCAATTTTTCAATGCATGAGAATATAACAAAAAATAAAACAGACATCAAATAGCATTTTTTTTAAGAGGCAAAAACGTTTTCATATGCACTTATCTCCCAGTGTGTAGATGCTCAGAGTCCTCCAGGGAGGGCTGGGTTGGTTCGGCAGGTTGAGAAGTTCAGTGCATGAAACAGTTGAAAGCGGCTGATTTTTTAAATGACTGTTCAGAGGCTCTCAGCTTGAAGCGAGTTGGTTTGTGGAGAGTTTCTTTCACTCGCTTGAAAGGCTTCGTAGTGAGAATAAAACATTAAGTTTGTTTATGGAGAGTTTTTTTTTTGTTTGTTTGTTTTTTCGAGAATTTTCTGAATATTTGACTTGAGTTTAGGAAGTGTGTGCAGCTCATTGCACTTTAACAAAGTAAGATAACAAAAACCTTAGGAAAGAAATTATGAATGTATAGAAATTGATTTTGGCTACACTTGCTTCGACCTCAGCTTTTTCTTCTTTCTTCTCTGAGAATATCAAGATAATCAAGATTACAAAGTCTTTGGTATGTGACTTGTTACAGACTGTGTAACTTAAATGATTTTTTTTAAAGGTCCCATATTATACTGTTTTTCATCAATTTCACACAGCTGTCAGAGGTCCAGCAACACTGTATTTGAAATGCATTGCCCCAAACCCATCCGTGGTCCTGAATTTCAGCTATCTAAAAGTCGCTCAAGTGAGCTCTACTGAGAGCAGGCTGTTTCTGTGCCTGCACCTTTAAATGCTAATGAGCCTGCCTTGCCTGCCCCTCTCAGTGAGAGGATGCTGCTTATGCTAGCGGTAGCATGCGCTAATGTTTACGATGGATGTATCGCTATCGCTCGCTGAGATGCTGTCATTCTACCATACCAGTTTGACCCAGAATCGGACCCAGAAGGAGAGGCTCCTGAAGAAGTACAGACTGTGCGGCTGCAGCAGGACATTTCAGAATGGTGAGTGTGTCTGAATAATGTTACTTAGTTTGTCTGTATGTGTTACATTTACTACCATGTAGCTAATGGCTAACAGCTAGCGAAAGCTGTGTTTGTCTCCAACACAGTCTCCAAACTCTTGGACACTGTTCGCATCGTCTCTGTCTCCAGTCTGCACGTTTCCAGACTTGTTACTGTGACTACCAAGCTCCATCGTAATATTATTAACATTACACTCACTTCAAACGCCATTGCATAGCGGGCAGAAGCGGAGCTAACTAGTTAGCCAGTTTCAAGCTCACTTCACCATACTTGTAGGCAACTGTGAATACTATCAAAACGTGACAATACTCACCTGTGGCTCGGATGCAGTTGACAGAATACTATATTCTGTCTCAGCTACAGAACAACAGAAAACGTGTTTTTCATAATATGGGACCTTTGATATAAATCTAATCTTTTGATTTGTTATTTTCTGCTGAGATCTGATTGACTGTAAAAATCGAAAGAAACTATTGACCTATTGCATACGGTCACATTCTTCAAAGAACATTGGTGGTGTCTGAATGCCCGATACAGTTGTGGCACAGCTGTGATTCTTAAAGAAGTTGATCTTGTCGATTTCTCCAAGGCAACGCTGAGCCAAATGAAAACACATTTCAGCTGAGTTTAGAATAGACTGTCGGCACACTGAAGTTTAGAAGTAGCAGAGTGCATGTGCGGTCAATCCAGTTCACTCGTAAGTCTCCTTGTGTTAGATATATACTGCAACAAAAACATATAGATAAAGAAAAGATACAGTTTTATTGTCTCTCGGCTACGAGCTAAGGAGAAGTGTTTTCAGCAACGATCTCGTGTCTTACTCTGGGAAAACATCCCTTCACGCTCAAATATACAAGTGCTTTTGTTAAATGAGAATCAACATAGATTTATCTCAACATTTGCAAAAATACAGCCAAAAGATCTCTAGCCTGCTATGGTAGTATGACATGATGATCACATGATGCTGGGGGGGAACTGTGACTTTGACAGAGGTATTCTTTAGCCATTAACCAGTGTATGCATTATGATTCCAGCAATATGATGGGAGAGTCCTTTATCGGGCAGCTGTGGCTCAGGGGTAGAGCCCGTGTCATGTTTTTGGAAGGTCGCTGGTTAGATTCCCCTGGTCTGCACGTCGAAGTGTTCAAGATACTGAACTACAAACTGCCCCTGATGTGCTGGTCGGCACTTTGCATGGCAGCCACCGCCAGCAGTGTCTGCATGTATGTATGCATATATGTATGTATGAACTGTAAACTGTCTAAATGCCCTAAAATGTAAACATTTTAACTGGAGCTTGGCTCTGATTGCTGTTCATAATTGTATTATATCAGTATGTACAGAAGACCAGTGGCCCTTGAGGTAGATAATTGAAGATGTCTGTTTTAGTTATTTGGATTCATTATTATCACTGATGACAGAATTCCCTTTTTTTCAGCAATGAGAAGGATTACACAGGGACAAAAGCTTCGAGAGGTCTTTGATACCACCAGTCTCAACTATAATTACCTCAGGGACATGCACAGATGTTTGATTGGCAGTGACTCAGCTGTCATTATTACTTTCAACGCGGCTTCCCAGTACCAAAATATCTCACCAGCCGTCACATCCAATCGAAATTTACCAACTCAAATCAGTGACAATTCCCTGTGTTGTTTTTCGCTCATCCAAAACATTTTTTTATTTTTTTTTGGCTTCTGCATGTACTTTGTATATGAGTGGTAAAGTTTTTACCACTGGTCCCACCTGCGAGTTCCTCTTCGGCCCGTGGACTTTACATTGTGATGACTACATGGATTTTTTTAAAGCACTTTTCTCAGCTTGAGTTATGTTTTATAGAATACAAAACCCTCCATGGTTCAAATAATCAAGAGAGAGAGAGAGAGTCAAGAGCCAAAATGTACCTTGTTTGCAGTTGTTGGTGTCAACAGTTTAACAGATGTCTCTTTTATAATGGCGGTCTACTGGGTATTGCAATCACATAGAAACAATAAGTTTAGAGATTACGCCAAATCAGTCTGTTATCTCTCAGAAAATGGCTCATATCAGATGACTCATCCTACATCATGGCTTCACTTTTACCTGCAGACCCTCTGTGGTTGAAACATTACATTAGTAGTTTTTCTTTTTTTATGTGCATAATTTATTCTCTGCATTTTTTCGCAAGCTAGAATATCCCGATACATTAAAGCTTGAAGTAGTAGTGGTGGTAGTTCTGAAGCATGCAGGCTGTGTGTACTTATTAAACCTATACGTTTAAAGACAACAGACACACTCTCACACTGTATGTCAGCCTGGCTCTCTAATGACTTCACAGCTGCAGCTTCTGACATTATGCTGCTCTGAACAGTCATGCGGAGGTGTGTTTGTGGTGGAATAACAGAGCGCCAGCAGACCTTGGACAAGCTGACCAACAGATAATAGATAAATGTATTGCTGCCACACAGACGCTTTAAAGATTGACCAGATGTTTCAACTCTTGATAATACAGCTATGTAGTGCTGTTTTTTTTGTTTTTTTTAGTTTTTCAATTCAAATTTTAAATATATTAGAAAATATAGGACTATTTTTAGGAACTAATTACGAAGGTCTGGATTTCCGTGACCTCATAGCTGGCTACGGCCATGGGCTTAAGTTGACAGCATTCCTGCACATCCCTGCTTCATCCATTTCTAAATTTCTGTGAACGCAGGTAATCCCTGCACATCCAAACGGCTGACCCCAATGCCATAATCCCAGTGGACAACCGCCAACACTCACAATAATCACAGTACATCCACAACAACGTGACACCTCTGTTGGTGTGATTGTGAGGGTGTGATTAGTCTTTTGTCTGGTTCATACATTTAAAAAACAAAAAAACAAAAAACTGTCTAAACTGTACATGTTACCGGGGCAATGTGGGTTATATCCATTATCAGTTGTATGTTTTATTTCATTAGACATGTGACTAAATGTATTGGATTTACTTAAAATGAGCCGTCAGCTAATATGGTGGAGGGTTGAATCATGCCACAAAGGAGGCTGGTGAACATTTGTGAATGGCCCAAACACACAGTGATTAGACTGCCTTCTTTACATGTTAACAACATTTCCCTTAAAAATCAACAACAACAATCGTCATTTGTTCCTATAACTTTAGATCGCAGAACGATACACAATAATCAAGGGATCACAGGCATATGCTGATTATTCTGCGTGTATCGATGATTTGGTGGAGACGCATATTGCGGGAGTCACAGTGAGAGAGAGCTTCCTTCATTTTTCTTAAGCCAGTCTGTTTTTTGTCCGTGACATTATCCTTCAGGTTTCATTATATCATGGCATCAGCTCTGGGATCGCCTCGTCTGACACCTCGGTTACCGCCATGAATAAACATGGGTCTCCTCGCCCATATAAGGGAGTGAGCAGCTGCCCCAAGTACAGACATCAAAGCTCATCAGGACGCCAGGTTTGACATAATATCAACATTCTTCATATCAGTTTTCAATTTCCATCCAACAGCATAAATCCCCCTGAGCTCAGAACACTTCTCTTTTCATCTACTCGTACTACACACTTGTTTTTTTGCTCTTCTTATCTAGCGAACTACACATGCTCCTATTACAGGTTTAAGTAAAACAGGTAACTTTGACTTTATTGTCTGTCGGTAAGGAGACGTTGTTTCTTGCAGCCCGTGGATGTACCAGGAGAAATCTGTTTACAGCATCATAGGTAGAGCCCCGTTCATTCATAAAAAAGCTGCTCAGTGGCTTATGTAGCCAACAAAGCCAGACCTCCCAGGTATGACAATAACCTTCTCCAAATCTTCTACACCGTGTGGCCCTCAGCTGACTTCAGACTAGCTTCAGATTTAGCCCTCCTCCCTCCTCTAGCTTGAATGGGGATACCATTATTTAATTGTGCAATTTCAAGACTTTCAAAATGTTATCGGTTATCGCGTGCTTCACGTGTCGTTGTAATTACAGTTTGCTCACCATGTAAAATTGACTTCACAGCCCAGCACTCGTCCTGGAGGCTTGTTGCAACCAGGTGAAACACTGTACACATACAAGCTTTAATATGACAACATCAAATGCATCAAACACATCACACAAGTACGTGTTTAAACCGAGACAAGCTCACATGAAACAATGCACATCAGTGTCCTTTAAAAAAAATGTCACGTGTGAAATTTGCCATTTCAAATGTGAAAAAAATCACAGCTCACATGTTTATTTGTTTCTTCAAAGGATCCCCATTGGCTGATGCCATGGCACTTGGCTAATCTTCCAGTGGTCCACACTTGGCAACATATATCAAATAATTATAAACGTTAGTTGCATTGATACACATAAAATGACATGAATATATATTGATATAAAAGATCAACACTTACATTAGCTCAAACCCAGTCAACACATACATTTGGGAAGTTCTCATTCAAGATAAACATAGATTGTATATTCAAAGAATGGGAAACACATGTATTCAATTTTAAACATATGACTGAATATTCCAACTTTGAACATGTCAAATTTCACAAGTGATTGGCTTTTCTCACATGCGGATTGCAATGTCCAGATGTGGTGATAACCTGGTGCCCATCCGCTGGCTCATCCTGAGCATTCACCAGGGGTCTCATCAGCAGCGATGCATGCTTGATCAAATAGAGATCAATGCTTTCTACTTATGTTTTATCTTGTTTATGACCCCCTGCGAGCTTGACCAAAAGAATAAGGTTTACAGATACAAGCAGCCAGAACATGGACCCCCCCACAGGTGGTTGGTTTCGCTATGAGATGTGGTGAAAAGTTTCAACAACCGAAGGTGATCTTGAGGCTGCAGATTGCCTTTCCACATCAGCCAGAGCTACATGACGTGGTTCAGGTACCTGGTGAGGAAGTAGCGCTCTCCAAGGTGCTGATTAAGCACAGGAACAGCGGAGGTGTCAGAACTGACTCAGGTGCCAGGTCGAATGTGCCAGCAGGAAGAAGCCAGGCAAAAACTAAAGCTGTTTAATTACTGGATCCACCTATTCATGTGGCTACGTGAGTTATTTCTCTAGGTCTTCGCTAGCTGTTCTTGGTGTGCCTTCACCTGGTAACACGTTCTTCACAGGTACAGATATAGTGCGATAGTTTGCAGTATGATTCTGCACTTTCCCGAGATTGCCAGAGTTTAGTCACCACAGTGGCTGCGATGCCTGGTGTTTTGCAAAGTGGTGTTTGTGGTTTTCCAAAGGTAATAAAACTCAATTTTAAGTGCATCCCCACCTCCTGTATTTTAACTGCATTTGAGGTTTGGTGACTGACTTTTTTTTCCCGATGTTTTTCCTTTGCAGGCGAACTGGAAATGACCAGCTGGAAGGAGACCTCAAGATAAACTCTCTGCACACACGGGGGGACTACATCTCTAGCTAGTCTGGAAGTGCCTTGGAATCCCATAAAAGCCGGAGAAAAACATGCCTTGGCAACCCAAAGTATCTGAACTGGAAAATACATACATTATATAACAAACGGTGCGCACAGACAGCACTGCAGTCAGCCCACATGCCTGCACATACACACGGATACAGACGCCCTTCATGGAGCTCTTTACAGTCTAGTTAGGTAACCTGACAGCTATCTTCGCTGCGAATTTCCCATGAAATTAATTTTTCATTGTATTAAAAATGTTCATTTGGATGAAACCGTCCCCTGAGTTCAGAACTCGGATACATTAATTAACCGTGCCGCGTTCAGGTCAAAGAGTCTCACTTTAAAAAAGTAGAGCAGAGGATTTGTGGAGGGAGCTGAAGGATGGCTGAGATGAACCGCTGTCAGCATGTGAGAATAGATTCACGCCC
Source organism: Diplodus sargus (assembly GCA_903131615.1). NCBI lineage: Eukaryota > Metazoa > Chordata > Actinopteri > Spariformes > Sparidae > Diplodus > Diplodus sargus. The sequence continues at coordinate 683,991 of CAEMYA010000089.1, forward strand.
AAGATTTAATCAACAACAGCGTTCGGCTGATTCATCTTGAATATTTACGACATTGTGCACAAGACACGTGAATCACCAGAGACAGAAACACACACAGGTATATAGCTATTTAAATGTGTTTTGTGTTGGGAGAAGATACAAAAAAAGATGCTGCAACAAACATGTAAATATTAATATAAAATAATAATAGTAATAGTAGTATTAAAACAATGCACCAGAGAGGTAAAGATTCTCTTGCCACTGCAAAAGGAGACCCTCCTTCTCCCCCAATGCTGACCCAGTGTGTTACTTGCTATCTGTTACCCTCTAAAAACCACTCTTTCACAATGTGGTATCCCATAGCAGCAGGACTCCTGTGCACAGGGACCGCAGCCATGTTAATCCACTGTTGATCTACCCTCGGATCAAGCTGTTCTGAAATCAATAAAGCCATGAAAGCTTGCCTTCTGGTCTTCATCGCATCCTTTACATCTTCTTGGTTAATACACTTTGATACAGTGCTGCTCTTGTTGTTTTTTGGTGACAGATGAATGGGAAATTAAAAAACAAATAAATAAAAAATAAATGTCAGCATTTACATTTTCTGGATTCAGTAAAATCCCCATCAGTTGAACGTTAGATAGCAGGGGTCGATAAAAAGATGGTAAAGTGTTTCAAACTGTGTTTACAAACTGAAAACAGAAAGCGAATAACCCACGTTGTCATAACCTAAAACAAAACCTCAAATGTTATATTGATAAAACAAAACATTCCTACAAGTTTTTTAAGAAATTATATTTCTCCAATTACCTTATTACATTGCTAATATTCCCCCAAACTCCTATAGGGTTTGAAAGATTTGCTGTAATGTTTGGAACACCAGGGATAAGAAGTTTGAGCATTTGTTTAAAATGTAATGCTATTCCCCCCTCCGGCAAATGAAGTGTTTGTATGGAAAGTTGACTCTTTGAAAAATGTCCATGAATATCATAGTATTTGGTTTGTCCCCCGCCCCCCTTTTTGCTTAATTCTGAGCGTGCACTCAAGCTGGCATGGACTCCACAAGTTTGTGCAAGCATTCTGCCACATCAAATGACGCTTTGTGGAACTCTGTCAAATCATGCTGGCAAAACTGTGGAGTCCATGCCAGCTCGAGTGCAAGCTGTCATTAAAGCGAAAGAGTGAAATTTTTCAAATACTGAAACATTCTGACATGCATGGACATTTTCCAAAGATTCTACTTTTCACTCAACTTATTCAAAGTTTTTATGTACATATATTTTTCAAAATTATAAAAAGCCTGACAAAAAAAGTCAGAACTTTTTTTTCAGTGTCCCCAATCATCTTCCATACATGTACACCTGTTCACACAAAAACATGCTGATTTTAAAACCTGATTTTTTTTCTATGATATCCAGTTTAAACCTCTCAACCTATTCATTTATTTATCTATTTTTTTGTCTGAATGAACTGTTACATATTGCTGCACGACCCAGTGGTATTTTTTTCTTTTACCACATGTGCTATGCAACTTGAAAGGGATGGAACACGGGCAAAATCCCTATTTGTCAACATATATTGTTTTGGTTTGATTGCATCTTTCCTTTCCTTGCTACACACAAATCTAATAATAAAAAGTACCTCCTGTTAGCCCGAGGTTGTCAGTGTGTTTAAAAATACCACTAGCACTGGTTGACTCGGAGTCACTGCACCCCCCTGGAGCCCCCATGTCTCAAAAAATGGCAGAGGCATCATGCTGAAATAAACTTTAAAGGTGCGCTGTGTCATTTTTTGGAAAATGCATTTTTGACTGATTTTTGCATGCATAAACAAACAAAATAAATTGACTATCTTTGCTTTTCATGACTGAATAAACTGAATATGCAAACTGACCTTAAAGGACAACACCATTCCACTTTGTTTATATGTGGCGGACCCTGCTAACTTTCTCTTCTGGACCTTATTTTCCTCTGAGAGCAGCTTCTTTATTCATTTATGGAAGAAAATAGTTTTTTTCTGAGTGTGTATCATAAACTTTTCAATCCTGAGTTTGAATTTCTTCTCCTAAACTGCACAGTGTCCGTATAAAGTATGAAGGAATCCATCTAATGTGGTGACATATCAACGAATGATAACTGCATGAAGTTACTGTGAATTAACAGTCCTGAATGTAGGCTTCTGTTAACAAACTGGCTGATCATTTGTTGCAGGAACGATACACTCCTGCGTAAATTCGTGCATCAGCGTGAGTCACGCACCGGTTGACACACGGTAACCTATATGGTTTGCACTCGTTGCCATTTATGTCCAACACATCTGTAATCGGCATAGGTCCCCGCCTGCAGCCCCCACCGAGGCTGGATTCCACTCCACATTTTGTGTCCCGCTTTGCCTCGCCAGTATATGTAACGTGCCCACGGAGCGCTCCCCTCCACACAGCGTCTCCAGCTCAGCTCAGTCCAGGCAGCCAGCCGCGGCTCCAGTCTGCGGAGCGAAGTTGAGTCAACGCGCAACGCGGAGAGAGAGACGCACCGCCCGGATTCATGTGGCACCTCCATGCTCGCAGCCCTCTTCTCTCTTCTGCGGCGCCGGGGGGACTTTATTCTCTTTTCTTTTTTTTCTTCGCTCTGCTTTGGGGAAATGTGTTGGTAGACACTAACAGCTGAGTTGCAATCAATTTATTTTTTTATTTTTTTTATTTTTTATTATTATTATAGTTTTGTTTTAAGTACCTGCGGATCCGCCGCAGGGGAGTTTTGCGAGCCAGGATACCGCAGAGACCCTTCAACAATAAAGGACCCCTCTCAGAAGTGAACAATGCTGAGACTAGAGACCATCATTTGCACTTTTTCCGTGCTGTCCGTGGCGGCGAGGGCAGATTTTAAGGCGCGGAATTGCAGCGAGGTGAGGGAGGCTTGTACCGCGAGGGGCTTCAGCTTCGCACATGTTCCTCTTCAGGAGATCCCAGGTAATCGTGGACCCGTCAAATTCCCACACTATAATATAATATAATTATTATTATTACAAAATAAAGGCTTTTGTGAAATGATACTCTAAAGCTAAAAGAAATCCATGCAGCTCATGCGTGATGCAGAGTCATTCCTGGGACTGCATCAGACGCATCAACCACCTGTCACGCACACGAAGTTGCGCAAGAGTCAGACTGAGCAAAAGTTTTTGAACAGGAGACGCATTCATTATTAAGATCGTCCTGTGACCTGCTGGATGAGCTGCCCTCCTGCACCCATCTCCCCTCCTCAGTGAAGTGACAGGCCTGTTGCTATCAGGGAGGGAAAGAAAAGGAAAAAAAAACCCAAACCCGCATTTGAACACACAACCCCGAGGCTATCAGTTTACGTGAACCGGTTTGCTGATCGTGTTTTCATGCAGCGATAACAATAAACCATCAGCCAGCATATAGTGAATGTAGAGAGAGAAAAAAAAGAGTCCCCCTCAGGCAGCTGTGGCTAGAGATGTGTCTGCGTGCGTCCGGCAGAGGTCTCTGACTGTGCCAACCAAGCAGAGATAATGAATGGTCAACTCTGCAGATTAACTCCTGTCCTGCGAAAATGAAGTGAGAAGGTGAAGTGGAACTGCTGGCTCCTGCAGGGGCTCAGCAGCAGCAGCAGCAGCAGCAGCAGCAGCAGCAGCAGTCCATTACCATGAGTCAGTCATTCTGTATAACCTCAGCCATTACCCCCAGGAACAATTATTTTAAGTACCTTATTGAATGAATTGCACATCCAGGCCTGTTTGCATATGGGTCCTGTTACGCCAGAGCCCGTATAGAATAAATCATGCATGCAAAATGATAAAGGTATGATAACGTTTAGCTGGATCCTCCCCCGGCTCTCAGGAAACTAGAGTAGAGCTCTGACCGATAGGCTGCCGACTATTAAATTAATCGTCAGCAATCGATTAATCGGTTTGTCTAAACGTTGAAGGGAAAAAAAACCCATCACAAGTATCTGATTTCAGTTTCTAAAACATGAGTATTTTCTGGTTTCTTTACACCTCTCCTGGAATTAAACTCAATATCTTTGGGTTGAAGCACTTTTTTTCACCATTTTCTTCAATTCCATAGACCAAACAACTCATCAGCTAATGGAGAAAATGATCAATCGGATTATTCAACAATGAAAATGAATAGCCTACGAGTTTCAAAACACATCTGGATCCTCCATAACTGGATGTAACTCGATTAATTAACTGTGACATGGATATTTATTCATTCTGTTTGAGCAGCTCAGATCATTTTAATTAAAATGACCTCAGTCGAAATTACTTTACTGCAATATTTTACATGTCAGTCAATGAAGAGCTTGCATTGTGTTCAATTATGTGATTTCACACAATTAGTAAAATGACGATCCTCTGAAATCATGTACTGTATTGTTATTACTTCAATCTGAATCTGGTGAAAATTAATTAGGTGTGTTAATAGGTGGGGATTTTTTTCTTTTTTTTCGTGGTGCCCCAGCTGAGTCGTCTCTCCAGGTCATTGTTATGCTTCAGTGCCAGTGATTCTCTCTGTATAGCAGGAAATCTGGCACAAGTAAAAGCCTGCATATTTGATAACAGGCACACCTGTTCAGAGATGGGCTGAATAACCAACTGATTAAATCCTTTGGATCCGTGACTCTGACATCACAGCTAATCTCCCAAATGAGTGAAAAATTCAATCTCTTGCATCTGCGAATGATGCCATCCTGAATAATTGTCTTTTGATCTGGTCTTTGAAAGAGTCACAACCTTACATGTCTACTGGAGAGACATTATCAACAGCTCAGCACATTCGCACAGTGATGATGGGCATGTCCTTCAGGGTGCAATATAACGTCTCTCACAGCATTCAGCCTGACAGTGGAGCTGCGTTCGTTTAAAATCTACAAAAAAGAAATAATTATCTGAGCAGAAACACAGCTGAGCTGTTCAAACTCTGAAGTTTAATAATTTGGAGTTGATTTTAAATTGATTCACTAATTCCACTGAGTCCACTTATAACTGAAAAGATGCTTGAGACATTTAGTGTTTTATCTTTAGGTTTAATACAAATATACAAATACAAAAATTGTCCCAACATCATCTCTGGTTTTCTTAAAAAATATCTTGTAGTGTCATCACTAAGACGACTGGAAAGTGTCCTGATATCTCATTTTAAAGGTATCCAGTGGTTTCACGTTAAAAATGTTTAAACACAGTATCAAACGGTGTGCTCTCCTTAAAAATATCCAGTAGTTTCGTGCTTAACAATATTTAAACACTGTGTAGAACACTGGTCTGTCGTTCAAAATATGCAATGGCTTCATGCTTTAAAATTTCCAACCAGGCTGTTGAACAGTGTTCTCTCGTTTTAAGATATCCAGTGGTTTCATGCTTTAAAATGTTTAAATGCATTGTTAAACAGTGGTCTCTTGTTAAAAATATCCAATGGTATAATTTCCTTTTTTTTAATACTTGTCGAACTTGTTAAAAAAAAAATCCAGGAATGCGTGCTCAAACAGCGGTCTCTCATAAAAACCTCCAGTGGTTTTGTGCTAGCATAAACACTGGTTTAAATAAATATCCATCGGTTTCATGTTACGACAGGTCCAAATTTGAACCTATTCGTGCAGAAAATGTAAACTGCCATCATTTCATACATTGCCTGTTCTGAATTATTTTTGTCAAACGGTGGTCTCAAGTTTAAGATATCCAGTGATTTCATGCTTAAAAATGTATAATAGCAGTGTCAAATAGCGGTCTCTTGTTAAAAAATTCCAGTGGTTTCATGCTTAAAAATGTTTTAACGCAGTGTCGAACAGAGATTTCTGGTAAAGAATATCCAGTGGTTTCATGCTTAAAGAGGTATGAACATTCGATTCTTGTTAAAAATATCCAGTGGTTTCGTGCCATGACAGGTGCAAATTTGAACCTATCTCCGGTTTGCAGAAACGTAAACTCTCCTGAATTCTCATTGAATTAACACAGTGTGTCTCTAGTTAAAATGACCACAGTACTTTGAACATTTCATCCATTTCATTGCATTTCTATATACTGTATTTGTTTGAGTGTTTCAAAACAAACACAGCACTGCACCTTCCTGCGGCCTTCATATTAATTATTTTTCTGCAGCAGGTTTGTAATATCGGCTGTTTAGGAGGTGGCACTGGAGGGGTTAAACGCGTCCATGTGGCAGACGGCGAGCCTTTTCAGTGATTGCATTGCACTGGAGTTAATATTCCCCTACTTGTTGATCAGGACTCGGTGCAGCGTGGCTCTTTAAGCTTCCCCCTATAGCTTATTGTAGTCTGTGGGACTTACAGCTGCCATCGCACTCGATTAACTCTGTTGATCTGGCGAACACGTCTGCCTTCGTGCCACTGGTCCGCCCTGGGAAATGATGCTTCTGCATACATTCATGTTAAATTACTGCTCTTTGCTGTTGGGTTTCTTGAAATCGCTGTCATTATATGAAATATGCAGAGCCTCCAACATCAAATTGTGCTGACTGATGGATGTGTATGTGCCCTTGCAGCCTTTGATGTAAGATGCCATCAGAGACCATGTTATACAGAAAATTATGTGACTTACATTATCTGTCTGAAGTTAATTCCATCCCACTGCAGTTAAATTCTACATTTACACTCAGTTTTGCCTTTCGAGCTATGATCCTATGGTAGGCTTTATGGCCAATATGAGGCACTCATTGTAGCCATTAGCAAAATGTTAAACTGAAAGAACAGCAGGGTGTTTTTCCACGAGTTTTGTGTTCAGCGCCACTCAGAATGCTCAAGCACTGCTACAGTATGTTTTTCGTGGAAAGCTTATGGAGCCCAGATTTTGTTGTTGTGTTTGGTCAAACAGAAGGAACCAGGTCAGGTGGAATGACAGCAGTGGAGTCAGTGTTATTGACAGAAATGCTGTTATGATCCAAAGCCTAAAGGCTCAGTCGGTGCAGTAATTCCACAAGTCTTAGGCGATGCGTCCGCCCGCTGACCAGACCGCGGCTGGAAGCTGTCAACAGCTACGAGGTGAAGACACGGGGGCATGAACTTGAGGCTTGCTCTTAAAGTCTTTGACTGTTCGCATGTCAAAAAATAATGCCCACAGCAGCTCCCTCAACACAGAAGACTTTATTTAAATCAATTTAACTTCTAAATCTGGAAAACCCTAGCCTTTAAAGTCCACTTCTTCCTCCTCTGGTTAAAGATCTGACTTGCACCCCGTCATGTCCCCGCTGTCTCAGTTTCAACTTGACGTCTGAGACAAGACGGCAAGATATGGAAAGTGAGTCATGCAGCAGACTTCTGGATTCAATGGGAACTTCTTCGCATGTCATATTCTGTGCTATCATTTGACGTCCGGCTCTGTTTACTCCCAGCCAGGAGATGGAGATGGGACAGAAATAACGGTGCTGATATTTTATGTGATACTTGGCCGCCTGCACACTGAGGCAAACGATCTCTGCTGAAGCGTGTAATGTGCACAGGTTCTCCTCTGTCATGTAATGGGATGGGGAGGATTAAAAAGCGCTAAATGGGAGTGCCTAGAGAGGGGAATGGCCAGGTGACTTTGTTAGCCCCTCCAGCATACGGCAGCATCGCTGTGATGTATTGTCACATCATTGTGACCTTCCTGTCTGTCACACATGTGGCGGCAGATCTGCCAAGGAAGTCCTGAGGGCGCTTAATGATGTTTCTGGTGTGGTTATGCTTTCACATTTCCTTTTTCAAACGTAAAAAAATATTTGTGATATACTTGCAGATAATTGGACATCTGGGATTGATAGTTATTGTTTGAGTTTGTCCGTGGTGGCACCAGCGTTTGAGGCGGCATCGGGCTCCATAATGTAATGTGAATGTGTCCTACTGAGACGCAGAGGGGGGGCACTATCAGGGGAGAGGAATCCAAACAATCATCATTTTTCCGGCTGCAGAGGGGATTTCTCAAACTCTGCCTCCATCTCTGTGTCATCAATCATGCTTATGAATGCCAAAATGGCCTCATGATGGGCTTTCTCTGCGGGTGTGCCCGCTGAGAGCTGCAGGAAACATTGTGTCCTGCAATTGTTTCAGGGTTGCAGCAATGGAGGCAGAACAACAAAACGCTTAAAGCATATCAAAAAGCTTAAGGCAGGGTGATGTGATGATTTTGATTAATTTATTTTACTTTTGCGCCTCATTTTAAATTTGATGAGATACTTTTTAATATACTATTAAGCCAGGTTGTGTATTATATTGTATGGAGTGTGGAGGGGTATTCGGTACATTTGTACAGTCTAATAACCCCCACACAATACTTCTGCATGACGGACCTTGAAAACGTATTTTCTTATTCATTTTTTTCTTGGGATTCTGCATGAGCACAAACATTTCTGCCGAACCGTTTTCTTAAGTTCACATATGAGATTCCTGTATTTGTGGCTCTGCCCTTCCTTTTCTCACTGGTTTTAAGAGGAGAGGGCTCAGCCTTGTAACAGGGATGCCAAGGAGTATTCTTCTGAGCCCCTGTCAGAGTTTAGAAAGGCTTGAATCTAAATCTAATGGCAGGTTGTTTGCTTTCACTGTGAGCACCCGCAACAAATGATTAAACGGCACCTATACGTCATGATTAAGCATATTAACTACATTAATGCTATTAATACTATTTTTGTTTAGTGTGTTGATCTCAAATTAATCATTGTAAAATGTTTCCATAGCTATGAATTTAATGTCAATATAGAAGCCATGAATGTTTAAACAAGGAGGACCACCTGAATCTTGGTCTCAAACTAAAGGTCAAATGTTTAAAAGAAAGTAGATTTTTGAGCCTCATTACCAACTCGTCAGCCGACCCGACCTACAACTCCAAAGCATCAGTATTTGACGAGCTGGGAGCTCATGAGAGAACGGGGTTCAAGTTATAGCTATAAATCCGGGGCTAAACTTTCTTCTCTACTGTAATGAGAAGGTGACAAGTGAGACAAAAGAACTTGAGTTGAAGCATTTCAGACAAACAGCACAACTTTACACACACACTGCAAGTTTACGGCTTACGTTACGGCGAACTTCATACTCATCGTTGCACACGTGCTTTCTCTTGACAACATGTCTGCCAACATTACACTCAGTGTATGCCTCGAGTTATTCCTTAAAGGAGTCTGCTGCTTGAAAAAAAAACAACAACAATAAACAAAAAAAAAACAACACAACATCACAAAATCCCGGACGCTTAGGCGTAAAACCCTGATTTGATCTACATAAGCAAACAAGATGAGTGAGAAGACTGGCTATTCCTGTGTAGTTATTTCTGCTATTGCTGCCACCAGGTCGGATTCCCCGCGAAGTGATTTTGTAAGTCATAAAATTGCAGCTATTCATCTTATGGTGTAGTGCTGAGGATTAACTGAGGAGTCTCACATCCTGAGGAAAGAAGCTGCTCGGTAGTCCGCAGTGGTACAGCAGCAGACGCTTCTGTATTACCAGGCGGCAGCAACAACTGGCTTATAATGTAACATTTATATTGGCTTCACTATCGAGCTATATCCTGCTGCTGACTGATTAACATTAAGACGTAATATTACAAGGGATTGTTGACAATTTTAACTTGTATAATAACATTACTACTGCTGAGCCATGAATCTGTTAGGCCTCGGCCACACTACACAACTTCCTGTCTTGTTTTGGAGCTTTGCCCACTACATGACTGATCGGTGACAGGGGACACACATTACAGGATCCACACACAGAGACATGACATGGGAGTGACACAAGCCAAGTTGTTTGTGGGCTGATTTGCGGTGTAAAGAATAGATTAGGAGTTAGAGGACGGATTAGGATGCACGGGCAGCATGGATTATTTTCGCACTGAAGACGTAAAACTGCCTGCTTGTATTGTGTTACAGCGGGGATGAAACGCTTACGAATACTGGAAAGCTTATGGGAATTCTTGTAGACTGTAGGCTATAATTGCTCCTTACAAATAGATGCATGATAAGACTGGCTTTAGAGAGCTATTGTGGATGGCAGAAGAGGAGGAGAGAGGGAGAAAGGAGAGGAGTGTATGCTCTCATTGGCTGGCACATTTGACCCCAAAAAGTCCAGTTTGTTTGACAACTGTGAGCACCCAGTACACTTCTTTGTCGCTGGTGTGGTTGGAAGAGGTGTGGGACGGTTATTAGAGGTAACCCAGTTGTGGGTGGTGCCATGTGCCAGACACAGGCGACTGGGGAGGCACAATACGGAGCAACTGGTCCGACTGTGAGTTCGCCCTTAACCGAATTGGCCTCCTGGACATCCTGCATGGAGTTAGAGTTAGGGATAGGGTTAGGATCACGAGAGTAACAGCTAACTACTGCTAACTGTAGCTGCCCTGGGATAGTTTGCTCAGTTAGCCACGCAGTTAGCTCCGGAGCTCAGGAACCAGGAGAGAGTTAGTGTCTCTCCACCACTAAAATGGGATGGGCCGGGGCTAGCTGGTGAGCATGCTAACTTTAGTACATATCCCTCTAACGCATTACATAGACATCGTAAAGTCAAAACTACTATTTATTCCAATTCTGTGATCATAGAATAATCCTTATTTGTTTTTTGTTTTTTTTAAATGTTTTCAACTAAAATTATGACATTTAGCCCCTTTAATGATGGTGAAACAAGTAGATACATTTCCGCATTGCTATGCATCCTGCAAACAAAAAGAATAAAAAAATATAATGCATCTTTCCTTCACTTGCTTCCAAAACCAATTTCTTTACACTCAAGAAAGGAACAGGTGCTTTTCAGGTGTCAAGCTTTAATTAATCAGTTAATATTCGCAGCATGGCCATGTTAGTTATACAGACTCCATGACGTTACAGTCCAAAACCCAAACTCATTTCAAAACTTCTGTCAGCCTTCAGTCTACACAGAAAAAATTCTCTGTTAAAGCTCCCAAAAGTCCGATATCTTCTGATGTGAATTTTGACGTGTTTGGGTTTTCTTTTGAAAACGCACGTCTTCAGGGGGGTTACTGTTTTTTTTTAACAGCAGAAGTAGCTTGTGGACAATATTTATGAACCCTAATCCTGTCTGTGACCCAAACTTTCTGTTTATTCAGTTTTTTGGCCTGCAGCAGGGTTTACGTTCAACTTTTCTGCTGCTCATAACCCCCCCGGTCATTGAAATGTTAAAACAGCCTGCACTGTTTAAAACCAGATGAGATTCTAGTCGCCAGTTGGGCAGTTATTACAGATTCTGTTTGTTTTTGCTAATTAATAGAGCATATTCTATGAAAAAGGAAATCGTAATTCATTTTAAGTTACATTCAATTTGCTTCAATATAGCAACAAAGCTTTAGAGGCACATGAAAGAGACAGTGCCGTAGCCCATTGAAGCGTGACCAAATACTGTAAGCCCAGCCTGCTTTGTTCACAGCGTTGATAAGCAGCTGTTATCATATAGGTTAGTGGAGGAGTGATGCCGCGAACACAGCCATGAAGGATTAATGTTTGCGAAAACTCATTTGAGACAAATCGACTGTGAAAAACAAGGAAATGGATTGAAGTGATTCTCCTGAGACGACACGGCAATAGCTGCTTAATGGTTTAAGAATCATTTGAAATGTGAAAGAATGAGTGCTCCCGCTGTCAACCAGAGATTGAATAGATGTTATTTTGATCTATTAGTTCCTGTCAACAACTGTCCAATTAAATTCTAACCTGGAGCCATTGAGAAGGCGCTTTTTTTTTTTTCATTCCTCATTTAAGAAGCTGGCATAAACACGTTTCCACTACTGATCCTGTTTTCTTTTTTTCTTTAAAATACATTTTGACCAGTATAGACGACATATGCTTGATTTGTTACAAAAATAGCATATAGCTCCTTGTAGTGGGTTACATCTCTCTCTATTTCAACTAAATTTAACTGATGCAGTGAAAATCTTTCTGTTCGAGCTAGAAAAATGGACTTTTTCATGTCCCCACATCGAAGTGGAAAGCAGTTTAGAGGTGTCACTTCTGGATAAATTGTGATATTGACTGTCACATTTTTCTCGCCCGCAAATCCCAAATCGTAAAATGCCACCGGAGTTGTGTGCTCTGTGAGATTATCAGATGACTGGTGTTGTTATTCAGACATTTCTGGCACATATCTCCTACTTGAAGCCTGACTGCCTTGTCTGATTTATTTATTTTATTTTTCAGCATTGTTTATACACTTTCCAGTAGTTGACAAAAAAATTATCTTTTCTCGAGCCGCCCGTCGGATCCTCGCTGACTTTCAGAAAAACAATCCTCTGGATCAACGTGCGCTTCTCCATTGACATGTATATCAAATCTGTGGCTTTTGGCTGCGACGTATAGCCGGTTCTTTTCCCCGACACCTCATCTGCCTGTCAAAACCTAGCCACCGTGAAACAAAGCCCCCCTCAAATGCCTCGTTGCTGTCGTTGGATCTATCTTTAGCCACGCGTCTGCCACTCCTGTCTTGTTGACAACGTCTGACTAGACATGATGTGCAACTGGAGAGGATGTTTGCCATTACGCCGCTCCTGAGGACGCTACCGGTGTGTGGTGTTTTTGAGCGAGCTGTTGTCGCGCACAGTTCACTTGTGTCCTCTCAGCTGTCAGTTGAGCACTCTGCTGACTGGCGGACACTTCCACTGTAACAAGGTATCAGGGCTAATAATGGCCAGTGTGGGTAAACTAAGCTGTAAATGCTGAGTGAAAGGTAATGATCAGTGCCGGTCTCAAGGCCCTGCAGGGCTCCAAACAGCCACCAGCTGCTACCTGTAGTGCAGTCCTCTACCATGCTCCACTTAGCAGGCTGACGCAGAAGAGAGTGGCTCGTCTGCTCTCGCCTCGTTCTCAGGGGCTTCTAGGCGTGCTGCCCACGTGGATCGAATGTCCACAACTGGCTCCAAGTGCCTCCGCAAGACTTTTTTATTAGGTACTCCTCAATAAACATCAAAGCGGTGGCATAGTGCTACATGTGCTGATTATGCCGCGCCTGTCGTTCCTAAATGTGCTGCACATAGTGTTAGGGAAATCCATACATTAATCTCGGCTGTAATGATATTGCTGCACTTTGCAGAAGGGTACAACACATGAATATTCCACGGCTATTACCCCCGAGGTCAAACATGTTGTACTTCTTGGGTTGTATATTTATCTTCTTGGGAAAGATTTATAAGGATGAGTCCAGTCTTAATCGTTTTTTTTTTTTTTTTTTTTTTACATGCAGGGGACATTCTCACTGTACAGTATATTGTAGGGCTGGAATATTTTCTTTATTATAGATTTATCTGTTAAATATTTTCTCAGTGAATCATTTGGTCTGTTAGAAAATAGCAAATAATTCACATAACATGTTTTCGAGAGCCCAAGGAGCAAATCAAGCTGGAGGTTTCCTTATTGACAGAACCTGACAGGAACAGTCGGTCAGATATCAAAGTTAAGGCTGGCCGACGTCTACCAGATTGCAGCCCAGTCTCCTGGATATACTGTCAGCAGTCAATGCGCCTTCAAACCACAGATGCTTAGGTTGACATTTGTGGCAAATTTGGCATATCAAGTTCACATTGTATGCTTATTAGCTGACTTTCACATTGGGAGGTGGCGTTAAAACAGACAATGAGGCTGCCAAACAGCCAACAGGAGTTTGAGTCACACAACTGGACACTTAGGGATATTTCCGAGCCATTCTTGTGGCATGTAAGGCGACAGATGTTTGTTTTTTTTCCATCTTTATTTTTGGCAACCACGACAGGCTGTTTTTCACAGGAAGTTGGTCCATCTCTGTCCGTGATCGTGGTGACCAGGAAGGGTGCCCTATAGCAGAATAGTCGACTTGCTCAAGTGAGCAGGGAGAATCATCACTTCCTCTCGCTGCCGCACTGACCGCAATCTCCAACTACCTCACTCAGCCGAGAAAACTCTGGCTACAGTCACTAGCGGAGGAAGCGGGCCCCGTGCCAGGTTCAAAAGTGTCTTTGTTTCTGGAACAGGTGTCAGACACTTGTTTATGTTTGGTCTCTGAAGCTTGAAACACATTTGGACCAGGGTGAATGACAATGTGGTTGGCAGGCTGCCTCTCGTCCTGCGCTCTGTCGGCTCTGAACGTGGTTCATCAGTTGGGTGTAACAGTTTGAACCAGGATGTTAAGTTGGAGACAGGTCTCTGTAAAGATGTGGAAACAACTTTTTTTTGGTTTACCCGTTGCTTGGTCAGCGTCATAGAGTCCCATTTGTCCTTGTCCTGTGACCAGACATTAGCCAGATGTTGTCTCAATGTCTGTTGCTTTTAATCCAAAACCTGTGCTTTCTTCTCTAATGCTGGTGGATGTATTTCTGCCACAGGCAATACATGTTTCAGCAGTGAAGCCCCAAAAATAAGCTTCAAAAACAAAAATGTAACAAAAATAAATTGAAGGTGCCACCAGTTGCTTCATCTGCATGTGCCACCATTGGCAATGCCATGATTGAAACAAACACACTGATAGGAGAAAGAAAACACGGCTGGACACTCAGTGCATTGACCGGAAACAGCTTCTTTTTTTCTTTCTCTTTTTTTATTAATGCCAACAACTGTAATCAATCGCTAACCCTAATCAAAATTGTTACCGATTAATTATGTGAGATCAGGTAATCATTAATCTAATAATGTGTTCGGCCCAAGTGGGGTGTAATCACTTTGAACACCCCTGTGTGAGAAAAAGCCCAGAATCATCGTCTTTGAACCCAAAGCAGGAGGTATCAGCTGCTGCTTCAGAGGCGGTTTTATGTTCCAGTGTCACAGCGAGGCCTAGTTTTGGGAACGATTGACTTGCAAACAAAATATATTGTTTAGAAAACCTATTCCTCACTCAACACTTTCTTCAAAGCCTCTTAAAAATATTTCTTTCTGCGGTGACAGAGGGCAGTTGTGCATTTATATTTCACTCCTCAAAGAGATTTTTTTATTTTTTTTTTACAGCACATTTAAAAGTATTTCAATATGAAACAGCGTCCCGTTGAGTCAAGCCGTGGCTGTTTTATCGTGCACACAGCCTTGCATATGGCATGTTGCAGTGGAATATCTTGACATATTTGGGGGGGGGGAAAAAAATATAGTGACACATTTGCTAGGAGTATGAAACTGTTCCAACATCTTTATTCCTGTCCCTTTTCCCTTCACGCTGACTCTCCCGAGGATGAAGAATACCATCATGCCATTGTACTGCGCTGCTGTTATTGTAGCCTGTTTTATGTCAGTGAGAATTCATTTCCTTTTGAACCTGTCCTCATTCACCCAAGGACATATACTCCTCTGTATCAGCATCCCCCAGTTATTTAAAAAGCGAGCATGGCTTTCATTATGACTTCTGACATGACCCAAAATGTGATAGGAATAATGTCATTCAGTTTTGATTGATGCAAGTTCTAACTTGAGTGAGAAACTTGGCTATTCTGTACACAAAATCCTCTGGAGATGTTATTAAAAGAACGAAGGAAAGACTGTGCGGAATACACAGATTTATAGATCCATGCTGATGTTCCTATGGATTGCATTTCATCCTCAAGCAGAGCGGCTCCTCAGGATATGATGTAGTTTCCTTGTCGAAGTCTGATTATCCATCAGTCGGAGGGCATGTACGAGTGTGCTATACAGTCTGAGGGGTGAAAGAGAAAATTTATGAATGTCTGCTACGCCCAAACTACATACATTAAGCACCCCGGATGTCTGAAAGCATATGACATTGAGCTAATATGATGAGTGTTGCATAGAATTGTGATTTACACCAACCTCTGGCTAACCTCTTGATTTAGATCTAACAAGAGGGTGAAAGGAGTGAGCACACTTCATCTGTTAGGGTCAAATATAATGAGACTCTTATAGTGCAGCGTTCCTAGATATGATGCTCGCGAGGCCAGAATGTAACTAGCACACTCATTAATACATACAGTAATATTATCCACCCACTTACTCCCTCGCAGACGGACTAATTCATTAATTCATCTGGTCGTGCATTTGTTCACACTTAGCCTGCCGAGGCATATGTCTGCAGTTAGTCGGCATCATTAATTTGCTTCCTCTCTGCTGCGATAGCGTTTTAAAGTGCAGGCTGCTTTGTGTTTGTGTCCAGGCTGTGGATTTCAGCCGAAATGGCAGACTTTACAACAAGATGTTTATCAGAAGTACCTTCCAGTGAGAATCGAAAAAGGTGTACAGAAGCTGTCTATATGATGAACAGCACTGGCAGACTCAGGATGTTTGAGAGGCAGGGAACCACATGTATAAGCGGAGGGGAGTCACAGAAAGTTGTGACATGATTATTGTGAGGAGAGGGCACTTAGCCATGTTTAGTCCACTGGAGGGGCAAACATGGATTTCTGATATTGGGTCTCTGTTCACTTAATATACTGGAAAGTGTTTTCTGACTAATTGATGACCACATTCTAATTAAAACACATGTATTTTTGGTTTGGAAGTATATGAAATAATCGGTGCGCAGCTCAGCCTCGTTGAAGACCGATCCTGTTAACCATCTGGCAAGGCAGGAAATGGGATTATACAACCTTTTTCATTTTCGTTGAGCTATACTAACTAACTAGTCAAACATCAAAGGAGTCACTTCATACCACATGTAGCGATGCTAAATTTAGAAAACAAAATTGCATTGGAATCAAATTGCTTAATTTCACTTGTTTCCATAAAGGTTTTCTTGTTTTTTAAGCATTTTTTTCCCGCAAATGGCTTTTCTTTGCTAAATCAAGGTGGATAAATCCCACATCACCAAGATGAGTGATGAGAACAGGATGTTTTTTATTACTCAGAAAAAAACATTTCTTGCATCCTTTTGTTATGGCTGTATCACCTGGAGGACCAGTAAAGCTATAAATCCAAACATTTTCAGAGCTTGGCTAAAGTCTGAGGATGGCATGGCAGATAAAATGCAAGATGGCGGCAACAGGGTTTGGTAGGAAAAATAGGCAGATACTTAGACCCTGTTCACACATCAGTCTGAAGTGTTTTCAGACTAATTGATGATTAAAATCTTAAGATGTCTAGAATTTTGTTTGACTTAAGATTGACCACAAATGTTGAGGAAGTGACATAAAACACAGGCTCTAAATATAAGGAGTATGTATTTTGAAATGGATATAAGTTAATAAATATGAGTGCAGTTCGGCCTGGTTGAAGATCGATCCTGTTAAACCAACTGAAGCAAATGTTCCGCGAGCCACTTCATACCACAGTAAGCAAAGCAAAATGTAATAAACTAAAAACAAAGTCAGTCGTTTTCATTAAGGTTTTCTTGTTTCTCACATTGTCTTCGAATAACTGACTTTCTTTGCTAAATGAGGATGGATGAATCCCAAATCACCTAGATGACTGATGACAACAGGATATCTATTGGCCAGAAAACAATTTTTTGCAATCATTAGTCATGTCTGTATCACCTGGAGCACCAGGGAAGCAATAAATCTGATGATTTTCAGAGCTTGGATAAAGTGAGAGGATGGGATGGCAGATGAAATGCACGATGGCAACAACAGGGTTTTGTAGGAAAAATAGGCAGACCCTTGGACCCTGTTTACTTAATATTCTGGAGGGTGTTTTCAGACTAATTGGTGATTAAAATCTTCAGATGTCAAGAATTGTTGTAGACCGAAAATTGACCCAAAATAAGAAGGAAATGACAAATTCTGACTAAAACACTCTAGTAAGCTTTGGATTGTGTCTAAAAAAACAAAAAAAAATAGTCTGGCAAAACTTAGATGAATTTGAAGTTGCCTTTTTGGTATGAAATGCTGTGACAGTGAAGAAAACGGAACTGCACTGTACTGACACGAGGAATGCTGATCTCATTAGGGCTGAGTGTGGCTCCGAGTGTGAATCCATAAAAAGTTTGTCAGGGGGGAACCATGGGACACAGCAGATGGCAGAGCACATATGCTGTGGGTCTCTTTGGCCAGGTACACTGATGAATACTTCTGAGGGTTGGCCTACCTTTGCTGCTATGCCTTGCTCGGACACTTGGATCTGCAAGCTGACTCATAAGTTGAGGCTTTATAAAAGATGTACAAGCCATAATGTCTTCATATAGACTGAAAAAGTCTTAGGCTACATCCCTCCTGTACAAGCATGGATTGTGATGCGACTGCTCCTATTTAACGTAGGCCTACGTATGCCATTGTTTCATTCAAGCTTGAAGTGCCCCTGGTTGTTGCGATGTCATTTGGCACTACGTTGATTTTCGACAGGCTACATGACTAGGAACAAGCATCATCCATTCACAGATGGTAGAGAGAAGCAGAAATGCAAGGCAACTGACTAGCATTGCATTTAATGTTATACAATCTTCTCTCTTCATTATATCAAAAAAGTGGAACTGCTTACATGGAAAGTTGAGTTTTGTAACTTTACAGACTCTTAGAGAGCCAGGGGTTAGGTGCAGGGCTGCAAGATCTCTAAAAAGCACAATTAAATGTGACAGACTAGGACCAATTATGTGTTAATGTATGCACTTTTGAAATGATAATTTGCTACACCACTAGTTATTGTGATGAGGGGAGCAGAGAAAACTAAGGAGTTTGGATATTAAAGGATTGCAACCAGCTGAATACCCTTCACCTCAGAGAAGCGGGTCCAGAGGGTTCATTAGTTGTTCTGAAGTGTTACCAATGATAAGTGCATAAAGGACATAACTAACCTAAAGAATAGAATAGAAGAATATGCCTTTATTGTCACTATACACATGTACCATTATGCTTTTTTCCTTTCCTTTAGTGTTTTATAGGTTTTTGTGCCTTTAAAAGAACCTGAAAGTCCAAAATGGTCAAAGTGAGAACCAACAGAAGTTCCTCTCTCCCACAGAAAACACTGCTCCTGAAACGCTGTCAGTAGTCCCGCCTTTAATGCCGTGACTTTGTGACATTACACTATGTCACTATGTCATACATTTGCATAATTTATGCCTCAGCACGGCAGCTCTGTTGTTGTTAGCAGTGCTGTCTTGGTCATGTGTGAGCTGACCAATCAGAGTAGGCTGAGTATTCAGGAGGGCAGGCAGTTAAAGAGACGGGAGCTAAAACAGCTGCAGCACTGGACAGTTTGAGAAAACGTCTGTGTTTTTTGAGCTTTGAAGCATTTAAACCTATTCTAGAAGTAATCCAAAATAAAACAATGATCCTTAAAACATGTGTCTCCTTTAATAAACATAAAAAATGAAAGCAACAGTGAGTATAGCTAAACGAATGGCAGTTATGCATTGTAACATGTGAGCACATCTCGCCAGGAAGACTACAGAATTTAAACATCTCTGCATTGCCTCATCAGCATTGTTAATAAGCCAGCTGATTGACACTCCACTGGCAATTTGATGACAGACAGGGAGGTGACAAGAAGTAATTACGACGTATGATGACAGCTTGTATAGGCGTTAATAAACCTCTAAGTGCATGCATAAAACCTCTCTCATTAAATCTCAACTTTGCATTTTTCACCATGTGGAAACACTTCTGACATAAAATTAGTATGTTTTTTGTCTGCTTTTGCTATTAATATGTTAATGTGAGTTGGAGCTGCTGCTCTACA
Source organism: Diplodus sargus (assembly GCA_903131615.1). NCBI lineage: Eukaryota > Metazoa > Chordata > Actinopteri > Spariformes > Sparidae > Diplodus > Diplodus sargus. The sequence continues at coordinate 703,483 of CAEMYA010000089.1, forward strand.
TGCATGTTAAACATGATCTGGTACCATGGCTCGATGTAAACTGATGCATCCTCCTGTCAGAGGACAGGGAATGGGTTAGTACAGTAAAGTAAAGCTTGGGCATGTCTCCTTGTTTCACCCTCTGAGTCATCTGAATTCTGAATGACTCACCAAGAGCCAGCTTTGATACAAGGCTATTTGCTGGAAATATTTCCCCCTGAAGTATGGCTTGCTCGGGATCGACTTCAGGTGGAAATCATACTTGGTACCATACCAGCAACATAAAAAAACAAACAGAAACCCATCTGCATAAGACTTGGCTCAGTGCAGATCCAGTGAAGAAACGAATGATCCCAAAGCTGTCATAAGACATTTACCTGAAGAAGAAAGTGTTTCCACAAACCCTCTGCAATTCTCCTGAGCATTAGCACATCATTCTGTTTTTTGTTTAAAAAGATAGTGAAGCTGACAAAGTTTTGAAACAATAGTACAGCATACTTTAAAATCAAAAATATGGCAGTGTTTCCCACACATATCATTATATTTTGGTGGTCACCAAGTTGTGTTTTTAGGTGACTTTCTGATGATTAATATAGGCAAAGAAAGAAAGAAAGAAAGAAAGAAAGAAAGAAAGTTAATGTGTCTCAACATGACAGAAGGAGAGTGAGAAGCATGCCTCAAAATTTTGGCAACTCCAACAAGATGTTTATTGTTCCACCCCTGTCTGAATGCTGCAGTCCTCACAATAGATCATGTGTTTATGTGTTGTAGTTGTACAGTAAATGGTAGAAAATACAGCTCTATATCAGCACCAGTACTTGCTCAGCACTTGCTGAGTTCCATAGAAATGCTAACAATGGAGCTGTATTCAGCCAATTATGTCTGGCAGTGGACTTAAGTGCGGCACCAGCTCTCATCTCCAACTACTCACAGTAACAGCAGACCGTCCCTTTTCACAAAACCATGAACCAGAAATGTAAATACAATTCCCAGTTCCAAAAAAAAGTTTAAATCCTGTGTAAGTGGAAGATAAGATGAAATGCAATCATTTGTAAACAAACTGTGTTTACCAAGCAGTGATATCTTTTATACATTCATGTGTTACACAGAGTGGTGAACTTCACCTTTCATTGATGCCCCTTTCACACCTAATCATGAAACTGTCACCTGTTACCAATGAACCCGTTTACCTGTAGAATGTTCCAAACAAGTGTTTTTGGAGCATTTCAAAACTTTCCAGGTAGTTTTTTTGTTGTTGTTCCTGGCCCAAAATATCTGAAACATGTTGCTGGCATCAAATTCCAAATAAGCATATATTTAAAAACAAAGATGAATAAAGTTGATGAGATAAATCATTAAATATAATGTCTTTGTACTGCTTTCAGTCAACATTATGTCAAAAAGGATTAGAAACGCTTAAAGGATTCTGTTTGATTTATGTTTTGAAAAGCATCCACAGTGGAATCGGGGCCTATTTTCGTCAACAAACTGAGCATACAAATCAATGGCAGAGAAGTAGATTGTGCCACAGGACTGGTTTGAGAAGTTTCTGTTCCATCACAGTATTTCATCGTCTGAAGACGAATGTGTTGTTATACAGCTGGGAGATCGACAGCTGGGGAAGCTGGTTGATGAACTGTATTGCTGGAAAAGCTGCAGGTGAAGAAGCAGCTGAATGAGTGTTGACTGTCAGAGGAACAGGAGTCATATGTTTGGACTGTATGTGCATAGGCTGTAAAGATATGAATAGAAACAAACGTGTAAGCACTGTCACCAAGTGATAATTGACTGATGTAAGTGAAAGTGTTTGGGGGAAACTGAATCCGTAGTTCCCTAAAATTAGTTTGTGCCCTTTGGATCTTATTGGTGGACAGGAAGTGAAGTGTCAGTCTAAGAGCCCACACATCAAACAGACATTGGTACTCGCAGCGAGGATGAGCGTCTGCTGCGTTGCCTCACGTCCCAGCCAAACATCTGCACGTTGCAAGGACCAGAGAAAAATAACTCTCCATACCACTAGGTAGTGGTATTTTGTGTTTGTCATTCAAAACATTAAAACAGAAGACTCTGGACTGCAGATATATTAATTGTTTTTGTGGTGAGGCAGCCTATTATGCCACCTTCGCTTGTATAGCTGCTTCTGGTTGAGAATATGCCGGACGAAAAGTTGCAAATGGCAACTTGCTTGTTTTGAGTGTAAATGGTGGCCGATTCTTACTTGCACCTTTAAATTGTTTGTGGTACAGTTTAGTAACTTATAATGTGCTTAAAATACTGCACTGCTTAAAACACCAAATTATAGCATGTGATTTATGAGCAGTTTAAAATACAGTGCACATATAGTAATTTATGAGTTGATAGCAGCTTGCGACTCATTGTTGAGTACATAAATAGTTTACAATATTTTTCTCATCTATCTGTATGATATTACAAGAACTGTGCATCTTATCTGCCGTGTCCTCAGATAATGGGCTTAGGTTCAGATATGCCTGCCGGCCACAGGTGCAGCTGCAGCAGCCAAGGCCAAACACTCTTACTACATTACTATAATCTACCTATGAGAAACGTCCACATAGTAATCTGCCAAACCTCACTGTCAACATTAACATTACTCCAGTATCAAGGAGAGCCTACAGCACAAAATCAAGTCTTTTCTCTTTAAAACCATAGCAGCGATATAAACCATCCTCACTGTAAGATCAGCAGAACAGTTTACAGACACAAATCCACCACAGTTATCTGGTTGTTTTTCTAGTACTGTCACTCCCACAACAACAGAGAAACACACATACACACACAAAATATTTATTTTCACTTACCTGTCTGTGTGCTCCTCAAAGATACCTGCCGGCTCAACTTCAAGATAATGAATAACAATGAATTATTCAGTGAACTCCAAACAACAAACTAAACGCAAGTTAATATCCACTTTTAGATGTCCAGAAACAAGATTCACAATAAAAAGCTCCTTTGTCTACCACATCTGTGAATCAGAGTTTTGTTTTTACTACATTTTGCAATTTTACAGTAGAACTTGCAAGTGAAATAAAAAAAAATAAACAGGGCAACACTGTATGTACTTACTCATTAATATGGTTGTTATATTGGAATATAAATGGAAGTTATATGGAAGTTATAATGTTGCTTTAATTGCTTTAAAAATTGCTTTAAAAGAGTAAAGGTTTTTGTAGGTTTCGATCTTTCGAGTCTTTCACAATAAATGAAGTGTTGAAATAGTAACAAATAGTAATGAATAGTAATGAGTGGTAACATTATCAATAATAATTAGAAATAAAAAAGGTTAATGAACTGTAAAATCTTGCATTGTTTCTCTTTGCTCCATCTACTCCGTCCTGTGTCTTGCTAATGTGTGGTCTGTGCTCCAGTAGATAGATTATCTCTGAGGCCACAGTGCTGTTTTAACCTTGGCTGGGAAGGTCGTGGCTCTTTGCTGAGTGGTGAAGTCCCTTGAAAGCTACTTCCCATATGTTGATGTACGACAGGCTTATTTTTAAGTGATGTTTTGCTCTGCTGAGACTACTGGAACACACAGTAGGTTTGTTGTGTCAAGATGGACTTTTTTTTTTCCTCCTCCTGACATATCTGATGAAAAGGCAGCCCTCCAAATGTGTTTTGCCGCTCAAGGGACTGTCCAGCAGCCAACCCCAAATATACATATATATATATATATATATATATATATATATATATATATATATATATATATTGTATCTTAGTTTGCCTTATTCAACCAAACATCTGAAAAGGTGGTCCAATGAATGCTCTAGTCACATATTTGCACTGGCAACACATTCTCATTCCTAACTCATCAGAAAATTCAGCTCAGTCAGTGGCCTCCAGCCTCAAAGGACAACACTCTACTTAGCCTGTCAGTTTTTCATGTGAAGGCTCTTCGCTGTCGAGTACATCGCAGGAACTACTTACAACGTCTGAAAGTCTGGTAAGACTCATGACTCATGACTGTTATAAATGTGCGTGATTAGGTTTTACTTGGTAAGGCTTACAAAAACATCCTGCTTTGTGTTAAAATAACAGCATGTCATATCACTTGCGTAACGTCCATTATGTAACCTATGTAACAGAATTTACACTTCAATTTTTGCATGTTCTCATAGGCGACGTGAACCCCCATCATCTGTATCAGGAAAGTCCTGCATATGACCCCACCAATGAGCCAACCACCCATCTTGTACTACTAAGCTAGAGTAGAGCCATTATTACGCTATTGGGGGAATTACAGCGTCAAGCTTAGGCGTGTAAGTAAGTAAGTAAGTAATCTTTATTTATATAGCACTTTTCACAGATAGAAATCACAAAGTGCTTCACAAATAAAATACAACAAATAAAAGCAATGGCAAATAAAACACAATAAATAGGAGAGGAGAACAATAAAAAAGCAACAAACAAACAGCAACAAGAGAGGAATCCTTCAGCTCTAAAACCCTAGTTCAAACTATATGCCCGCTCATATAAAATCGTCTTTAGGTGCTTTTTAAAAGAATCGACTGAGTTCAAGCAGTGTACAGAGAGAGGCAAATCATTCCATAGCCTAGGTGGAACCGCTTGAAAAGATCGGTCCCCTCTAGTCTAAAAATGAGTGTGAGGGACCACGAGCAGCATTTGGCCTAATGACCTGAGACTACGGGAGGGAGTGTGGAGTTGGATCAGGTCAGAGATGTAACGGGGGGCTTGTCCATGCAGGGCTCTAAAAGTAAGGACTAAAATTTTAAAATGGATTCTAAACTGGCCATCAGTGGAGCAAGGCTAAAACCGGGGTGATATGTGCCCTTTTACTTGTGTGAGTTAAAAGTCTTGCAGCAACAATTCTGAACGGTTTGGAGATGTTCCAGCACTTTGTTATTAAAGCATGAGAAAAGGCTGTTACAATGGTCCAGGCGAGACGAAATAAAAGCATGCACAATCATCTCCAGTTCAGGCCTAGATACAATTGTTCTTATAATATAGTGAGTAAGGCCGCTGACCAGGCTGCTGTATTTGACAAATTGAGAGCGGGATGGCAAAAGTGAGTTATTTGTGGAGGTACATAACTTCAATCTCTGTGTAGAATTGTAACGTGAGAGATGTTTATTCGATTGAACCTGAGATTTCTTATTGACAATTTATTATCATCTTGACACAGTGAAACTCCCATAGTGAAAATATTCCATACAAGTAAAACACGTTTTTTTGATTGAAAACTAACACCCACTGTGAGAATGATGAGTCATTTTAAAAGTCTTATCATGTAGAGAATCTGTAAGGCAAGTGTTATCAGAGTGGTTT
>CAEMYA010000089.1:708905-747246 GCA_903131615.1 Diplodus sargus
AGAGAGAGAGAGAGAGAGACTCACAGTGGCACAGGTGGAGGGCTAGAGTGAGTGACACTCTGAGGTTAGAGGACAGTGGTGGCAGAGGTGCTGGAGGCCGGGTCGCGGTGTGGCATGAGCTTGGTTTCAGAGAGGGTCTTCACTTACTGGCGGGGAGTAAGAGAGGGGGCAAGATTAGTGACTTTCAAAAAACACTAGAAAACAAGAGCAGCTCAAGGAGTTCGAGTGTATCTGGCTGACCATGTACCACATCTAGTTGATGATATAATCTGGCAGCAGGCACGGTGGAGTCCAGGGTTCCTAAATAGGCGCTGATTAACCAAATGCGCTGCAAGTGTGTGAGAGTCAACAGCTCCTTGCCAATCAGGAAACCACGCCACCACAAGGTCCAATTGATGGCAATTCTGTCTGTGTCTCACAGTCCCCAGTGGGCCACACACATACACACACACACACGCACACACAGACACACACAGACACACACACACACACACACATGCATACAAAAACTGCTATACTAACTGAACATCATTAAAATGAAATGATCAGCACTGCAGTTTTCTGTTGTGTTATGTCAGCTCAATAAAGGATAAACATAAATCATGTTGTTATTGAGTGTCCAATTGCTCTGAAAGAGTGTTTTGACTTTTTAATGCCAAAAATAAAATTATTCTACCTGGTACCACAGACTTGGACCCGAATGCAGACTCAGACATGGTGTTAAAGGTTCACAATCAGTTCTTTAATGACAGCCCAGGTCAGCACACAGGAGATCAATCAGCAAGGTGGAGGTGTACAAACATTGGCAGGCTAAAGGCAAGGTCAAAACACTAAGGCTCGCAAAAACTCCCGCAAAGGGAATGCGAGGATGCTGTTACCGAGGAACGATGAACTGGCAAGGCAGAGAGGTAACACTGAGACTATATACTCAGGGGGAGTGGACACAGGTGCGACACTTCAGGGCAAGGCAGGTAACCACTAACGAGACGAGAGGTGAGTATCAACATAAAACAGGAAGTACAAGACAAGGAAACATGAGGGAGACAAAAATGGTAACTTAAAGCAAAACTCTCTGCAAAATGCAACCTGGGCTTTTTTGTGTGAATGTACCCGAGTCAAACTTTTGTGTAAAAGCATAATTACGACGAAAGAGGCACTTTTAAGATTTACCGTAATTTTGTTTTCGGGTCAAACTCATTTACAAAGGGAGTGCTACGGGCACTTTCACGATAGCATCAAAATCACTATTCTTAAAACACTAAGAAGGCTCAACACAACATGAAACTTTGCTCGTAGTATCACCAGGGTGTCTACACATGAACACGAGCATTGAGAACATTGTTTGTGTACACAGAATTAGCTAAAATTAAAGTTTTTGAACAACTCACGTTAGCAGATGCTTGTTCCGCTAGCCACCATCCTGCCAGTCGCAAAGTATCAATCTCCGAATGCGACTTAACATGGATAAGAGTAAAGGTGGACCACTCCTAAAGCTTAGTTCCATATAAGTGCACGGACAAGTCGTTGTTTTGTTGTTAGCAAAAAACAATATTGACCTTGAAGTTGAAAAAGGAGCTCCATATAAGAAACAATGATAAAATAAAATGATGGAAAAGTCACGTGAGATCTTGCGTGGATAGTTGTTGCCGGAAGACAGTAGCGTTCTACCTTAACTGTCCTCCAGGTTAAGTCGCATTCTGAGATCAATGCTTCTCGGCTGGCAGGACCGCAGTGTGCTGAGCAACTGCTAACATGAGTTGTTCAAAAAGTTTCTTTTTAGTAAACTCTGTGTACATGTGTAGAGACCCTGGTGATACTACGAGCAAAGTTTCATGATGTGTCGAGCCTTCTTAGTGTTTTAAAAATAGCGATTTCGATGCTATCGCTAAAGTGCCCATAGCACTCCATTGAAAATGAGTTTGACCTGAAAACGAAAATACGGCAAAGTGCCTCTTTCATCGTAATTATGCTTTTATACAAAGGTTTGACTCGAATGCATTCACAAAAAAAAGCCTCGGTTGCATTTTGGTGAGAGAGACTTTAATTAGAAGGAACGAGGCTTGACACCCGAAACTGAAAAAGTCATGATCAACTCACCCTCATGGAGATGGGAACCCACAACTTCACAGCAAAGCAGTGTTACAACATTCTCCTAAACAACTGAAGTACATGGGGACCTAAAATATAGAAAACAAAAAAAAACCAAAACATTTATTGGTTCCATACAGCTCGTCCAGTCTCAGGAAGTCCTGAGATCCTACATTGATCTACTATTATTCACACTGTTGGCTGAGTCAGCATCAATTATCTCAGTGATCATTATGAGGGCGTCAAAAAACAAACTTCAGAGAACTCATCAGCACCAAAGACCATTTTGCAGCATGTGTCTCAGGTAAAGGCTTTATTATCTGTAATTTGGAGCCTAGTATACATTACATAAGCGTTTAATACTAAGTTGTATAAATATCCACGTCAGAGTTTGAGTTGACCATCTAAAAAGTGTCTACAAAATGCCATCAATTAGCTTACATAAAAGAGGTTGTTTACAGTTGGAAACCAATATTATAAGCACTCCTGCAACAGTATCTTGTCGGAAAATGGCCCCAAAATCAATCCAAGTGATGGCCCTGTGAATTCAATGTTCTTAATGTTCATCAAATCGTTCTAAAAGTGATCTCAAACCATATTGTTCTCGACTGTCATTGTCTTTATGGTTGTGTTGGGGACTTTGCCATCCAGTTGAGTTAGAACGATTTTCCAAACATTATATTCATAGTTAATCTAAGTTAACTTAGACCTTTTAGGACTGCCTGTTCAGCTCCATGGTGCTCTGGACACAGTGGTGTGTTGTTGTAACATTGACGTTACAATAACGTCAGCTGTGGGCTTATTCATAGCCATAAACATACACATTATGTCTGAAGTACCTTTCGCACTGTAATCACTTTCCTTGTTCTTCTCTATAGGAGTCGCTCAGACACTTTCCTGATTATAGAAAGACGAAACGCAGCGTCACTCATAGACAGCCATAATGCTCGACAGGTACTATGTAATCAAAATAATTCAAGAATCATTGCGGTGGACTCTTACACTTTAATAGGAATTAAGTGACATTATTGTGAATCAATTTATTCTCTGACAGGCTTGGTTAACTAAATGCTCTTGCCCTGTAGCTCTGTTTCCAGTTTGTTCTGTTCTGCCAACCTGCAATGCGATTTCGTGCTCGTGCCGTATTGTTAGTCACTCGGTATGGTGCGCGCTACGTGAAATCCATTTTTTCTCGTTCCGCTGCTGTGCAATCTATCCGTTTGCCGCATGTGGTGAGAATCTTACAGAGGCCATCTGCTTACAGCTGCTCGCCTGATTGGAAGCTCGTGCTCATAGTAGACGAGGTACATTAGACTGAAATCTGGTTTCATTGTGCTCTGTGACAGGAAGAGAAATCATATAGGCCTGTTAGTGTGGGTGCTTTTGAAGAAATTTAAGTCATATCATGCTATAATCCAGATAGGGGAGGCTGTAAACACACATGTGATGCATTCTCTTTTAAGAGACATTACTCTTAGATTTGTTTTGAGACTGCTGGAAATCATGTCAGCGATGGGATCCCAATATTGCTCTCAATCACTCACTGGTTTTGATGATTTCATCACCTAATTGCGTTTCCATTTCATTTCCCGTTTCACTCAGCTGCTCGCGGCGTAACGGGGTTCTCATGGAAGTTTTGTTTCCGACAAAAGATTTGTGAGAGCGCAACTCAGTCAACAAGTCAACATTTGAGAGTGCACAGGCACGGTTCTGTAAGGACAGAATTAGATTTGAGTGGGCTATACCAATCATGTGCATGCTTGCGCCTGAGTCTGCTCTTTAAGGTTTTCTCCTGCTGTTTTGCAGCCTTCGACGACTCAAGATTGCGGGAGATCACTTACCAGCCATTTTTGGTTAGCAAGCTGCAACAGCACACGAGGAAAAAGAGTCACATGAATATGGAGAGCGTGTGATTTACATGTTTTATGTTCGTGCCTTATCATTCAGCTGTTACTGTGGGCATGGATCTGCACTGTAGATTGAAGTTAAGACAAAACAACAGTTCATTTGCACCACAACTTTTCTGTAAATGCTGTCATACCAATACTTTGTTTAAGTACTGAAGTAGATTTTTATCTCTACTTACCAACGTATTTATTTTTCTGACAACATTTTACTTTTACTGCCCACATTTGAACACAAATATCCGTGCTTTTTACCAAACAGGGTCGTTGCTTTAGTTTGAATGCATTTGTTGGGAGTTAGCGATTATTTTTTATACTGTGTTATTGCACGCTGCCTTCCCAACATCACAAGACTGATTTGAGCCTGTCAGTGAACATCACGCCGGCAGACGTAGCGAGATGGAAACCCGCAGGGAGGGAGACTCGGATGGGGAGAAAGGCGTGTAGCGACAAAGGCAGCGACATGGATGAAACTGAACCAGACAACAATGCAGATGACGTCAAAGCAGATTCTGAGAAGCGGAGTGGCCTTGATTAAGTCAACTATTTGAAGCTATTGGCACTGAGAAAGAAAGAAGAAAGTACTTTTTTATAGTATATCTGTACTTCTACTTGAGTAAAGAATGTGTGGACTTTTGCCTCCTCCTGCCACAACCTATAATAAATTTACTGTAAGTTTGAGTAGGATTTGTTTGACTCAATATCACAGCGGATCTGATCACATCAACCCCAAACTGCCCCATATCTGGCTCTGAAAGGCTAAATTTGGTTCAGATTACATCCCAGATATAAAAGTACAGGAGAAGAACACAATGCCGTCACAGCCCGTGTAATGTATATCGAGTAACTACTTTAAAATCAACAAATACCACACGCGATCCATCTGATGGTTAAAAGTTGTCCGTGTTTCAGGATTTGTTCTGAAAGTAGGAGGAGGAGGTCAAACATTTTGACCCTTCCCTTCCAGTGATGAATTGACCCTGTGCTGTCAGTGTGAGTTTGTGCCCAGTAGGTTCAGACTGCTATGAAATGAGTGTGAGCAGATTTGAGGCTCCCTATTGTTGGCTCATATGTATTCACGCAATTCATCTTACTTGCTCAAATCTTCTGATATGTTCACGATTCCATCCTCCTTTTGCACACCGATCTCATTCCGGTCTTACAGATCCATGCATATCCAGATCTGTAGGACTTTCGGACTTAATTGCCCTCAAATCTTTGTGCTCTCTGGAAATCTTTTGTCGTCACTACACCACCATAGGTTTTTGACTGTAAAATGAAGAAATGAATGCCATTAAAGACCAATTCTGCTGTGTCTATGGTTCTTTTTAAATGGCTGCTTGGGAGAAGGGAATGATGTAGATCATTAACTTTAGATTCACCTCAATATTTCCCTAGTGTCATCAATTATGTAATGTGCGGGAGAATAGTTGAAGGAGTGTTTTATCTGTTCTCCCCACTGATTTGTCTTTGATAACCCCTTGTCAATGGTTCTTCTTATTGTCAGACCAAATGAGAAAAGAAAACTATTCTTATGTTCTTCTCATACACAGCATCATGTTAAAGATCCTACAAGAAACAAGCCGTTGTTATTCTTCTTCTTTAAAAAAGTAAATTACAGTGAAAATGCATGTCTAATTTCCTGTGGGATAAATGGTCCCCGACAAGGTTTTCATGTCGCTGACAATTTAAATGTCAGTTGGTTTGTGAGCAACTGTGAAACTAATGAATGTAGAATAGGAGAAACTATAATTGATGTGCATGTGGTTTATGCACATTTATTCTGACCTGCTCATTGGGTTTGCCGTTTAGTTTAAAAATCTTTAATGGGGTCACCTTAAGTTACCTTATTCATGCACATTAACTTCACCAAAAGGCTGCAAAAAAATCTGATTTTTGTTGTCACTTTATTCATTTTTAACTCTTTTGTGGTGCCATGTCTCAAGAATGGCCAAAAAGTGAAGTCTAACTACTGTATGTCTGTGATCAGCAGCAGACTCTGGATGTTTTTCAGTTGCTCTATCATTAGCTGTAATCATTTTTCAAGTTACTATCACCTCATCAATAGCCTTTGCATCTATCCACAGTGCCTCTAATTTGAAAAACATCTCATGTAGTGAAATCATTTACACACATTCATTTACAAACAGGTGCAAACATTCACAGTTCATTTGTGGCTCTCTGTTAATACTGATTGGTTGACTGAATGTACTAGCTCTTTGCAAACAGGAACAATGGTGATTCTGGTGAAGATACTAACATTTTGCCCGGGGGGGGCTCCAGCCTCAATCTTTTAGCTTATCATGTACCGCATGTAGCTATCAAGAACATATTTAAAACCCCTTATTTGAAAACAAGCAGCTCAAACACACAAAATAAAAATGTTAACTGATAAACGGGATGTTCTATCAACTCGAACTCAATGACGAAAATGTCAGCTGAATGACCTAGTTAGCTAGCAACAGCTGGTTACATCTACTGGTGACAGTTTCAGGTGGCAGCATTGCAATTACCAGGCAGAAATAAGAAGTCTGCATTTCCTGTCTGAAATCTAAAACCTGTTGTTTTTGATTAGTTAATCTTGAAAGACATAGCAACCGTTGCTAAGGGGGGCTGAGGCTTAGCAAACTGTCACCGCTGTTAATTAAGACCCGATGCTGGAATTTTAATGTGCCTCACTCTTTTCCCGTTGCTTAGAAAGGCTTTGTGGGAGAAAATAAAAGTTAAATACTGTAATCAACCCAAATCATTATGTGCCCCAAATGAGACCTGTTGCTGTAAAAGTTTTATTGAACCATTGAGTAATTTTACGCACACAACCTGCTGGAGTGAGAGCTATGGAATGTAGTGCCATTGAATCTCATGTGAATTTCTCCCCCACCTTTTTAGATAAAAAAAAAAAAGAAGAAAAAATTCATATGGATGCCAAATATAACCTAGAATAAGGAAGACTTTTATCGTGGAATGAAATGAGTTTTGTTGATTGTTCTTTTTTGATATGGTCCAGTACATTTCTCGTGTATCATGTTTGGTGAGGATATTAAAACAATGTTTTCTGTCTGATTTGCAGGTGAACACCTCCGGGTATGTCCTCAGGGAAACACATGTTGCACCCAGGAAATGGAGGACAAATTTGGTCAACAGAGTAAACAGGACTTTGAGGGTCTTGTTGATGAAATGAGTCATGAACTGCGAAGCACTTTTGTTTCCAGACACAAAAGATTTGATGGTAAGTCTTTTCTTTTGCTGAATGCTTTGCGCTGAATAATTGTTCTATTCTGTCTCCCTTTTTCAGCAGTTTTAATGGTCAGTCTGTAAAACAAAATGTTGCAGAAAGGGAAATCAAAGGACTGAGAGTATATGAGTTAATTTGAAAAGGTTCTCTGTTTGTAGTTCTGTAGCTGTCCTCCCTCAAGAGGAGACGAGATGTGAAAATCTCATTAATATGCCTCAGAGTGGAGAACCCTCATGTTGGATTAGACAAACATGGCCTCTCGCACAGCAGATTGACAGCTTGAACAGCAGTACAACGCCAAGTTCTGTATTATTAAAGTTGTTTGGTGGTCTTGTGCTGTGTGTGATCTTGTCTCAGCCCCATGGTGACTGTCTTGACCACAACACATCCACTGAGCTCCTGCTCTGGGAGGGAATGTACTCATTACTGAACCCTGCCTCCCTCTACCTCTCCACTTCTCCCTCTTGGTATCCTTCTCCATGGAGTCAGCTCCTTCCAGTTACGGCGTAATGAGAAATGATAATCCCTCCAGCGCAAAATATTACACTTGGTGGGAAGTGAGCAGCTTATCACTTTGGACAATGGTGAAGGGTTGTTGTGGTGGTGAAACTGTCGAGCCACCCATCAACATTGACAATTTGTAAGGAATCTAGCATAAAATCTTTTAATTAGTCAACACTCAGACATCTTTTAAAGGTTACTGTATCTGAACTCTCTTCTTCTCTGAGTGAATGGCAGGACATACTTTATTATTATTATTTTTTCAAATTCAAAGAATATTGGGTTATAACATGTCCTTGATTTACATTAAGTGATGAGGCACCTTTTTCATTTCGCTTTTTAGCATGTAGCTTATTTGCTCTTTGTTAATCAACATAATGCCACAATACTACAACTCCTAGGCCAGTTTACCTCAAAAAACCTTCTTATTGCTGTATATTGAAAGTTAGTAAGTAAGTTGTTGTATGTGACTTACAATCTTAAAATCTAGTGTGTGAAATCTTTTGACATTATAGAAATTGCATATTGGCAAATTGCAACCAGGAAGATAACCCTTGTTTCACATTGCCCTACAGTGGCTGCTAAAAATGTGAAAAGCAAATGGGCCTCTCCAGAGCCAGTGTTTTTGTTTGTTTTTTGTCTGTTCCGTATTCCATTTCTGCCAATAGGTCCTGCTAAATCCCCATAAAACTTACACACTGGACCTTTAATATGCTTTAGTCAGTACAGGCTTCATAAGGTAGTAGTCCCACAAGAATAGTCATTTTCACTTATCAACATTTAATAAATATGGTCTATTTTTATGAAAAAAGACAAATCTACCAGTGTTACTCTTTTATTGGCCATAAGTAAGGGGATTGTAAGAAAAAGGGGGCTTAAGGGTGTCCACCAGTCGCCTATACAAGCCTGTGACAGTTCGTTCAGCTTGTTTAATGCTTCTGGACTGAGGACGGTGGGGAGCACCAGGAACTTAGTTTAATTCAGAAATGGAAATCCACCGAGCTCCTTAAAGTCTTTCTATCTCAGAAAATGTTCCCCATTCTATAGCAAAGTCCTGCTCATGACTAATTCACTGTCCAACTCAAACTGCAAGTCAATTAATTATGAGCAAGAGCTCTCTCTAGAATGGGAAACGTATTCTGAGTTAGAAAGACTTCATTTGGAGTCATTTGGACACTGCAGACACTTGAACTTTTTGTGTTTTGTTACACAAGGAAGAAGTATTAAGTTATGGGAGAATTAGCATTCTATTGGTACTACAACTGCATAAGGCCACACTGAGTAAAGTTTATTAAAATCTCAGTTCATGTACAAAAACTTCCTCACTTGCTGTCAATAAACTTTAAGTATGACGTTATTGAGGGAAAACTGTTGATGGCCATGCCAAGTAAGGCTTTATTAGTATTTATAATTAAAAGAAAATTCCAATATGCTACAAATATGCATTTTGAGCAACTAGTTATTGGTTAATACAGTATATGTTCATTGATCTAAAATCATACCCATTAATGTAATCAATATCTTTGGCATATTATGTGTTTAAATAACAAACCCCAATATGAAAAAGCCCAAATCAGTTCTTGCCCCCCATTCTTTGAAAAATGCATAGTTTGATCATTTCTCGTTGTCATTATGAAGAAATGGCTGTCTGTAATCATCAAACTTTGGCAACTTTAACTGACATTATACATAATTCATGTCAGTATAATCAAATTTATTATACTACTCCCTCAAACAGTGGACACACAGTGCTTTATAGAAAAAAGAAATGAGAAATGTAGAAACCACAAAATGTAAAGTTTCAACAATCCAGTAAAGCCAAAGGAAACAAAGGAGTTTAAAGTTTGAGAATGTGTTTTGAGCGTTAGCCGATACTTTTGCTGGAGTCTATTGAAAGAGTAGCAACAGAGGAAGCAGAACTGCCTGCTTAAGAGGATATCCGTTGCCCAGCATTTTGCCATCTACAAGTACCGTACCATTGTGGTTGATGGAAGTTGACAATATGTAATTAAGCTCATTTACTCTACAGAGGATGAATCACATTCAGTATGACTAATTTATTTTCCTTCTCTCCCTCTGACATAATTTGCTCTTACAGTAACATAGAAACAAACTCCCTGCCTTCATGTAGGAACACTTGCTCGTAAACCACATGAATCAAAGTTGATTTTGAGTGGTATTAGCAAATCAAGCATCCGAGAGCTGCACTTCTGCTGACATTTTTTCCGCCCTTCATTTCAAATCTATTTACTTGCTTGTCATCTGTGGGATTTAAATTGCAAAACGGCCATCTCACTGTGAAACTGGAGGAGACGAGGGAACCATGAATCTGGAATTACTTCTGAATTCAAAATTGTCCCAGTGCAGAGCTGAGACTACTGAACCAGTGGTACTTAACATCAGATTAATAATGCAAAATGGATGTCACTGACTACATGTGCATGCACACTATTATTTCGAGTATGACAATAATAAGAATTTGATTTGAGTCATGTAAGCAGCACATCTCTGAGTTTAAGCTTTTGTTCTGAATGTAGCATTTTCCGATAAAGACATGTGTCGATAGTAGTCAGGATTTACACAATTTTTAGTTGCGATTTTGCATGCACAAAAGAAAAGCCCAAGTTTCTAGTCAGACTGTAAATAACACGGGTATCAGATAAGGCTTGATTGAATGAAATGGAACTGCTGGGCCTTAGCGGAGGTATGCACTCTACTGAGTTTTAGCATGTAAACATAGTCAAAAAGTACAACACATGTATAGTTACAATAAAAGTTCACCCTGTCTTGAATGGGTGTGGTCCAGGCGTATCTTCCACCACAGTATATCTCCTTTGATTCCAACATACGTCATATTTACTTAATAGTTGATATACATGAATTACATGATATATGATATGGCAACATGAATATAACCTCCTCTTAGATCACAACTTTGAACATAGAATCAATCCAAAAGTACAATGTAAAAAGTCCAAAGTAGGAGGTCAAATGACACATCGAGGTAAAAACTAAATGATGTTTAAGTGATTAATAGCGTAATTTGATGCTCACCAGTCAATGTCTTGTCTTTCTACCCTCATTCTTCTCAAGCTATTCAGCATATTAAATGAAACGAAGACTATTCAGTTACAGCAAGCGACTCTCAGATGATTGCACATTGCCCAGAAACTCAATGTCACAATGCCTGGGTGGTATCTGTCTTGTGTTTTTTGCCAGGAAATATACACTTTCTTAGCTCACATGTGATTCCTGGAAGCATGCATAAATAAATAAGTGTTATTTTGATCGGCCGCTGTCAGTATGGAGAATGTCAACGAGAGGAGTCCACTGAGGGGAGGAAATGGGGTTTGTCCAGCAGCACTTAGATGCATGACTCCAGGGCACCTGCTCTTCCTCTTGGGGTTTGCTGCCACTTTCCATAATTTCATCAGTGTCAAAGCAGATGCCATATGGAGGCTTCAGCTGTCTAGAGACTTTGTGTCTGCGGAGGTACTCGACTGACCACCCGCTCGGGAAATCGGAGATATTGATCACTAGATTTGAATTTCACCCTTATCTGAATGTGTCATTAATTCAATCAGAGTGTTTAAGGTTGATCGTAGATTTAACGAGCAAGTGTTCAAAGGGTCACACATAAGTTTATATATGGTGCTTCAAGAGTATTTTCTTTTCACAAAGCAACGCTGGAAAAATAATTGTATTGGCCTTGATACTCAGCCTGAGCACATAGTTAAATATCTAAGCAATACAGAGCTGTTGGTTCATTAGACGGTCTTTTCCATCTATTTAGCACCTGGCTCTGGAGTCTGTTTATGTGTATATTTTCTTCTGTTTATGCAGAGCTTGTGGTGAGTGTTACTTTAGCTGACAGTAGCTGGCCAGCCCACGCATACCTGACACCATAGCCTATGTGTCACAGTGAGAGGGCACCAGTCTGACTATGCCAAGACCATTCGAGCAGAAATACAGAAATATCCACACAATAACCTGTGTTACACAGTCAGTGCGGTTGTGTAAATCTAAGAGACAAAGAGCATCCTCTGAAAATATCTGCAATGCAAAACATGCTGCAAAATCATGTGCGAATATTCTCATTATTTCCACGGTAATACTCCTCAGACCCCAGAAAACAACTACTGTGAAAAATTTGAGAAATCTTTTCCACTTCCTCATTAAAGACTAAGTTAATTGCCAATCAATCGTTGGCTCCCCTCTGACCATGAACACCATGGTTCTGGGTAGCCAGACAGAATATTAATGTAGTCCGCATCAACGGTTGATCTTTTGGAGTTATTGACTGTTAACTGTGACTCCTGGCAGTCCATTAAGATGATGTTATGCAACTGGCACAAAATGGCATTAATTGTATGGTCGCGCACTTAAAATCACTGGGTCGAAATGGGCACCAAATAGCAAACACCCATGTGTAGAAAACCATCATAAATAATTAAGAAATCTTAGTTTTTAGAAGTATTGGGCTGTGTCTACAACCTGTTAGAATTATTTTAAAGTTGCATGTCACATATTTCTTCATGACTGACTAATATGTGAATCCTTTGCAAGTCATCTGCACATATTTTTTATTGATAGATTTGTTTGTGACTGAGAATCATAATAATATAATTTGAGTTGGTTGTGAGGTTGCAAGTTGCAACCAACTGAGCATTCTCATTTTACGATAGGGTTAGGGTTAGGGTAGGGTAACCTAACCCTAACAGAAACATTATTGTTCCTTCATTTCCGGTGGTTTTACACAAATGAAAATGTAATGAATCCCCCCTAAACCCCCATAGACCAGACCTTTAATATAAAAAATAACATTAACTCTGCGTAAAACCAACTGGTATTGGGTAAAGTTAACCAAGTTTAGCTATATTGACCATGACAGTTGACCCATGAGGGTTTCTTGTATCCTTATACAAGAGCATAAAATGAAAAGCTATAAATACATTCTCTCTTAAGTCAGCAGCTATTGTCATGGTACCCTTGAGCAAAGCACACTTAGCCAGAAATTCCCCCTCAAGAGACGCCATCCATAGAAGGCCGAGTTGTGCTGGCTAGCTACCAGGTGTGATTGTGTGTGACTAGATGAATGTGAAGCTGGGTGATGCTGAAAGGGCATGCTTACTCAGCAAACCCCTTCATCTGTTCAGAAGTCCTATTGGACAGTCCAGTTGGAGCCTGGAAGAGCTGGTAGGATACAAGTGCCACAGTATCTCTGCACACTGCGGGGCTTTTTGTTAGGAAACATCTGGGGATGTAGAAATCCCTCTCAGTGGGACTTCTGATGGACACATTCTGATGTTTTAGGGAATACAGGAGGTTTACTTAAATTTTTTTCAAATACTAGTTTCTGTTTTTGAATTTTCAACAGGACTCAGGTGTGATAGAGGACAGTATGTCAGTGGTCTAACAGATACGCTGATACTGTATATACTGTTGGTGTTCCTAGAACATCACAATTAACACTGTTCTAGGGCCGTCATTGCAACTGACAAGTTTCAGCTCACAATAGGTACTCTACAGTAATTAACACAAGGAAAAAGCACTCATAGCAGCTATATCAATGACGTTACTTGTCTCATGTACGGCCACGAGAACTCAAGGAGCTGCCTTTTTATATTTTGCTTTTTCAATAATCATTCTTTCATTCTCCCGTTGGAGAAGACTCTGCTGGAGATAATAGACTGTTTACTCTGTTGCATAAGGGCCAAACAAGTCATTTTTTCCCCCAAGTTTATTCAGAGCAGCTTCACTGATACAGAAAGTTTTGACCAGGTGTTGCATGCAGGAATGTGTTTTTCATGGACAACATCTGACACATATTGTACTGAGTTCGTTACCAACAGTGCATTCGGCTGTTTCAGTACTTTTTTTTATTAGTGGATGGCCTTGAAATCAAAGGCTTCACTCAAAATAATAGATTGTAAGATTATAACAATATGGTTACATTGCACAGGAGCTACCAAAGGACCTCTACAACGTTAGACATGTTTTAATATGCAGAATTTTAGTGAGCGCCTCAAGGACTCTCTGATTTGGTATTCACAAGAATGAATGCAAATGAAACCCTTTTTTTTTCTCCTTTTTTTTTTTGACTGTTTTATGCAGTTCCACAGTATTTCTGCAAAAAGTACTCAAATTGGAAGAATGCTTACAAATGCATAGAAATAAGCCAGCCAATGTTACATTCAGGTCAAACCAAATCGTTCCTGTAACTTGACATACCAACCTTCTATTTGTTCATACTGAATCTGTATTGTCCCCCAAGGTTGTCTTCTCAGGCACAGTTACTCCCAGGGCGTAGACTGTTCAGCCTCCACACACTCGCAAGTTTTTCTCCTCCATCAGACACAAAATGAATCAAAAGTTTCACCAATTGAATCGACTTTTTATCAAGAAAGCCACTGAAAATTAATTAATTTCTGCCTGAAATGATCACAAAATCTCTTTCGGGCTTGATTGGTGAAGGGTTTTACAGAGGTCACGTCTTTGACAAATGAAGGTGAACCAGTGATCTATGTTCCCCAGATTTTGCCGTAATTACATGACCTGATTGTATTGATTCTTAAATTGCACTCTGCTCAAAAAGCATCCAGCCAGTTGTAATCAGCTGCTCAAGATGTAAGACTGGAGCTTAACTGCGCTGCTGTTTGAGAAGTTTTAGGAGCACTAAACCATAGATATCCCATTTAAGTGCTGATTGCACCCTGATTTATACTTCTGATTAGTGTGTTTGAGCACAAATAAGATTTCTACAGGCACAGATGTTGAAGTGGGCATGTGAGAATGTGTTCCAGGAAGTTAATGACCACACTGTGTTCTTTTTTTTTATCATAGATTGTAATTACTCAAAATACGAAGAGTGAATTGTGGTGGAAAAACACTCTTTATCCTCCTGGTCACAGTTCAGAAGACTTTGCAGTAATTAACTCTGGAAGATGGAATCCCACGAGGTTCCCTCACAGTAGATGCCATCTAATCCACAGCTACCTCTGTTGGTTATGTGATTATGACTCAAGGCCTTTGCACACCAAGTCTGTTTTTTTCATATGCATTTTTTGAATGCGTGTCCGCGCCTGGAGGCTCTGTTCATTGTGATAACTTGCCATCCGAGACAAAATGGAGATGTATAGCAGTGAAGATGAGATTGTGGTCCTCTCACTTATTGAGAAATAAATAAAAAAATACTTGGTCTATCCACTCCTGAAAACATAACAAAAGCAAAGAGAATTTCAGAGGAGCTACAGACTTATCCTGGTCGCTTCCAGGTGTATTTCACGATGGATTGCGTCAATTTTATCGTCATCACACTGTCTGAATAGTCAGACAACCCTAGAAATGCTTTTGGTGGAAAAAAACAAAAAAAAAAACCTTTTTCCAAAAAAATAAAAATCACGAGTCAGTGTGTACACATGACTGACACGACATAAAACGTATTCGTCTGATTATGAAAGAAATGCAACTTGCCTTTTTTCCATCATCTCGCCCGAAGATTTTTAAATAAGAATGCTCTGTTTCAAAATTGCTGATATAAAGACAACTGACATCCCTGACATCCCGGAGAGCGTCCGCCAGGAGGTTTTTCTGTGAGAGCGAGCAGCTGTGGAAGCACAGAAACATAGGATTTCTCTCAAATGCCTCTGTGTAACCCCTGCACTGCTGCGTGCGCACAATGAAAAACTGGAGCCAAACTGATCAGCGAAGTGTTAAGAACTCAAGAACTGCAAGTATTAGAATAAAACCCTGTCCAGCATTTCAGAATCATTATCCTCCGTCTGCAGCTCTTAATTACTGAGGATTTATGTTAGCTTTCCTCATCATTTTTACTCTCTGACATTTCACTAAATTTGCTATTGTAAATTATGATCCTTCTCATGAATTTTCACAAATGAGATTAAGTTGTCTTTTTTATCTAAATATTTTAGTCACTTTACTATTTCAGCCATCACTCCAAGGCTGTCCGCGATGCAATAATTCATCGTAATCACTCCAAAACAGAGCTCAGAGTTATATTGAATATACCATCCACATTAAGGATAAATTTAGCCTTAATTATATGGGTTATATTCAATTAATATTTCAGCTGACGCACTGGGCTGATGGGTTGACTGCATTAAGATTTTTTTTTTTTCTAAAATGCGCATTCTGAAATGAAATTAGTTTTGAAGCTGTCATTAATCAGGTTGCATATCGCTCGGCACCACTGACTATTAAAAATAAGTTGCTGAGGCACAAATCATGCTCCAGGCGTTGCATATTTAAATAACTCACTGCTCACTGTCGTCTTTTCATTCATTGTGGTTTCAAGAACAAAAACCACATCACAAGTACAATGGAGCGTATGTACTACAACGAGTTGTGTCCTCTTCAAATAACAGAAAACCATGTGTGAACGTTAAGTTAATTTTATCTGATCCCCAGAAGAAGTCTTACAGTTAACACTCACCAGCACCTGATAAGACACGCTAATGGAGGATAATTAAGTGCGATAAGCAAGGAGAACGTCTGTAGCGGGCACGAGGCATGCGATAGATCAGATTCACGCAGGATTAGAAGCTAGCATTGCTTCTGTGACCTTTTCCCTCCGAGCTAACATCAAGTGAGTTATAATTGCTGCTCGCTGCCGGCAGCTAAAAATACATTCGTCTCAATCAGGTAATACAACTGTGAGACAACATCCTGCGTTTTCCACTACCTAGCAGATGAGTCTTGTTCTCTTTCTGCTCTTCATATCACTAATCAGATGTGATTTGGTGCAGCATAATGGACAGGCATGCCATTTGGTTTCTCCGCTGCTGTAATATGTAATCTCACCTGCACTGCTGAGCACTTATGACCTCTTCAGATCCATTACAGTTTTGTAGGGGCTGCTCCGATGAGTGACAGTAATATACATGGCTCACAGAGATGGATCTCTCAGTGGATATGAGGTCAGAGTGTGTCATGTGGCCTCGCCACCACAGATGCTAATTCAGAGCATACTGATTGTAAAACACACAGGGGTGTTGTATTAACAGTGGGCTAAATCACTGTGTAAAGTGGAAGGCGTTGCTTGTAGTGATGAACCTGCAAAGAATTATCACCCAGCCAGTTTAGTAGTTTTGCTCAGATTATTGCCACTTTGCTGTTTTTGCTTCAGTTTCTCTGCTCTCATCAAGCCTTTTTCATATGCAGCCAGCAGTGGTGGAATCTAACTAAGTACATGTATTTTAGTCACTGAAACATGAGCCTGTCATTGTGACTGAAGCTACAGTCACAGTGACTGTACACTTGTTTTAAAATGTAAAAACAAAAAAGTATTTAAAGAAAACTTAACATGGCTCAATAAAGCTCATCCAGTTTAATACGTGTCTCCGGAAGCCCTGCAATCCCAAATAGTTTTGAAACAACGTTATTTGCTCCACTGGGTTGCGCGCTCACACTTTTACCTCAGCAGCTGCTGTGAAGATTCCAGCTTAAAAAAATAAATAAAAAAAGTGTAAATAGCGTATTTTCAATCAGTGTTAGATCTCTGGGCTTCCAGGGACTTGAATTACACCAAACCAGCTGTTTTTCCATTGTTAAACCAGCCCCCATCTTCTTCAATTTTTTTCGCAAGGATGCTGCAGCGCTGTTTTGCTGCGAAGCTCCTGAAGTGCTTTGTGGACTACCATCACTTCGAGCTGCACTTTGAGCTCTGCATGCCGTAACTGTAACTGCGACATGGAATAAATAGATTCATGAAGAAAATAATCAGCAGATGAAAGTAGTGATTAGTTGCAGACCTACAAAAAAGTGTTTAAAAATAGGGCTCCTACTCAACCACCTAAAACTGTGTAATCCTGCTTTTACAGCAATGCATGAGTAATGATGATCTCATGATCAAAATCACGATCACGTTGCCTCAGCGGGATTTATAAACTGTACAGTGCAACGACATCCTCCGTCCTGAGAACCTCGACTTGAGGGAGGAATAACTTGCCATATTGAGAAAACGGGGGGGAAAAAAGATGGAAGAAACCTCAGGATGAGCCACAGAGGCGAGATCCCTGCAGAACAGTCACAGGGGACATTTTTCTGCATTGAGTACTATGTAACATTTACATTGCAGGACTTTTGTTTGCTTATAGGAAGGTCCTTACACATTTCCCACCACTGGCTGCAGGTTAGGAGTTTTCAGTGACAAATCTCTAATAATCTGCCCCGCAGCAAACAGCAGATACACAACGTTAGAGAGTGGCTGGTGGGCAAAGTGCAGCAAACAGCAGAATGTTTCCGCTGGGATTTGCCAAAACAGAACTTCAAGAAAAATGCATATTGGGCTTGAATTTGTTTGGAACCCAGCTCCAAGGAAATGTTAATCAGTCTGGCACAAAAACAGGCAATCGTTTGCTAACATGTATCGGCTTTATGAGGTGATAATATGTCAATATTAAATGTGCCCACAGCTCTTTCCGCTGCATCAAAGTGGCCAAAAAAATCAATTAATGCTGCTTTAAAGCCTTGGATGGACATATCACCCTATAAAAGACAATAACTGGGCAATATAACAGACCTTCGGCAGTCTCCACTGTGCTTTATGGGACTGGAGTCTCCTCTGAAAGGTCTTGAACTATATCACTTTGCAGTTAAATGTGCAGAGTTTTGAAGCCCATTTAAATTTTAATCTCGGCCGTTGAAAGACAGGACTATCATTATGGATACCAGATGGTGAGAACTATTATCATCTCATCCCAATTTCTGGTGAGTCACAGAGGTCACGAGGCAAAACAACAAGCGGAGCCTAAAAAGGAGCATGCAGACAAACAGCGATGTGGAATTCTAATCATATTTAAGGATTATTTATTGCGCCTCGTCTGACAGCCTTCTGCTTGCTATATATGGGGCCGTATCCCTGTGCAAACCTGTACATTTGAAGTCGTCTCGTCTCTATCGCGGTACAGGGATGTATTTTCAGGTTTACAGGTGAGATATGGACAACGCAGACCTCATAGTCTGCAAACACAGAGCTTATTGCTTTCCAGAAATACGAGGAAGGCTCCCAATCCAATGTCAACCATGGTTTACCGGAGATAACGATCAACAAAGCTGTGAAGTCTCTTCAAAATGAAATCAACATCAGCAGCCATAATTGATTTGCTATTTTGGTATTTTTTGGTTGTCGGCGCGTTTGCCTCCGACATTCTTTGCTTTTTTTTTTTTTCTTTTTTTTTTCTTTTAAGCAGTGTTCTATCTCACAATCTAACACGTTTAATGTACTTTTGCTGCATTTCTGTTTTAATCTCAAATTTAGGCAAGGTTCCCAGTGCATCTTATCAAGCTACATGAGCCATGTGCAGCATAATCTACACCAACACACGTGAAAGAAAATGATAAGTAACACTGTTTTCCTTTATTTTATTTTTTTTCTCCACCCAGAATTCTTCTTGGAGCTGCTGGAGAACACAGAGAGGTCCCTGCACGAGATGTTTGTGAGGACTTATGGCAAGCCTTACATGCAGAACTCGGCGGTCTTCGAGAACCTTTTCGCCGAGCTGAAGCGCTATTACACGGGGGGGAACGTTAACCTGGAGGAAATGCTTAATGACTTCTGGTCGCGGCTGCTGGAGCGTATGTTCACACTGCTCAACTCCCAGTACGTCATCACTGAGGACTATCTGGAGTGTATCAGCAAGTACACCGAGGAGCTCAAGCCCTTTGGAGACGTGCCCAGGAAGCTCAAGGCTCAGGTTACCAGGGCATTCATCGCTGCGCGCACATTTGTCCAAGGACTGTCTGTCGGCCGGGAGGTGGCCCAGAGAGTGTCAAAGGTAAAAGGGCTTAACAAGACCCGGTTAAGGGTGCGCTATGTTGTTTTGGGGGCGAAATTTTAATCAGAAGAGACAGATCCTCGTTCACTGTTCTTCACTACTGAAGAAACTGAATGAGCAAACTGTCATCAAAGGACGAAATGATTTCACACTGTTTTACTTTGTTTATATGTCTTTTAAGTAGCCACCTGTCTGACTTCACACAGCATTCTGCGGACCTAATTGTCCTCTGGGGACCTAATTTCCCCAGCTTCTTTATTCAGTTATGGAAATACCTTATAATGAATAAATATGTCGGAGTTTGTATTATTACCTTATAAATTTGTAAATCGTACATTTTTTAGTTTTAATTTCTTATTTACTAAAACTACAGAGTGCACCTTGAAATGCTTCCTTCTGTCTATTACAGACCTGAAACAAAAAACACATTTTGGCTGATTTCACTTGCCGATCCAGTCGAGAAACAGCATTTGGCCTGAGCTGAAATTAAGACTCGCTGTGTATCCTGCACAAATTTGCAACAGGCCCAAGGTCTTGTGTGGTGTTTATGCAGAAAGCACACATTTCCCCCTGGTTTTCCGCACGAACAAGTTCCTCCAAGATACTTTTCTATCTAATGTGTTCTCTCCTGGCGCCTGTCTTCGGGAAGTTTGGGCCTCAAGGCGCGTTGTTCAGGTGCAGTGTTGAAGGTTTATGTGAATTTGCTCAGGAGAAACAATGAAACAGAGGAGAGAAAGAAATTCCTGCCATCACGGTTTATTGCTCTATCGCCTGATATTTGTTCACCCTGTATATATACAGGCGCCATTAATCATGTGTTGCCTCAGTTTTCTGTTTGATGCGATGTAATCTTAATGCAGCTTCTGCGGTATATCACACTGCCCTGGGAGTGTGTGTAGTTCTGATCATGTACAAAGTAAGATTAAAGGGAAAAGCAAGAGGGCTAAGGCTTGGATTTAGTCACACTCGACAACAACAGGGCTGTTTCTGCACGCCTTCTTACGGGATGAGAGGAGCACCGATAAACACTGCGCCGCAAATCCCCAGCCACCCTGGTTTCCTTTCACTACTGTATTGATATCAGATAGATTGGATTATCAACACTATTATAAATATTTATAGACCTGCTGTAGAGTACATAAACAGGAGGCAATGAAAATACTGTAGCCCTCAATCATTGGAGACGGGGAGGCAGACCTGTGCAGGAGACAGAAACCCAACATTCATTCTCGTGCACTCGGTGAACTTTCACCATGTTCCCATTCGCCGTGTGTGTGTGTGTGTGTGTGTGTGTCAACCCCCCTCCTCCTCAGCGGTAGTAGCGTTGGGGCTCATTTAGGAGCTGCCACAGACGATGTGTTGTTAGTATGCGTTTACTGAGTTACACCCCGCGCGTCTTACAAGCCAGCATGTCCCAGCGTCCCCTCTTGACATTTCAGTGAGACCTGAGATCCAGGTCATGTGTCTGGGACTGCAGCCCTTTGATCCCGCGGGGTATAAACTCATCACGAGGGCTCGGGCGTAAGCATAATGGAATAAGACACCCCGCTGGAGGTGACTGTTGCACAGCGCCTCTAAGATGTGACACCCATGCTTAAAGCTGCTGAGATATATATTGAATAAAAGTAGATGTTGTAGTGCTTTATTTTCCTTTCACAGCTTAGCTGACAAAACACAAGATCCAGCGGAACTTTGAAGAAGCAGGAAGACGTGTTTGGAGTCTGCATCTCTCCCTGATCATTACCCAAACACTACGTCTGCTTCTGTTTCTTTGAAGTGATTAAAATCTTGTAATCATCTGTCTGGTTATTTATATTATTTTATATTCTGGCGGTAGCTTGAAAAACAAAACTTTTGTTACCTGAGTGCACGTGCTGTAATAACACGGCAAGGGGTCTGACAGATGCAAATGTGCAAACGGCACTGTGCTGTGTTTCTGTTAAAGCCAATGTGCATCAACTTTTTTTTTAAAATGAAAATGTTTCAGTATTGCTCATTAAGTTGCGGGTGTTTACACAAATCTATGGAAGCAGTGTTGTAAGTAGTACCCAAAAGTCATACTCGAGAAAAATAAAGAAGTCAAAGTTTTTTTTTTTCAAAGTGAAAGTCATCCATATGAACCAAATAGTTTCTGGTAATAAAGTTAAAGTTAAAGTGCTTTCTCCATATATGTATAAACATGTATGTTTAGACCGTATACTATGAGACAACCAGTTGTCGGATGGTCGACTATAGGATCAGATATACTGCATTTTTCTGCAAATTAGAGTCACTTTTTTATTCTTTTGTCAATTAAATTAGTTAATTTTAAAAAAATGCGCTACTTTTTTACGCAATGTTACTTGTGAAACAATGTGCCTGTGCAGTTCTCAGTTGCTCCAACACCAGTCAAATGTGAATAACACGAGCCTATGTGAAAAAGATATTCACCAGAAGAGGATCAATAGTAACTGACAAAATAATATTAGTCATTCTGACCCTCTACAAGTGACCAGTTTTAACCAGGTTGTTAATAAAATTATCTTATCCTAACTAATGACTCACCCATTTAAATGTGGCAGACGGTCAAGTTTTTTTTTTTTTCTACATGCCTGTTTGGCCTCTTGTAACTGCAGTGAGAGGGGAGGATCACAGCATTAAATACATGTTTACTTCAATGTACAAGTTTTCTACACAATCATTATCATGACGTAATGACTTTTATTTGTAGTTAGCACCTAGACTACGCCTGACAAATTGTTACAGACCTGGGATCTGTATTTACCACAGTGGTGTGGCCCTCAGTAACTGTGGGGGGCGCCAAATTACACAAACGTCAATTTCTACATAATGTTGCTTTAAGACCGGAATCCATAACATAACCTCATCACTAACTGGGGGCCGCTGTCTGACGTCATCAATCCAACTACCCATACTACTGTACCTGTCAGCAGGCAGCAGCAGACACCGAGTCACTGCGACTTGACATCACAGCAATGGCGGCTCCGTTAGATGGCAGAACACAAAAATCGGCCATAAGTGAATCATCGTCACGGGGGGAATCATTCATGCAGGCACTTAATTGGATTTTCTAAATTCATCCGATAGAGTGAAAAACAATTCCATTTATTATCATTATTTGGAAGATTCCCAGAACTTAAAATGTCAGGAAAGGTGACACACGACTCCGTATTTGTGGAAAGTTATTAGAATGTGGAAGACAAATATATGTCGTGAGTATAATTAGCTAAACCAAATGTATCTAACTTTTGTGAAATACCAAATCCCTAATTCATGTGATTAATGATGACAAACAAAAATGGCAAATTTTTTTTTTAAATGATGCAATTTCCAAAACTAAGATCTGGATGAGGCCCTTTAACAACCACTGCCACACTGCTTCTCGTGCTCTGAATAATTATGATTAAAAATAATAATGCTAATTGCGAAAACAGTGATTATTTCTCCCCTGGCGCCTGAATCTGCCGAGAACAGAGTCCCGTCTCTCTTCTGTGAGGCTGCCTGATACCTGTGTGAGGTGTGATAGCTGTTGGCGGGAGCACTTTTTAGAATTTTTAGTGTTGAGTTTGTATGTGAGAAGTCACAGCGGTCTTCTGTGAAGTCGTGTGTGAGGGTTTGTTATTATCTGAGCCAGACCTCTGTGGGGCTATAGGAAAAATATCTCCCCTCCTCTCTTTATGACACTTACCACTGGGCTGCGAGAGAGGAAGGGATCCAGGCACATCAAACATTAACACATATCGCCAAGAGAAGGTCATCCATGTTTTTTGTCTCCCCCAGGCTGTACTGTAGCTCACTTTACTCTGATCTTACAAGGCAAAATATCCACACTAGGGGCCATATGAGAAAATGTTGAAGTGACCATAATGAGCCAATCGTTGCTGCGCTGCATGTATCTTTCTGATTTTGATATATTATTGCTTGTTTTTAAAACACTTTCGTGTTTTATTTTCATTATGTTGCTGGTGTTTGTGGAATTCTGTCACCTCATTTTTTCATGTTCATTCATCTGACTATTTAGTATTCTCTTTAGCATCTATGGCCGTATTGTCCTTGTTTTGCTGCAGATCACTTTGTAACTGTTTTGAAAAGTTTGTTCGCCCAGGCACATAAGGCAATGGCATCTGATAGGAATGTTTTCCTTTTTCACGTTCTTTACCTTACGTTAATTTAGCAGAAGCTTCTGTCCAAAGCAACATGTGATACGTGCACGTAACATGAGCTAGATGACGTCAGAAGTCAAGTCTGCATCTTGTCTACAAAAACAACTAGTGTTTGGATATAATTTGTATTTTCGTAAACGAAAGGAGGCATCAATAAGTGCTTGCATGCTGTGTCTGTTTAATCCGAAAATGCGGATTTCAGATGCTTAATAAGATGCTTGTTGGTGCTTCACGGAAAGCAGAATAAAAGTCCATTAGCAGCGACCCAGGAGCCTTCGCTTCAGACATTTTGACAGGGCTCCAGGGAGCGAGCGTCTGAGTGCTGGGGATGCAAATGTTCAGATCAGTACACATTTTAGAATTTACCCCCAAAAAATCATTAAAGTTAGCAGGTCACGCAGTCAGGTTTGTATTTGCTATCTGAAATGTCAGTGTACTTGCTTGGCACGTGGCAAAAAACAGATGGTCAGTGATAACAGGTTGCACTTTGGTTCGTACAGAGTCGGCATGTGGCCAGAAAACAGCTGATTCAGCCAATGGTCAAATCTTTGATTTAGGCCTGAGAGGGCTTCACAATGTGCACCACATAAAATATTCTCTGTTCTTATCCACTGAAGCATTGAGGTTTAAAAGAGCCAGAATGAGCCGAAGCTTAGTTTGGATCAGGTACTTGTGCCACCATGCTTCAATAGGCGGCTTCTCCCTAAAAAGGATCTACAAATCTGTAGTTCTGTTCATCTTTCTCTTTGTAAGCAATCTGTCCAGAATGATCGTCTGTCATGGAAAACCCTTAAAAAAAACCTTATGTTTAGGGATTTGCTTAGCGTGGAGCTTACTTTTGGATGAAAAACAGAAACACTTTATGAAACAAATTCAAACGCTCACTTTAGTGGCCTGATTGATTATTAAACTCACTCATTGTCTTGTTGTTTTCCACCATCTACACATGCATTAAGAGTTTACTTGCAACTAATAAATTACTTTAAATTTCATCCAAACTAAAGTAATCCTGTGGTTCCGACCAAAAACAACTCGATGGGGAGCTGAGATGTTGTGGTTAAGGACATCTATTAAAGGATCTCTTAAACACAACACAAGTCATCAGTGGAGGAGCTGATCATATGTCTAGAAATACATCATTTTATTTTAGCATTCTTATTCAGGTCTTTTGTAATTGAAGATTTATTCTGCTAAATCTATCAAACAAACATTAACAGAATCATTTTTCTTAAGACGTGCCTTGAATATCTGTTGTGGGTGTTTTACTCCTTTTCCTACTTCAAACAAAAAGCTAAAGTTAGGGATACGTGCTAAACATGATATATCGCATTTCATTGCTGTGAAGGAATCTGTGAAAGCACACTTAAGAAAAATCGTGTCAGTGAACATTTGGGATTTGTATTGTTATGAACGTGTTTTTAACTCAGTGACAAATAGAGTCTCGTGAGAAAGATGGAAAAAAAACAGAGGTACAAAATGTCTGAGAGTGATGAGCAAATAAGCATTTGTCTTTATCTAATAATTAACATTTAAATGCAGATCAAACTCTGTGACAACGATCGCACACACTGTGATTGACACTCGAAAGTCTTGGGTCAGCAGAACGTCTCTCTTATCTCCGCTCTAGTGCCACGCTATCATTAAACTATTCAGCTGACTGATTATTCTGATGAAACTTTTTTTTTTTCTCAGTTTGTTTTCTGGACAACTTCAAATCCTGGATAAAAAGGGAAATGACAGACATTTAAATCCTCCTGCTTTAGATGCAGAATGTGATTCAAGCGTCTTCAGACTTGTTGTCCCGGTGCTAATGACCGCTGTCACTCTCTGTGCTCTTGCAGGTGAGCAGTACTCCGCCATGCATCCGAGCGCTGACCAAGATGATGTACTGCCCCTACTGTCAGGGCATGCCAGCAGTTAAATCCTGTAAGAACTACTGCCTGAATGTCATGAAGGGCTGTCTGGCTAATCAAGCTGATCTGGATCCCGAGTGGAACCTGTACATTGGTAAGTCTTGTCAAGCATGACTCCTTCACCTGGGTCCTGCTTTTCTGTCTTTTACCACCATACCAATTACATGTCTCCTATAAATATGTATGCCTTGGGTGTGGAGCTGCAACGATTAGTTGACCTAATCGATTACGTCGACAATAAAAAATGTGTCAGTGCGAAATTTTTGCGTTGACGCGTTGTATTTATTATTGTTATTATTATAATTATCATTTTTTAAAAGATTTGAGCCGGAGCAAATCGCTTTAGAACCACTACCAGAATGTGCGCCACAGTGTGGCGTAGAAGAAGAAGACGGTTCCAGAAGAAGAAGCAGAAGCAGCAGCAGCAGAAGGAGAATATGAATGAACATGATGAGGAGAGCAGGAAAGCGATACCAAAAACGTCCAAAGTGTGGGAACATTTTGAATATAAAACTGCGAAACATGTGACGTGCAAACTTTGACACAGCTGTCATTTCATGGCAGCACTACAGCTAGACATGAGCACCTGAAACGTAAGCACCCTGGAGCTATGGTGGCATGTACACCAGACAGGTAAGTTCACGAGTTGAACTGATAAAAGTATTTGTCTTAGTTATCAGTGAGCTTTTGCTGTAGCCCATCTGTTTTGTAGTGGTTTGGAGCATACCGTCGCTGTCAGGGGGAAACCTCCTATCTTCAATAAATGTACGTGTGACTCTGTAGTAGAGCTTAGCTCTGGCCCAAAAAATCAAGCTCGACCCGACCCGAGCCCGTGCACGTTGAGTTCTAGCCCGGGCTGGGCCGGGCCGTACCGGCTGTGTGCGACAAGCCAAGTTTTCAGCATGAGGACAACACGCAGCGACACAAACACAAACAATAATGGAGGGAGGAGAGAGATGCACGTTTTCTAGCTGGAAATACAGTCATTATTTTGAGTTATTAAAAAATAAATAAATAAAAAAACAGACTGGGGCAGAGAATCTAAACTCTACTCTGTAGTAGCCTACAAACCTACTAGCAAATCAAACTGAAACGGATTTGCATTTTTTAGACATATTCATCCATCAGTGTGCAACCAAAAATTGATTTATTAAAATTCATAGTTATTAAAAATGCAACAGATCTTGAATGACAACAACAAGTGCGGTTGTTGTGAACCCATGCTCCCCCTTGTATCATCAGATAAGAGGCCAGCTGGAGACGAGCTCTTTGAATACATTCATTGGTCAATAATGTGTACAGACGTGAAGGGTGGCCAGTAAAATCGATTATGAAAAAATAAGTCAAATTTATTAAATCAGTACAAAACAGTAGTAATATAAATTGGATAATACACTGAATAGTAAACCTACACTTAATGCAATGATTTATATTATAATAATAGTTCATTTGTAAGATATGTAATCAGTTAAAAACTGTAATAATTAGTATTAATTACTTGAATTGATATACTAAAATCCAGTTGTGTATCAAAATATCATGTTTTCAAATGCATGTCTCTTGGGTTTTTAATTTGCTCTGAGAATAAAAATCGACTAATCGATAAAATAAACAATAGGTTAGACAACCACCAAAATAAAAATTTGTTGCAGCCCTTCTTGGGTGTTTGTCTTATATGACTCTTCAATGACATATGTAAAATAATCTTTCAAGATGCATGTTTAGAACCAGCAAACTACTGCACAACAATGAGCTGAAAGCAGTTTTTAAGAGATGATCGAATCAGAGGATAGCCGCAAGCAATATTCGTACATTACAGGGACTAACTGGATCCAATTTAGCCATAATGTAGATTTACACCTTTTGTCTGACATGCTCACAAAAGAACAAAACAACAGTGTTGAAAGAGAAATCATTCAGGCACTTTTATGTAAATTTTTTATGGAGATAATGAGAGGCCACAATTATCACGCTGTTTGTATCACGTGGTGTCTGTCAAGAGCAAGGACGTTGTAATTAAACCTGGAGGCCAAGTCCCATTCAGTTCGATGAAAGCTGCTCAGTGGCGCATGAGTCATTTTGAGGGGGTTGCGACGGTCAAAAAAATGTATCCCCCGCTTTAGAGATGCTGCTTTAACCATGTCAGCTTATTGGTCAAAGTCATCTTGGGCCCCAGTGCATCACGTGACGATGTAATTCCACAGTTTGGCCACAACCAAAGTTGTGGCGCTCCTCCCGTTGGATTGGTCAAGAGTCTTGGCAGGCCAGTTTGCCAGTTTTTGGAGAGAAACAAAGAAAAAATGTCTGACAGTATGCTACTAAACTATACTATACTGCCCTAACATTTAGCAATGATAACATTAGCTTGCAATGGCAACATATGTTAGCCAGCTAGACAGCGTTAGCAATTTTAAGATTTATTAGCTCGCGTTAGCAATATTTAAGTCTGCTAGTGTTAGAATTAGGAACATTAGCTAATGCAACAAACTGTCACCCATGTTAACAACAGCAGTGTTTTGATGTGAATACAATGAGAGGGGGAGATGTTCTTCATTTAGTGGGTAAATATTATCAATACCATCTTAAAATGTGTAATGTTTACGTGAATGAATTAGGATTTTTTTAGCACATGAAAAGTTTTATTCTTCATAAACCGAATTTACTTGGTTCAGGTTTCCCCTCGCGGAAATTTCCAGGATGCCAGATTTCACAATTAGGCATTGAGATGCTTGTAGGATTCAAATGTTACGGCCTGTCTTTGTTTCCATTATGTTTGGTGTTTCTATCATCCCAAGCATGCAGAATGTATGCAAATGTATAGTAAATCATTTTACTGTGGTTTTCTTCAAAATTTCGCAATGCGTTGATATGATAAATAATGTAGAAGAAGCTTAGGTTAAAATGTTTACCTTGTAGGTCTGCAGGATTACAGAAATAGGTTTGTTAAGTTGTCATGTCTTCCTTTCTATTCTAAGCGAGGTTACAGCCGGCGCTGCGTTGTTATCATGTTTTGACAACAACAGCTCCATCGACACGCAGTGGGCCCCTTCGGATAAAAAGGTGCTTTATTTGTCATTCTTTTATCAACATTTTCCTGCATAATAAAAAGATTTTATTCATAGGATTCTGCCCTCCTGCTGGGCTAAATGGGGACTTGTAATAGGGCAGAAGTGCACTGCGGGGGGTGTCAGGTTTTGTGAAGAGAAGTTCAATAAGAACTTGTTCAGCTCAGAGACAAGAAGTATAAACATGAATGCAACATTTATGTATTTATTTAATATTTCATAGAATGCCTTACAGAAATGAGTCCCGCTGTCATTTAGATGGGCTCGTCCCATAGGACTGAACGAAGGCTCCGACAGTGAAGAACGTGACCAGGCTGCTGTGAGAAACAGAGAGGAGGAGCTTTGAAAACACTGGAATTCCAGCGTTCAATACTGAAATTGCATTTTTATAAAGAAACCTGATGAAGCAGACCTATGAAGAAGTTGTTTTTTTTAAGCAGAATTTGCCAAATTGTTCGGTTCATTGTTTTCTTACCTCTTGTTTGAAAATTCTCTTTTCTCTTCCTGTGAAATGTAGAAATATTTTTACATGACTCATTCAGCCCTCCGGGGTATATCAATTAAATGTCATGCAGCAAAAACTTTTGAATTAACATTTCTAAATTAAGGAAAGTGATGAGACGCTTGTTTATTACTTACGTTCACTGTTTTAATTTTTTTGCAATGTATTGGGTAAATCGAGTAAGTTAGATTCTATCACTGGTTATTCTAAATTTTGACAGTTAGATTTTCATTTTCCCAAATTTGGATCATCATTCTCCGTGATCACTAATAGTAGGCTTGGCCCTGACAAGACCAAAGCAGTCAGATCCTAAACAGAACCTCAGGATGCTCTAACTACCTTCTGCTGGGATTTAAGGTGATATTTGACCACTGTGGGACAGAAACACACACACACCAACAGAGCCCTCTTATAAAGTGCATGCTAGCAAACAAATGCCTACATGCACATCCAGCAGAGTCAAAGCACCTGGTGACTCCACCTCTAGTGTTCACTCCCTTTTTAAAATGATTTTTCTGAGAAAACATTGTCTGTTTTTTTTTTTTTTTCTGTGTTTTCTTTGCTTTTGGCTTTCTTGATGTTCAGTCATCCTCACCAGCCCCTCGTTGTCTTTGGCACTCAGCCATTTTACGCTGGGCATGTAGCGCACAACCAGCTTGTGTAAGCTTATGACCTTGGAGCGGCTGCACAAAGTTTCGTGCCAGCCTCTGTGAGAGCCACGGGGACTACGTGGACCAGCAGACCAAAACAATGAGCAGCTCAAAGAGGGTGGAAGCTTCAAAGAGCTGGGGGATGGAGAGTTTTCATATACACTGACAATTTTACAATACAATTTTACATTTATACATGGTAGACATATAAAGAATAGAAACAAATCAAACAACAAAACAAAACAAAAACAGCATCAACAACAAAGAGTGCAGAACAGGGATGTAGTTAGGTGTATTTTGATGTGATCCTAGATCTGGTGGGCTTAAAGGGGCAGTATGTAGGTTTGGATGTGAAATTCAAACTCAAAAATCTAATTTTACAAACTCAGAAATATTTATTAAAGATCATTTGTTCTCAGGGGAAAATAAGGTCCCCAGAACACTGTTTTTAGCTGGAAAGGTGGCAGGGTCCACCACATATAAACAAAGTAAAACACTATGACTGATTGTGTTGTCCTTTAAGGTTAACACAGTCATGAAAACAGAGAGAGTTTATGTATTTACTTTGTTTAATCTCTGAGTGCTAATGTTATAGTAAATAAATGCTTATTTTGAGTTTGATGCCAGAAACTTTTTCAAACAGGAGCAACAAAACTTTGAGAAAGTTGTGGAACGCTCAAAAACACCTGTTTGGAACATTCCACAGGAAGCAGTTTTATTGGTAACAGGTAATAGCATCATGATAGGGTATGACAGGGTCATCCTGGAAAGTCATTCACACTCAGGGTTGGAGCGAGGGTCATCACTTTGACAGGATTGTATAAGCGATTTTACTACATACGCTGTTTTTTTCCCATTTATGTTAAACGCAGCATAACAGCTTTCTTTGAAACTGGGTTGTAAATAAATAATTTTTTAGCAGTCAAAGCCACCCACCATATTATTTTCTTTCCTTTTGCCGTGGTGCGGCCCTGTGCAGCAAGCAAACAACAGGACAAAGAGCGACATATATTCATTATTACTGTATCCAAGTGAAACCCTTCTGAATAAAAAAGGATCTGACTGCAGGGCAGTGCCACAGCAAATGAATCAAAGTTCCCACTTGTCCACAACCATGCCAGCAGAGATCACAGGAGCTTGGGTCTGGGTTTTTTTTTTCTTTAAAGCCTGAAAGGGGTGATATTTGCTTTGTGAAAGATTTTCTATTGTGTAACTCTGAATCTCACTGGCTTGGAAATTACTGCAGGGTCCCAGCACTTTTCTTCCCCCTCTCTGCAGAGGTGAATGAAACCCCTAAATCTTGTTCCCACAACGGCTGAGCCTGAATGCTGCGATTTAAGGAATTATTTAACATCCTTTAGTTGTTTACGGGCCTGAGACAGAAGTGTTTGTCTGTCTCATAATTATAGTTAAAGTATTATTTTTCCTCAAATTGGATTGCGTTCAAGTTATATGTCCTTCTAAAAGGATAACATCTCCCCTTTCTCTACCATTTATAAAATATCACGCCAATTCCATGCTGCTTTACAAGCTGCATTGTGCCATACTGTACAGGATGATGAAACAGTTCCTGCGATGCAAATTTTTTTCTGGACTACACATCACACAAGAATTCATTAATACCATAATGTAGCTTCCTAAGTGGAACACAGAGACACCACGGTGATGATGAAGAGATCAATTATTTGTTTGGTCCTATAGCAGATACTGCTGCAGCCTATCCAAACTACCATCTGTTTCAAATAAAGGGGATATCTGGTATTTAATGCACGGGAGTCCAAGACCCACTCTTATCTCTTGGCGGTGTTAGTGTTCTTCTGATTAATTTAAGGCTTTTTGTCCATTCACAGTAAGGAAGAAAACATTCTGTTTATTGTCAAACCAAGGTTTTGGAATGTACAAAGGAACGCAGTGAAATAAAAAGTGAGTCTTAGAAGAATATTCATATTCAGCACTTCAGCTCCATCCTAGACCACCTTCTTCCTTTGTGGAATATGATTAGGACCGTGTATTCAAACCAGTTTCTTTTATTAAAAGGTGCCCTAATCATAATACCAGGGTGGAGGGTCTATTCACAGCGGGATCAGCAGCACCACAGAAACTGGAGTCATTTGATTCAGTGCTGAAATCAACACAATGGCGCTCTAGAGATGAATTTGACACAGACGTGCACTCTGAGGAAGGTGGTGGATTTTAGTATTTTTAATATCAATCTAAACATGATTCTTCCTTCAAAATGTATTTAATAGAGGCAAAATACGCAAACACATGACTACATGATCACGTACCATTCATCTTCACAAAATGACAATGTAGCTGATAGGAGAGCTTTACATTTTCAGCACCCAACACTACCCAATGAGGTCAAGGGTACTTGTGCAACAGCCCTCTGAACAGATTAAAGTGACGGTATAATACAATACCTTCATCCGTGGTGTCTGGCAGTATATTTCTGTGACTACACATTGCGTTGCAGGCCGTAAAGAAAGCAAGATCTAAGGGTGCTCGCTGAGGACACATGCAGTCAGTAATGTCGACGTGGCAGCAGATCTGTTTCATGAATGACCCACGGTGGCCTGAATGCCCCTATGTGTTCATCAAGCACGGGGCAGAGCAGCTGCAGTGCGGAGGGAGAAAGGACAAGACTGACAGATTCCGGCACGTGTTTCCCCTAAAAGCAGGGATGCAGTGGAGTGTATACACACATTAATCATTGATGAAGTTTGCGAACCCCCTCCTCGAAAGTTGGAATAGCATATATGCAGATTTCATTGCTCTCTGGCACTTTGTAAACTCTGGGGTCGGTCATTTCCATTGCATCATGGTATTCTCACAAGAGTTTGAGCAAAGCACCACAAATAGTGGGAATCAAATGGAATACTTTGCTGCGCTGAATGAGGCAAAAACATCAACTGGTGCAGATTTCAAGAAACACAGAAGACAGTGGAATTGCAGAAGGAGATCTGAGAACAAAAATGTTCCTGTAAATGTTGTTAGATCTTCTTTTGGTTTCAAGCAAAGGGACAAATACTGAGGAAGACTGAACAGCTTGAGGCGATGTTTTGTGCAATGATCAATTCGGTGTATAATGAGGATGTATGGCGCATATATTTAGAGTTATTTGGACAATTAAACTTCACCAACTTCAGCAACTGTGTATACTGCTCATATACTTCCACCATTATGACAATGAAATAGAAACATAATTGAATATTTTATTTACTCACTCCATCTTGCTGCAAAGAGTAAACATTTTTAGATATGGAGACAGTGTGTAGTTTTTACAATATTAATGAGGTAATAATACAAACTCCCATTTTTTTTTTCCATAACTGAATAAACAAGCTGTTCTCAGATGAAAATAAGGTCCCCAGAACACTATTTGAAGTTAGGAAGGTGGCAGGGTCCGCCACATACAAAGATCAGTTTGTTTTTTCAGTCATTTCAGTCATAAAGCTTGTTTATTTAGTTTGTGTATGCATAAAAAAAAGTCAATAAAGATATTTCTCTTCTGATTAGAATTTCTTCCCCCAAACTATATAGTGCACCTTTAACATGAATATTATTCTTTATGTATATTCCAGGACTGTATTTATTAGCTTCAATGCTCTTGTATAGAGTCATAGTGCACATATACGTGGCTAATTTATTAGAGGCTTATTTGGGATAGATTTTTGGGGTTTCTTTGTCATGGCTCTTAATGACATGTGACGTGTTTTATCATAGTTTGTAATATGTCTCTCTCTTTTGATCACGTACTTTAACGAAGAACGGGCAGCCATATTTTGTCTTTCCTGACACAGGGGCACATTGAAAATGGTTGTTTTGAACTAAATCATTTAACTTTTGTTTTCAGTTTAAAAATTAAAAACAGTTCAGTCAGCAATTGATCAAACAGCATGCGAGAGTGGCTAAATACCCGAGTTGGCCCACATTGGCTCTGATGAACAGTAACAGGGTGAGCTAGCTGCTTTTGTCAGTGTGTATTCAGTACGTTTGTGCACTTGTTTGACGCATCCATCATTATTGTTAGTATTCTATTTGTTTAATATTCACTTTATTTATTAGTTAATGTAGATCATTGTGAGAGAGCTGTTTGAGTGAAAAGAGACATAGACAGAGCTTCTTCCAGGCTTGTCCTCCCACAGAAACACACAACCTTTCATAGGTGTCGGCGGTGACGCTAGGACTTACAGCATTAGGTGATAAATCACTGAAAATGCGTCAACAGGTCCATCATGATGGTTCCAAACATTCCCACTTATACAACCTGACCACATTTGGGCTCCTACAGACTTTACCTGTTACCAAAATGAATTAATGACTGTGATAGTGACTGAAGTCATGAATATAAACAAATCCATCGTGATTGCTCTACAATCACCATACTTTACATTTCATTATTCCAGAGTGCACGATTTGGTAAGATGATAAAGATAATTATTAACAAGCCGAGAGAAGTCAGGAAAGTCAACAGCACCGAATGTCAAGAGGAATGATGATGGTGTGTCTGCTTTGCAAATATTGGATATTTTGTCAGTCATTGACCCAATTATGTATTTCAAATGAATCTGGTTCATTAATTGTGAAGGGCCAGGCCCAGAGGTTATATCACAAACACTGTGTGTGTTATGACTTTAGACGCGTGTCAAAACAAAACAAAAATACATGACCATTGCAGTCTACCAGCAACAAGGGTTAGGGGTTAGGGTAAGAAAACAATACACAGAGAATAACGAACAATGAAGAGAGCTGTAAATCAAAGAAAAGATCCCATGTTGAATAAATCGGTAAGATGAAATTGTATCAAAGACAAACCGCTGCAAGTCTGCTGTTACTGTTGCCTCTGTTGTAATTAAAGCCTAGTGATGCTTGCTGTCACACCTTACCTTCGACAAGGAATCAAACAAGGCAAACGTGGCAACATCAAAAGCTGTAACAGCCATAATGAAAGCTTCACCGAGGCTCTACAGTAAATCTATCTCAGCTGTCAGTCTGGCTTTAAGAGTGTTTGCATGTATTGTAATGTTAATCTCCATCCATCTATTTAAAAACCACTTATCCCGTTCAGGGTTGTGTGGGTTGCCAGAGGGACGCCCTGCAGTACTTGAGTGCGATAGCACATATAAACAGATTTTCACACTCAGATTCACACCTACAGACATTTAAGAGTCACCTTTGCACCTTTGCTTCATTTCTTTGGAAAAACCCACGCGGAGAGAGGGAGAAGATCCCAGCTCAAACGTAGTCTGTGCCTCTGCGAATATATTATACTTTTCTTGAGTTTCAGTGAGATTACACAGGTCAACCAAGTGCATTTCAGTCCGGCGAGAAATGTCTACGTTTACTACGCTAACAAAGGATACATTTCAGTCATGGCTCCACTCAGCTTTGACAACTTGCCATTAAACCCAGAGCAACACTCATTCTGTCTTCATCAGGACTCATGTCAATCGGATTATTGTTCCCCGGTGTAGATTAAATGCCAGTTCTATACCTTTTGTCTCTGACATTTCATGCTCATTATGGATGAAGGATTTTCAATTAGCTGCAGGTCTCACCACACAGAAGGTATTGAATTGGCTCTTGGTGTTAAATTATCAGGAAGGCTCCTCCATGTTTTGCACAGATGGACAGACTACTGTGATGTGTAATACCCTGTACTATAATACTAGTTTGGTGATATGAACCATACAGTATGAATGTGTAATTTTTGTATACATAACAGTCAATGATTATATCTCGGACACCATATAGGGCAAGAACTTTGATTTTCTTTTAAATTCTGACACTGAAAACAGCTAAAAAAAAGACCTTTCAGCTGTAACAACTAATTTTAGCAAATGCTTACTAACATTAGCTATGATTGCTAATGTTTGCTCACACTACCCCCATTCACACTGCCCTTTTGTCCCAGGACTCTGTAAGGACACTCCCACACAGAGTGTAAAAGCCTGCAACTCCCCTGTGGTTAGCTGGAACTGAAAAAGCCTCTTGGATGAGAGGTGAAACATCTCCAAGAAGCTGAAACATGTCCAGTTGTCTACAATTCAGCACTTAGCAGGCATGGCTTGTTTCAGCAGACCTCAGTTTCAAACACTGTAAATAAAAATGACAGCTTAAAAAAAAGTAAATCAAAAACAAAGACATGATCTAATCAGACTGTCATTCAAAAACACATAAAAAATACCAAAAATATCTTAGTATCAAAACTAATTTAACTTTTATCAGGTCTGGTTTTGCAATCAATGCCAAATGTTGATGTCACTTATCTGGCCACTTAGCCGTCCTCTCAACTTAAACTGGGTCATATCAGCTCGCTGAAAAAGAATAAGGAGCTTTGGCTTAAGAGCTCAGAGGGAAATCGTGAGAAATACCTGAAAGTCCCGACACAGACACTCCAAGCTAAGTTATTCATCTTGATTCCTGTGCCATCCATTCAGACCAACATCATACACCTGCTCCACTGACCAGAGAAGACAAGATATTGGGGAAGCGAAAAACTAATCCAACCAAAGAGCAAGAAATCCTTAAAACCTTGGGGGCTGTGCGCCCGATAGCAACGATTTTCCCTTTGCAACCCCTTCTCACCAACATTTCCACTTGCAGGAAATAACACACTCTGACTGAATAAATTCCAACTTGTGAAAAAAAAAATAGGGGGAAAAAAGGAGCGTGCCAGTTCACATAAACCAAGGCCTCACCTTCATTTAACCATCATGTGAGTGAGAGGCAGAAAGTCGCTGTTGT
This sequence comes from Diplodus sargus, assembly GCA_903131615.1. Lineage (NCBI taxonomy): Eukaryota > Metazoa > Chordata > Actinopteri > Spariformes > Sparidae > Diplodus > Diplodus sargus. The sequence goes on from CAEMYA010000089.1 coordinate 745,472, forward strand.
GGCACTGCCAGAGGCGAGCCGAGACAGATGTGTGTTTGAAGAGCAGCTGCACTGCTATAGACCTGTGAAATGTTTCACAACCTCTGTGAAGCGATTCGCCAGTTGTTCTGCCTCTGTACTGCACTTAAACAGCAAAAAGTAGCTGCTTAAATGTTCTCTATTTTTTGGGGATGTTTTCATTTAATTCCAAATTCTTTGCAAATTTTTGATTTGTTATTAGGCCAGTGACATAAAGAATGCATATGCAGGATATTTTTTAGATATCTGCTAATAACCTCCGATCAAATGTCCTTGTGCATGTGTTTGTTTTTGCTCGCCCCGAAGCGGGATATTAATTAGACAAGCAAATAAAACATGACCAAGAAATTTCATTAGAACATGAGATGACTCCGGGCTCCGAAAAGGCCAATGTCAATTACAACGGCCTCACGTTGTCATTTCAGATTCATTTGGAAAGGTGTTGTTCCTGGAACCAATATAGCTTTGGTTCCAGGGCGTCACCCTAATTATTAATAATGACACGAATCTCTATCGATCTGTTGTGTTGCTAAGTATTGGTTTGACACGCAGCAGCTATAGTTTCACGAAAGAGAGCTAAAATGTCAGTGTGTAATCAGTGCTTCTTCCTTAATGTTACACTGTACAAATCAAATCTGAATAAATCATACAGTAGATCAAACAGGCTCTGCTGAGTACAGCCAGCCTTAAATCCGGTTGTCCCCACTGGAGGACAAATCCTTGCTGACCTCCCCTCGTTCTGCTCTCAAAGACAAGACTCGCTAAGGGCGTTAATTACTGAAACAATTATAATGTGTTTTAAAGCAGTATATCATATGCGTTCCTGCCATAAATCCACTGCGAATACCAGATTTCTTATGTAGAGATTCATGTGTAAATGCTGCTTCGCCTCTCCAGATAAACAGGTGTTCAGAAAAAATGGCCATGTGCAATTTGACGAGATTAAGGGTGGAATTAGGTTTTAATTACTTGAATTGAGCGAAGCATGAAAAGACTGATGAACAGCTGTCAGTCTGTTTTCCCCGCACCTGAGAATCTCCACGCTGATCATAATCACGACCCACACGCCGAGTCCTCTGGGATATAAGGAGCATCACGCTGTCTGCATAAATCCCTGGATATCTGTTTTAAGACGATCACTCTGACGGTGTTTACTTGACTTTGTGTTGTTTAAAAGCTCATTCTGGTTGGCTGTTCTTTTTGTTGGAGAATGTTCAGAAGCGGGCTGTTTTTAACCATTTTTGATGTTATTTATCAGGCTGCCTGGAAAAACGTTCCTCTCAGGTCATTTGAATATCAGTCGCATGCTGCGGTGATGAATATCGTCCACAGCAGTTTACACCCCACGTGTCATTATAATTTTTTTTTTTCGCGCTGACAGGTAGTCGACACCTGTGATGGAGCTTTTCCCTCCCGCACATTCACAATGTGCACAGCGAGACTTTAAGTAATTTATAAGTGAACTGGTTGACACTGCCACCGCTTTATTCGCAGTCCTGTTGCACCGGTGTTTACAGGCTGTTGTTGTTGTTCTCTCCAGAGAGAGACGTGTCACCACATTGGAAGTGATCTGCATCGATTCTATCTGCTCATTTCTTTTTAATTAGGTGATTTGTTACACTTGGTAACTGGAGCCAGCCACAACCTCGCTGTTTATGAAAATTCAAGCCAGCAACGTATCCTTTGCTTTGTGGAAAAAAAAAAAAAAATCCTCATAAATAAAATATTAGGTAGAAAAAAACCTTCGCCTAACACAC
>CAEMYA010000089.1:747251-770727 GCA_903131615.1 Diplodus sargus
TGGCTCAAAGTCAGACCACACAAATAGACTAGAATATGTATTTTTTTTTATTTCTCGCTTTTATCGGCGTGCGTGAAAACACCGATATATCTGACATCTTCACACTTGGACCAGAGAGGTGAGCTGATGCTCCCTTTCGCATCGCTCTTCATCCAACCTGGCTCGGCGACCCTTCTCCCGACGAGGGCCGAACGTGCTCCAGAATGTAGTGACCAGGCGATTCTATTAAGCATAATTGAATTCAGCGGTGTTAATGTTTAAAATAGATTGAACCATCTACAAAAGGAAGAGAGAGACAGAGGGTATATGAGTGGGCGAGTGAGAGAGCAAGTGCATTGAAAGAGCTAAAACTTCTATTCTATTGGGTACTTGTGTCGTATAATAGCATATAGAGCTAAAGCTTCAGACCTGAGTCTCTGTTAAAAGTGACAGCTGTTGTGATTTTGTAGGTTGGTATTCTGGACCTGAAAGCAGACACCTAGACAGGGGAAAGGTTTAAAGGAATGCATTGGTTTGCTCAGGAGAAAGGGCTGTAGATGATGGCTCATGCGAGTGGCACAGCAAGGTGGTGTAGCTGAGGCTCGGGGTACTGGAAGCTAGAGGCTGAGGTGGAGGCACAGAGGAGTTTGTCTTGCGTCAGAAGGTGCAGGAGGCGTTGCGGCAGAGCGGCTGTGGAACTGGAGCTCGGAGGTCGCACAGGCTCTAGGAATGATGAGGAGATTTCAACAGTCGGTCATAAGATTCAACAAAGAGTCGCAGGAGCACAAAGTCACTAGTGGTCGCACGAGTCGTTTAGCCATAAATACCACAGCGATGAATAAAAACAATCTAGCAGCCAGTAGAGAGAAGACCAGACTGTTAAACTGGGATTAGATGGGCCGTGAGAGGCACCTCAGAGCACACAGAACCAAAACAAAAGCAGGAAGCAAAAAAAAAAAAAATCACCACATGAAGATAGCCACCATGTCTTGTAACAGCAGCTCAACAAATGAAATAATCAACGGTGGCAGCGGTGGAGAAAGTATAGAGATCTAAGTAAAAGTACAACACTGTAAAAACACGTCCTTACAAATAAAAGCCCTGCTTTCTTAATGTCGCTTAAAATGGAAACTAACACGTTCTCTTCCTAGCAATTCCAAGTGGTATAACTGTTGGCAGTGTTTACCTCGGAGTAGCAACTACAAACAGCCGAAGGGAAAAAAAAACACACCGTTTTTTATTCATTCATTTTGTCCATAATGGAGACGTGAAAGCAGATAGAAACGTTCGGAGGCTGCCAGCCTGACGTGAACGCCAGTCAGCTTAATTTTCCTGGGAGATTTCATGCCCGGTGGCAGACAGAACAGCACAGTGAAAGTGAGGTTTTATAGAGAACCACTCTACACGCAGATGTTATTCCAAGGCTACCACGTTGTGCAATCACCATTTACTTGATAATGACATGTGAAAGCAAACAGAAAAATGTCTGTTGGCGGTTTAGGTAACAGTAAGCATAACATGTACTTAAAGTGAAAGTACTTTTGAAAAATACCACCTATTAGTGTGTATCCATTATATGTTATACCAATGCATTAATGTGTAAGCAGCAATTGAATGTTATCGTTGGTTGACGTAGAGCTAGTCCTAACTATGTTGCATAGGACTTCAACTAATGATTATTATGTTCAGTGTCCCTCCTCACCAGAGTTGTTCAGATGAATGACAGTTCATCAACACAACCAATTAAAGATGCCTTTAAGTTGTTGAGTGAATCTTAAGAAAAAAGCAGCAGGTCCTCACATTTGTGGAGCTACAGCTGTGAAATCTTTGGCGTGTACAGTATGCGTTTAAAAAATAACAACAAAAAGAAAACAGCTGTTCATTTTCATTCAATCAGCTAATCAGTTAATTGACAAATCACTTCAGCTATAATTGTATATACTGCTGGGTAATTGAATTTGCAACAAAGTGTAACATTTTATAGCGCTGTTTTATATGCAGAAATCCTAAATAACCACCAACTCCAGCTGTCAGATAATTGTGATGCAAAAATGCAGTCTTTCCCTTGTCAATGCACTTCAGTAGAAGTATAAAATGTCATGATAATAAGATATCAAAGCAAAGCACAAGCGTCTCTGCTTAATTACAGTGTTTGATTTATATTTATTATATCCATGGCTGTAATTAATGGTTTATATTGAAAAAGGTTTTCAATTATTATCCTATGAAACAAAGATGACAGAGAAGGTGACAAGTGTTTGCTCTTACTGAATTTCATAAATCAAACTTAGAAATTTGGCCTTAATGCCACATTTGATCACTGCTTAATAACCCAGTGTGCATGCTACATCTTGTGTGCAGTATTTAAAAATCTGGAGCCTTTTTTCTTTTTCTTTTTGCTGGTGAATGCTGCCTTGGTTTTTCATGAAATGCTTGGACTTATTATTTGAAATAACCATTGACTAGCACACAGATATCTTCATGAGCCTCTGTGCCTTCTGTGCATTCTGTATCAACGATTTATTAGATGGCCTCCAAGGCAACGGCAGACAGAAAGCCTCTTGGCATCTGATGTGCACCTAATCACATACCTGATTGTGCAATCAAAGCTACAGTAGATTTGAAATCAGAGTGCTTGAGCTCTCACCAGCAGCAGAATGCAGCCACAGGTCTTTTCATTTGTGGTTGGCATTTCAGCTTCACAAACCTGCAACACCCACAGCTAAAGAAATTAAGTTTAATGGAATATGTAAACGTCTTACAGCTAGCTATCGTCATCACCTTGTGTGGGGTCCAATTTCTGACGTACTGTCAAAAGAAAATGAATGTCAAGTGTATCTGCATACTCGCTGCATCCCCTGTTCTCTTTGTGTTTTTCCTTCATGTGTGAGGTCTGAGTTGCAATACAGTGGATAGATAATTTTGAACAGCGACGACTAGAACAGTGGTGCCTAAAAGCTATTTTACCCGCACCTCTGGAGTTAAATGGATTTATAATGGTTGTTTGTACTGTCTAATCTTTGTGGCTTGTTTCACCACCCGTGGGCGGAAAATACAAAGCTGCACTGCAAAAAAAAAAAATTCCACCTCTACAAACGGGTACAATTATTCTAGTATCAAACAAAAAAATGTCAAAGACATTGTGTCAAAAATCTGTCCTGTCTTTAAAGGTGTTACTGATAACATTCAACCGCTAAACGTGGCATTTCATCTTCCATCTTCCACTGTATTCGCGTTACAGCACTGCTGCTGTTCGAATCATCTGCATGGTTGTGTTGCACTACCCAACATTGCCACACTCGCTAACATTGCGTACGATAGCTAGCTAGCATTAATGTGGCACACATTGTAGAACTCATTTGAAAAAAGAAAAAAAAAATCCACAAATTGGCCGCTACCAAGTTTCTCTTGGCTCTGTTGGTTCAGAAAGCCTTGTTTGAAGCTGGAAACAACTGACAGGATTCTTACAACTACTTTAATAGTAGCTACACAGAGATGAACAAGACAATTGTGTTGGACGTGACAATTTTTTTAAAATTAGTGATTCACGATCATAATAATTTGTCTAAGGAAAGAGATACTGTTATTCCGCACCTTTCGACAAGCTTTTTTTTAAGATTTGTCTACATAAAAAGTGACCTTTAAGTCTTTCAAAAGAAAACATTTTGCAACATGAGAAATTGAGATATAGTATCAATCATAGTTTGTTCACAATAACTTCTGAGTAAATAACCCCAGCATCACCAGTTAGTATATATACAATTAAATTGTCTTTTGTCGTGATTTAATTTCAAAGTATGTCCATCTAATTGTTCCAAAATGCATGTTTGATATTTTCATATCTCATTTATATCAACGCTGTCACTAATGTTACATAGGGGACCTTATTTACATGTTTGGCCACAGACTAAAGAAAATGCCAGCTTGAATTTACTTAATCTGAGATGTTAGTGTTGTGTTTATATTAAAAATCCTTACAAAGCTACACAAAGCTTAATTAATAATAATGATAATAAATGTTATCACAAGTAAGAACACCTTGCATCTGTATTTTCTTTTTTTTTTTTGTTAATGTTTTTACTTGTTCTTGAGGTGGGATTTTTCCAGTGTAGCATTACATTATACAGATAGAGGTGAAAGTAGTATTGATCTTGGGTCCAGCTCCGGTCACTAACACCTGCCTCACTCTCTTTTTAACTCAACCACACACACACACACACACACACACACACACACACACACACACACACACACACACACACACACACACTACACGCTCCTGTATTAGTCAAAGAAGCCACACGACTGGCATATGACTCTCAGATTCCACTATAGTCATATAGTATATTATTGTTAATTTTTTTGTATTATATATGTATGTTTTTAACATTGTGACTAATTAACATTTTCAGAAAATTATTATCATGATAGTATTTTTTTAGCAATAAAAATGCCTCAATACACTATAGTGGGGATTTAAGTTCAGAAGTTCACATGAGGCTTTGGCTGAGTTAGTCAGATCTAGTGTGGATCATTATCATCATCCTGGTAGTTACGACTATCTGTCAGGCCTGGACTAGAAAGAGGACTGGGAACGGTTAAGGCAGACTTTTATTCTGAAAATTCTCTTAATTTCTCTTAGACAGAGTGACAAATCAACAGGCTATGAAAAATCTTCCTAATCTAGGTAAACAGGCACTACAAAGAAACAAAAACACTCAAACCAAAAACACAGAGGCAAAAGACCTCAAGGTAAAAAGGATCAGCAAAAAAAATCACTCCACAAGAGGTAAAGAAAAGGGCCATGAACTAGACTACACTGAGAAAACGAAAAGGCTTTAAAAATTCACAAACAAAAAACACTACAAACTTAATCTATGCTTCACGACTGAGCTGAAAAGGTTATGAAACAAAAGAACACTGCAACAGAGGTAAATAAATCGGCTACGAAATTATACTGAGCTACAATACTGAGCACTCTCTTGAAGAGAAAAAAATACAATTCAGAAAATACAAACATGATAACACTTGGCTTTGGATCGAGAAGAGGACTGTGACATATATAAGACACATGAGGATGACAGGGAACAGGTGGATGCAATCAGGAATCGGGGAGATGATCAGACTGGTGACACATGAGGAAAGGCAAGTGACCTGAAACGAAAGGAGAGTTACTTTTCAAAATAAAACAGGAAGTTCACAAGACCCCAGGACGAGACACCCCTCTCTGCGGTGTGACACTATCAGACGGTATAGACATCTTGGCCCGGAAACACTAAGCAGACGAACACAAACATAGACTTTTGCACGATAAAACTAGCGCTCTTCAAGGTTTTCACTTAATTTGTTACAGTGAAACTCTCGCCAAAAAGCAACCAAGGCTTTATTTGTGAATGTGAGTCAAACCTACATGTAAATGCATAATTATGACGAAAGAGGCACTTTTAAGATTTACCGTAGTTTCGTTTTTGGGTTTTTTTTCAATGGAGTGCAGGTGCACTTTTACGCTTGCATCAAAATCACTATTTTTAAAACACAAAGACGGCAGACGTCATGGCAGACAAAAAGTGTTGATCCCTGAGTGTGACCAAGCAGGTAGGAGGTTCACCATACTCTTCTCTGAAATAGCGATTTTGATGCTAGCGTAAGAGTGCCCCAGCACTCCATTAAAAATTAGCTTGCCCGAAAACGAAACTAAGGTAAACCTTAAAAGTGCCTCTTAATCTTAAAATGCATCGTAATTATGCATTTACACAAGGGTTTGACTAATAAACATTCACAAATAAAGCCTAGGATGCTTTTTGGTGAGAGTTTTACTTTAATAAATTCTTGAGTTATTAAAATGACTTTTTTCAGTCCAGTTAGTTTGGTCTGATGGAATAAAAAACTAATAAATACATGGATGTTTGAGATATTATTGAGAAATTGACTGCTGAGGATATTACATTACACCATATACCTTCCACACACACAGGAGATATTTCTGGCGGAGTACAGACCCGGCCTGTGCCACCCTTTTGTGTCATTCGTCTGCAAAAGTCAGACAAATATCATAGAACATATTGTGCTCCTTCACAAGGCAGCAAAGGGTGAGCATTGTGCTCTCCTCACTCTGTTTTACGTGCAGAGGCATCTGTTGCGACAACATTCATTTCCATTTTGTTTTATTGTTTTATAGTTCCCCGCTTTCCTAATCACTCACTGCTACACGAGGATGTGGCCGAGTGGGTCTAATTACAGATTCACTTCCCACCTGTGCGATTACAAATCTGCACAAAGAGAGAACATTTTTGTGGAGAGAGAGAAATTGTTCTCTCTGGTGTCTTTATGAGCAGCGGGGCCTATCACTGTCTTCACTGTCTTTGTGTCCGGATCATATCAGAGTTTGGTGGAGGTGAAATGTTCTCCAACATGTTGCTTTTAGTCAAACAAGGATGTTGGTTGGGGGCAAAGGACATCTTAAACGTATTTGTGAGCAAAATAGTTGAAACACTGGTGTCAACATTCAAAGGCAGAAATTCCATGACGTCTACAACACCATAAAAAACACAATCTGCTTTTGAATGCTTCACTTCATTAGATAATGCTGCCTTCTTTCGGTGTAGTCACAGCTTCAGCATCACTCCAGTATATGGTGTGTACAGACTGTTTGGTGTTCCCTTTATCACTTCATTGCTAATATGTGCAGTAACGATGGAAAAGGAGTGAGAAGTAGTGTGGCAAGCTTTTTTTTGTTAAATTTTTTTCTGAGTTGCTCTTGTTGACATGCTAAATCCATGATGATCTTTGGTGGGTAACGTTTACCATGATAACAGTCTCAGTTTTGCCAGTCAGTGTGCTAACATTTGCTGATTAGCAGTAAGCCATGGACAGTAGTGGACATAGTTGATGGGGTTTTGTGGGTCTGAGAAGTGAAGCCGATGTTGAAGCTGTCTAAACCTGCATTCTTTCTAATGGCCAGCAGGGGGCGACTCCATTGGTTCCCAAAAAAAGTCTGAAGTCACCTAAGCTTATGACAAAATTACCCTACATATGTTATTTATTCATTAGTCTAAAATGCTGTTAAAAATCTTCTGTACTCTGTCAACTATGGCCCTATATAGAGTAAAAACAGACGATAAAGGACGGTATGCTTTAAGGCATAGCCGCCTTGTGATTGACAAATGCCACAGGTTCACTGTCAGAGGAAGCATGTGAGCAGAGTGAAGCAGTGAGAGTTTCTGTTCTTTGGTCCCGGAGCTGTTAGTTCCCCACACTCATAGCTGCCCCAGGGCATTTTCGCTCATTATCACTCGCTTACCGCCTACCACTTTACTTTGTATTTTGATTTCAGCTTAGAGTGTAGCCTTGCATCCGCAATAAGTGAGCTGCCAAAACCACATTTTCCAAGTAGAAACGATTTATTTCAAGATACACTTAGATGCGTTCTGTGTCTGGCAAGCTTCGGACTCGGATAATGTGAGCAGTATCGGAGCGAAAAATGGAGCGAGAGATAAGGTGACGCTCCAGCTTTGGAGAAAAAAATGCTCTGCGCTCCATCCAAGCTCCGCCCACTCACGCCCCCTGCTTGCTAGCATTCCGCTCAACTCACATGCCCTGATCAGATCCAATCAGCATCCTTCCCACCCATCCCGTCCAAATATGGTCATCTGGCCCTGGAAAAATCAAAATGGTGACGGCCGTAATGAAAAACTTCCAGGCTTTAAAATGGCAGTCCACAAACCAGTGGGTTACGTAACGGCAGGCTTACACTTGTAATAAACACAGAGTGCAGCTGCACTGCAGAAAAAGGAAGGCTGTGATAGAAGAAATAAGCACAGGGTTTAAGGAGAAAATGACCCAATATTAGTGAGATTGTCGGTCCATGCAGCAAGATGTTTCTACTTGACAGGAAATCTTGAAATAAGTCGGTTCAGTAGGCTCTGATGAGCGTTCAAAGGTTTTAAATAAGTAGAAGTTGCTGGTTGTTGGATCAAACTACTTGAGATCAGATATGCTTCAGCACAGCAAAAAGTGAAATGCTACACAGAATGTTAGCCGGTCAATCTACATTCAAAATGTTGCCATTCTTAATTTTAGCACAGTTGAAACAAACAAGAAAATAACACTAGACTAAAGTGGAAGTGACTTGATACCAGTGGAGAAGTATATTGCTGTTACCTAAAACAAGATTTACGGTCTTAAGATTTGCTGACCAATTGAGAAATAAATTAATATTTGTGATTGATAATTAATCAATATAACATGAATCTACAAACTTGAAACTAATACATGACTTAATCAAATATTTCCAAATCTAAGAATTAAATCTTGGCAAGCTCAAAATACAGAATAATACAAAACAAAGAATTTGAGAAAATAAACATTTCAACCTGGTGATGGCACTGGATTTTGTACTAGGTTTCTTGAAAAGACTGTTAAAACAAGGAATACTTTAATGCTTTTAATTTCTTTTTTTTCTTAGGTAAAATGCTTTAAATATGTAGGATTCCCGATCATTAAATGTTTTTCATGATCGGATCACACGTTAACACGTTGCCCGAGAAGTCAGTCAGTTAAGGAAATGATTCTGCACCTTGATAATACAATATACCAAAATCTGTTTGCCTTTAGTCATTGGCCCACCACTGAGTTTCAGTTACAGCCCTCCAAGGGAAAAAAATTTAAAAAAGGTCCGGAAGAACATGAATGTTTGTAGCAAATTTCACGCCAATCCATCTCATATATTTCAGCCTTGACAACAGTGGTCCAGTGACTGACAGACCGGCAGTGCCAGGCACACATCGATGTCGCTATGGTAAAAACCTTCTGCCTTCACCTCAATAGACTGCATTTACAGCGATAAGCTGCATTCTCTCGGCTGCTGTGAGCAACACCTGTCCAAGCTTCCCATTATTTTTTCTTGTGGATGCGAAATGGTCGACCAGAGTAGCACCTGTTTAATAGGGATCTTTCAGTTCAATATTCATCTGTATGTTTGAGGTAAGGGGCATTTCCCAACAGTGCAGATGTTCTCATACAGGGCTACACAGCTTTTGCATATTGTTGTCGTCTTGTAGAAATACTATTGTATATTTCTCGTTGTGTTCTTATTTTTACAGTCATGATGTGCTCTTTTTAATCCTTGCATCATGAAAATGCTTTTCATATACAGTATATTGACCTTTTCTGTGGATGTCGTCATCAAGTCACTTGAGTTTGAGAAAATAGATAAGCATTGTACCGTTCTCTCTGGAGAAAATGACTTTCGAAATTAAGTTTTTATAGAAAAAGAAATTATCATTTTGAAAAGCTTTTCAAGGGTTTGTAAGAAAAAATGAATTTCTGGTGGTATGAGTGGGCTGTCTCTGTTTCATTGTTGTTAATACTTTGACAATGGAAGCTTATTTTCTTTCTTATTCTAACATGAAAGCGTGTGCATGCGTACCAATGTATGTGTGTCCGTCTGTGCACAAATGTGTTTGTTCAAGGACTTTTTCATCAGGACAAAGTATGACCAGGGAACAACATGCATTTTTTTCTTTTTTCTTTCCAATTTCTATGCCGTTTCATACGGTACCATTCGTTGGTTGACTGAACCACAGATGAGCAATGCTTTACAGAATCCAAATTACACTAGAGCCATTTTTCATTCTCCGGAGCTTTTCACAGGCAAAGAGCCATAGATGGCCCTGTTCACTTTCCTTATTTGTCCTTGTCTGCTGGAGGTTGCCGCTGGCTGACATAGCCTGAATTTAAGTGGACATCAATCTCGATAAAGAGGCAGAGCCCAGAGTAATATTACCTCCTCAGATTTTTTTTTTTAGCTGTTTAGCAAGACGGCGCAAATAAGCATGTTTCACATCACAAACTGAAACATTAACCTCCAGTATGAAACTAAATCATATGGGATCACGCTGTGGTTTTTTTTCTTTCGCAGCGTGGTGTCATTTAGTTTTACATGTCTATATCCAGTAAGGCACAAGTCTCAGTTGTTGTTTTAAAACCCTCTCGGCTCAGAATAGGACAAGATGCGTATATTTGCATGGCTGTGTCGTGATGATAAAAAGATTTCCTCCGGCTGGCCGATGGCCTATCTCAGTTGATGCAGGGGAAAATTTGGCTCAGAAGTGGCAGCCATGCCACAGCGGACTGGACTTCATGCACTCCTCATAAATGAGAGTCATTAATTCTCCATGTAGGTAGAGTTTTTCCACATGCAGGAGCCCCCCTCTTCCTCGGGGACAAACCCTGGCCTGACACAACCCAATCAGCACCACTTCTCCTTCTCCCTGCTCTCGTCTTCCTCTCTCTCCTTCGTCTCCGTCTGCTCTCCCTCAGTTATATATGAAGACAAAGATCCCAGCTCCCCCTGTTTGTCGAGCCCATCTGATAAGTTGCAGATAAGTCACCATTGTTGGGAAAGATTGCCGTCGTCTCGGATGCTAGAGGCACTCGTTTTTTTTCTCTCTCTTATTATAAAGTATGAGGCTCCCAGTTGGCTCCCTTGACCTAAATTTCAGTATTTACGTTTGAATTCAGATTTTTTTCTTTTTTTTTTTATGTGTGTGTTTGTCATAAAGTAAAGAGACATACCTGAGGCAGTTGAATGCATTTACATCCTAAACAGATTAAATAGCAAGCTGTATGGCAGTGAAATTCAAATTATTTTCAAGAAAAGAACACAAAGTATTCAGCCGCAATTGTGTCAAAAAGGCACATTATGGCAACTGATTAGCATCAAAGCTAATAGACAATGCTATCAATTATCTATATGTTGTTGTTTTTGTTTTTGCTTCATTGTTCTGCCAGTGCAAGTGTCATCCACACTTAGACCATATGGTTGCACAGCAGTGCAATTGAAGTGCTACTAGTTGGCACTGATACAGTCTGTATATTAAAATCTCGGCGAGCATCACAGGCTATTTGCAGTCCACAGTGTAAACAAACAGAAGAGCTCTTCAAAGGCTCAGACTTCAACATAATTGGAGAGGAAATGGAGCCAGAGCTGAGCTAATGTTTCTCAGCTCTTTTCCTCTGCCATTAGTGATCACAGGTCCCCGAAGAATGAGCTGGACAGGCCCGCTATCAAAGAAAGCAGGAATAATTTAGATTTTTTTTGTTTTGTCACGTACACTATTTTCCCATTCAACATTAGTTTCTGGGGGATTTTATTGATTTTTTTTTTACACAGTTTTGTTCAATGCTTTTTGCATTTCTCTGGAATATTATCTGTGCCATCATAGTTTGGGAATAAATTATAATGGCTTACTTAAAAAACCTGGTACTTCACCCCGGATGGGCGTGTTTTTGCAGGACATTGCACTGCATGCTTCCGGGAGCTCTGTGACAGTCTTTGCCTGTGCTCTGGGTGCACTTTGTTCTCAAAGATTTGTGTATTTGATCTCCTATCTGTTCTCATGGAAAGTGATAATCTGCATTCTGCCAGAAAGCATTTAGGAGAGGTAGGTGTTATATAGTATAAAAATGCACATTACATTCCACACAGTAAGTTGTTCCAGGATAAATCGATCCCGCTCGGGAGAATTTGCGTCCAGCGGGTAAATCAGAGTTTAGTTTCATGGAGTTTCACTTTTAGACAAAGTGAATTAATCGTTTTCAAAATATTCTCGGCTCTCAGTCACAGTTTGGTGAGGATTAAACCTCGGTTAGGTTTAGGCAATAAAACCTCTTGTTTATGTTTAGTAGGGTGGTGTGAACAGCAAGCCATACGCAGCATAGAAGTATTGTTTAAAAACAACACGGCGCATACTTCATTTAAGTGCAGTTTAATAAACCGTCACGAGCATGTGTGGAGTCATTGATTTCGTAGCCACCAAATTACAGCGTGGCCTTATTTAGTCAGGAGGTAATTGAAGAGTCATTACGACAGCCTGCCGGTGAGGTCTTGTCCTGGGAGGTCTGTGGACAGAGAAACCTCTCCTGACGGACTGCCGAGTCTTGCTCGGTTATGAGTCAGTGGTTTGGTGATGTCCAACTCCCCGTGGCATGTCATTCAAATGCAGAACTGCCATTACAGAGACACATTAGGGCTGAGAGCACTTAAGCGCCATTTCATGGCAATATCAATTAGCTCACTTAGCCTCTAAAGGGCAACAGCTGTTTCCTAACTAGGCTGAGTGAAATCTGAACCACCACAGCTGGAAATATTAAATATCTTGAATGCTGCTTCTTTACACGCGAGGATCTACGGCGTTAATTGGAAGTGATGAAAGCTAAAAACTGATTATTTGGAGGTGATAATGTTAAGTGCCTCATGTTCGACAAGGCCTTCTGGCTCGTGTCCACACAAGGACATTAATGAGCCGCTGACCTTATAGTGTTCATTTCCCGCAGTGGATGTAAATAAATGCTTGGTTTTTCAAAAGTTCTATTAAATCAATGACTCCTCAGCGTTTTTTTCTTTGCACGCCGCATAACCAAATTTTGTCGACTTGATTGAGTTGATCTGCATAAAAATTGAGTTTGCCCCAAGAAGCATTCATGCTTCATGAGTGTCTTCATAATTGTGCGTTGCTGGAGTGTGAGGAGAGGGAGGAGGTAATTGACAATGCTGTGTAGTAATCAGAAAGCAGCACGCGTCAGTTTGCTGCTTGAGACTATGACCTTTGGTGAAACGCTGCATAAGAAGCTAATAATTCATTATTGGTTTGTTTTAATGTATTGATTCATTAGTCTTTTAAATGTCAGGAAGTAGTGATTTCTCTGAGACCATGTGACCTCTCCAGGTTGCTTGTTTTATCCCACCAACAGCCAAACCTATTCAGATAAAGCCCAGTAAATTATCACATTTTAGAACCTGGAACCAATTAGTTTTTTACATGAGAATTTGCTTAAACATTTATCAAATTAATTGGTGGCGAGTCCATTTTCTGCGAACTGATTCTTTTTGCTAATCCGAATAAATGGAAGCTTGCTGTGGAAATGAACCCGCTTGTCTCTTTGCTCGTCTGCGGGATCGACCTTTTGTGCGAGCTGACAGAGCCTGACACACAGCAACTTAAGAAAACACAAGCAACGAGAGAAAACAGACACAAATAAGGAAAACATATTCACCAGCTTGACAACTTATGCATTGGATTTCGCAGGGCGCTTCATATATACGACAAACACAAGCGGATACAAAAGACCCGTGTTGACAAGATGCAAGCAATCATGTAAAACACCAGCAGATACAAAAAAAAAGTACAAGCAAATATAGAAACAGTGTACACAAGTGGGGTGAGCTGCGACACACTAGAAATGTATCCAAGGACATGAGTGAAAGCAGCTACAAGTGCCTGTTTGTTGTTTTTTTTCATTACATCTTCCTAATGTGTAATAAAATTTGAATATGCTTGTATATTTTGTATTTCCTTGTCAAAATAATAAATGATATAGAGGTGGTCAGTTCTCCAATGCAATCAATTTTTCGGTTAGATGGAAGGAGACTATTCTTCTTTGTTTTCTTTGCTTTCCTTCAGTGTTTTGTTTATGTTCCTGTGCATGTAAAAGTTTTTTTAAAAAGTCAAAATCAACAGAAGCTTCTCTTTCCCATGGAAAATAATGCTCCTGGAACGCCTCGTCAGTCTAGTCCCGCCTTTAATTCCGTGACTTTGTGACATCACACTACGTCGCCATGTCACGCATTTTCATAATCTACACCTAGCGGCTCGTTTGGCACGTGGTTTAGCACAGCTGCTCTGTGCTTTTGTTAGCAGTGCTGGGTCAGGCGTGTGTGAGCTGACCAATCAGAGCAGACTGGATATTTGCCTCAAAGAGACAGGAGGTTAAAACAGAGTGTTTCAGACAGAGGGAGAACACAGAGCTCCAGCACTGGACAGTGTGAGAAAATCAATGTGTTTTTTGAACATTAAAGCATGTAAACCACTTCTAGTAGTGACCCAATATAAAATGATGAGCCTGAAAATGAGCAGAATATGTCTCCTTTAAAATAAGGCTATTTTTACACCTGTGAAAATTGTGCTTACCAACTAAATATATGTCTCTTTGCACCTCTGCTTCTCCTCCCCGCCACACCCCATCTTTTTTTTCTTCTCCCCACTGTTGTGACAGACGCCATGCTGCTGGTGGCACAGAGGCTGGAGGGACCTTTCAACATTGAATCTGTCATGGAGCCTATTGATGTCAAGATCTCAGAGGCCATCATGAATATGCAAGATAACAGTGCCCAGGTCTCCTACAGGGTATGTCAATTAGGTGTATTCCCAAAGAAACAAAAGTAACAGTTGAGAAGTTGCTGAAGTCCAGAACTGTAAAGAAACTCAGAGGGGAGCTCGCCTCGAGTCGTACTGGGCTGTGACGAAGGTGTGCAGCGCGACACGTTCTAATTATGTCCAAGTTTAGGCCTTGTATTTGAATTATATGTTTGAATTTGGTCAGATAATCTTAGTTCAACTAACAGTAGTTAATGTGTTTCCTGTGTTTTACTGCATTTTTCTCTCCCCACAAAATTGTAGTCAGAAAGGGAAAAAAAAAATGTAGGTGGTTGTGAAGAATTTTTTCAGCCTACACAGCTTTGGATGCCAGTTCTCATTCAAAGCTAAATGCTCCGTTGGCTTTCCCATGCTCCAGATGCAGTTTTGTTTATGGTTTAAGTATATGTGGTCTTTTTCCCAAACCCCGTAAAAACGTAACTCTATCATCCTAAATAGCATCGGTCACAGCTCCTAGTTGAATCACCTATCAACGTGGTTACCTCGACTTGACGTAGAGCACTGTCACGCTGGTAATGTGGGGTGAGCGCTTCGCAGGACCTTAACAAAACACCATGTTTTCCCTATTTTCTGCATCCAGAGTAATTTCAACCCCTGACAATTGGGTGCCCATGTTCTTCTAATTGCAGGTTTTTCAAGGCTGCGGCCAGCCAAAGCCCGCAGGAATGACTAGGTCTACCCGCGGCGTTTCGGATGTGTTCAACGCTCGCTTCAGGCCGTACAGCCCAGAGGAGCGGCCTACCACTGCAGCTGGCACAAGCCTAGACAGACTGGTAAGGAGACAGAGCCAACGCTGCTGCTTTCAGGCGAGACACTGCATCAGTGTAAACATCATTTGTCTTTCTGACTTGACACTGTTGATTAAAGCTGGTGATTTGCCACCGTAAGCCCCTGGAGCCGGAAATTAATTCTTTGTACTTGTCCTCCATTCAGGCCCCCTCTATCGATCTGTGTTTGTTAACGAATCAACAGCCTTACCCCGAGAGGGCAGTGGGAAGGTGTGGCGAGCCGCATTCGGTGCCCTTCTCATCTCTGTGTGCTTGGCAAACAGAAAAGGGAGGGTTGTAAGAACTGATGGATAGATTCTGCGAGGCTGACCATATCAATTGTTTGCTGTAAAGCACACCTTTATTTTCGATCAGATTAGCTGCATGTTTGTCGGATTGGATCTTGATACGTGGATTTCCATCCCAAACAACCTTGAAACCTAAAATGCTGCATCAGGGTAAAGGTTAACACGGAGCTGACAGACCAATTCAGCTGAGAGACAGTTCTCATCACGGATTACCTCTGCAGCCGCCGTGCCCTTCCTTGCTCCCCTCTGAATCCTTTTAAATTGTGCCTCAGTTATGCCGGTGTTTAGAGCTATTTCAGTCAGAAAACCAAGAAAAATGGTATTTCTTTATTGACCCTTGAAAAGCACCACATTTATTAAATCAGTGTAGCAGAACGGCAGCTTCACCCACCGTGTTTAAATCACGCTGAATCAAGTGTCTCTCTGCATTGTGTCAGGTTAATAATGGGTTATTTACTTAATGAATACATAATTTGGGAAAGCAGCACTTTCTTGCCATCTGGCTCTTTTGGAATCCCACAGCAATAAATGACTTATTTGTTTTATTCAACGCTAATTATGTTTTTTTTTCCTTCTCCCCAATCTAATTAATTCTGCACTCATTTTTGATGTTTTCCATACAGAAGCTGCCTTTTTAGTTTTTATACTGTATGTCCATCAACAATTTCTTCCACCTACGCTGAATTAATTAAGACTTTCTGTTTTCCCTGCCTTTATGCTGCGAACCAGAGGATTGTTTGGAATGCAATGCAACACAGTGTAAGGTTCAACATTTTATACTTATTTTCCCTGTTTGTGCCGGGTCTATTGCCTGAAACTGTTTTGTGTACTTTGTGTGGAAGCGAAAAGGATGCTTGAATATTGTGTGGTTGGGGGATGCATTGGATTGTGTTCCAAGCATTGGAGATTTGCAGTCAGCCAGCAGTGGGATCTGTAAATCCCAGTGGTATGCAGCAGTTGGTGTGTTAAGTCTAAGTCATGGTCTCATTTTCATCTGAGAGTCGGTGTCAGCTGGTCACATTGAATCTGCCATGACTGAGCATTTTGTTTTTCGATTTATTAACGTAGGAAATCTTCGGACCTCGGTTGTGGTCAATGTGGTTTATTATAGCACCAAAGCATGACCTGTTAAACACGCTATTATATTGTAATGTTGAACGAAAGCCACGGCGCCCTTACAGGAGAACCGACACAGACCCACATCAGCCAACATATCTATTCTAGACACTTCCTCATCCAAGACCCTCATTGCCATAGCTAATGGAGTCAACTCCTCGAGCAAGCCGACCAATCAGCAGGTGACCTGCTCCGTCATAGCTGGCAGAGAGGAGAGCTGTGAAGAGTCGGCGGTGGTGAAGGTGTGGGGGTGTTGCAAATCAGCACCTGCTCTGATGGTACATTGAAGAGGGGGCTCCAGACCTCTCATGAATAACCGGGCAATTAGCCTACTCGGAGAATCTAACAAGATGGAGCTCGGTGACAGGAGCTTATTTTTGACGTATGATAACTAGTGCAGCGTACCTGAGCGGAAAAATTCCATTATCAGCATCCGTGTGCTCGAGGAGGCCACGCTGATCATAGTGGCCGCAGGAAGCTGTGAATCGTGACACTCCTGTAATGTGGTGTAATGAGGGTTGTTTGGTCCGTGGAAAGCAGGAGAAAATGCTTGGTTTGTGTTTTGGTTCAGTCCAGCTCACATCCATCTCTAGGCATCTCAGTTCATTATGCTTTCAGGTTGTGCATTTCGTCGTACATCCGTCCATCCGTCCATCCGTCCATCCGTCCTGTTGTCACGAACGCATTATCTCGTGAATCCTGTTTTTCTTTGGGTTCGGCTTAGGGTAAACATCCGGCATTTCTTCAGATTTGCCCCAATCTCCGCTTGGATTCACGTATACACTGATTCGAATTCAGTCCTCAAAGGTCAGCCCACATGTGACCTTACAATACACATGTTTGGCTCGAGAATGAATTTCAATATCAAGAGGCGTCAAAGGTCAAATGTCAACTTCAACATCATAATCTTCTGCAAAAACACTGAAGTCATTAACTCTCAATACTGGTTATAGTCACCTCAAGACAACCAACAACATCTGTGTTTTCTTTTTTTTATAAACTCTCTGCAGATTAGGTTTCTGATAATGAGCTGTGAAAAGTAGTGTCAAAGAAAAACAAAAAGCGTCTGCCGCATCTGTAAACGTGGGAGGCGTAACCTCACTGAGCCGTAGGGCTGTGCTATGAAATAATTAGCTCAGGGGCATCCTGTTGCTTGAGCGGTTAAAAAGCAAACCGCAACGTTTCTGGTTCAAATCATGTCATTAGCCCGCGTTTCATGTTGTCAGTCTCACTCTAGTCCCTTGTGATATCACACATGAAAAAAAAAATGCATGTAAAAAAAAAAAGAAAAAAAAAGAGAAAAACAGCAACTTGTCACATGGCCTTTATAGTCCCAACAGGCACATGTGTTTCATAAATCTGTTTCCTATAAGTAACAGCACACCAGCTGTATATACTGTCTTTACTGTGTTCTTTAACAGCTGCTGAAATTATCCCCCTGTGCAGCCTGCTTGATACAACCATGGAGATTTATTTTAATGATTATGTTGCACTTTTGCTTGTCGAGACCGGTTGGAATTACGATAACAGTAGCATTCAACAGTTCATGTACTCCAAAAAAAAGAGCGCTGACTGCAGTACAGATGTTGGTTTCACTCAATGAAACTGCTGCAGTAATAGAGTTTCACTCGTCCTTCAGTATCATCGACTAAATATGCAAATGTATTCAGTGAAAAATAACCTTCGTGAGAGAGAGTGATGAGTCATTTTACGAAAAATTTTGTTAAACGGCGGCAGCGGTTTGTTCTGCTAACACTGAATTATGTCGTTTGAGGTTGTTTGTGTCAGATACCACACACATGTGCTGTGAGCTCACTCCTGCAGCTTCCTCCAGCATCCGACAGTGTGACACGGCTTTACAAAGACCAAGATACAAAGGCATGGCGAGGACATACTGTAAGAGTTCCGGGAAAATGCATGTCCATTTTGATGTGCATCTGTTGAGGTTCTTCTGTTGGCACCGTAGCCTCATACAACCGCCATACAGACGGACGGTAAACACGCTATTGTCAGGATTTACTGTGGATGCATCCACACTTACTGCTGAGGTAGCTGGTTCACATGAGATGATCTAACTAAAGGATATTTCGAAAGCGATGAAGTGCCTTTGTAGTAATCATTTTTCAATAATGGCTTCTCAGTTTCAAAGGTTAACTGCAGACATTGTTCAAGAGAGAATGAAGAATTTGAATTTGTTGCTGATAGTAAAGTAGAATTGAACGTTTATTGAACAGAAGATGATCTGCATCATCACGAGCCATTGAATAAGTGTGATTGTGCCTGAATTCAGTCCTTCCACAAGACCTTTGTTTCAGTTATTGGTCACTTGGCCATTCTTCGGTCAAATGAAGCCTTCAGCAGGGGCCACCGAAAGTCTTGGGGTGGCCACCAAAGAGGAAGGTCAAACAGAGGTCAATATTTATTTTCATTACATTTTTTAGTGTTTTCTTATTATTTACAGGGTGTGATCTTCTCTAAGCTGAGTGATTCACTTCCCATCACATTTACGAATGAACATATATTTCTTCCAACCCAAATGCCATAAGAAATGTTGCCAGTATACCTTTTTGCAGACCATCGATATGTTTCAACTTTATATTTCTTTAGGTCAGACATTTGTATTTTATTTTGTGACAATACTAAGCATAATATTATGCGCTGGTTAGGATAAGGCACAAAACACATTTGTAAAAGATCACGATTTGGCTTAAAATTGTTATCACGGCAACATTTTCTCCTTGTGACTGGCCTGATTTCTTCTCCTCACCTCTGCGGTGTCAGGAGGACGGTTTACCTGCCTCCTAGATGCAAATATTTCCTGTTTATTCAGTTGTGGTTGCATAAAGATGCATGTTATTATTTGTTTGGTGTATAAAATGCATCTTTGCGGCTCATTAAAGCTACGGCTGAACAGGTGGTCAGTGGGTGGCTTTTATGAAAAAAGATTTATCAGCCATTATTTTATTTATGAACCTAGTCTTTGCTTCTTACCTTCAGCGTGGCAGTGTTGCAGGACCCCAACACATTGTTAGTAATAGTTTCGAAGGGGTATCTCAGATATTAAGCAGGTCTCTTGGTCGATTTGTGAAGATAAAGGTGTCATTCTCCAAGGTGTGAAGTTCAAATGCAGGTTTTGACCAGTAGCAGCTCTTTGGAGGCCTGCTATGAAGTAAAGAACAGGTGAAACTTTCTGTGTGTGCGTTATCTTAATTGCAAGGTTGAGATTGAAGGTGTTAGTCTGTTCCAGGAGCCACCTCGTGCCGTCATTAGCCTGGCAGCATCTATGTGTTTATCTTACAGCAAGGACACGACTGGGTTCCCTGTGGGAGTAAATCTTTGTTGTCCCACACACTGTCCTCCTTTACATTCTGGCACAGGATAATTACCTGCGACAGTGACACTGCTCAGCCCTGTGAATGTTGACAATAGTTTAAAGTGTCCTTTGATAAGACCTTCTTGTCTGGATTTACTGCAAAGTTTGTGAGTCAAAGAATGTGAGAGGGATTGCCGGGAGTGCCGGCATTCATTTTGTTCTGTTGCCTATAGAGCAGCCTGGAGGAGCGGGCCCACCTCCAGCTCAATGAGCCATGACTGTTTAATTGCCTGACATTCTGTCAGAGCACACACCCTCAAAGCTCGGAGAGAAATGGAGATTTGAAAGTCCAAAGAGGGGATAAAGGCACAGCAGACTGTCAGGCTCAGAGGCGCATTATAGATAAGAGGTGGAGCTTTTAATTTGACATCTGTAACAAGTTTGGTGCAGTTCAATTTGGTGTAATTTTATTGGTGCTTTTTGTCTCCCCTGTGTAATAAACGCCTCGCATTTTTATCAGTGCCGCGCTATAAACAATAGGAGCTGGATACAAACAAGACTAGACTGTGGAAAGAGCCCCGAGGGGACGATATTTGTTATAAATGAATCCTTTGAACTTGGTGTCCATAAATGGGTCGTTCTATAGCTGTTCTGATTGGACCTCGAAATTTAAAGATTTTTAATCATAACCAAACCTAGAATTTTATATTTCATAGCATTAAGAATAAGTTAAGCCTGCAATAAACCATGTTTGTATGCTCAGGCACGATACCTTTTTTTCCACAGATTTGGTCACATTAAACGTCCAATTTGTAATAAAATTAATTTTGAGTCTAATTTCCAACCTGTCAAAAACTGACACCTCGGGATGGTGGCCAGCCTACAATCCCTAACCGTCAGTATTTGAAGAGTTGGTAATTAGACTCAAAAATGTGCTTTCTCAAAAATGTGACCTTTTGAGCCCCTGTGACGGGGTCGAAATATTCAAAGTAATATGGCCAAAATTCTCTCTATGGTCAAAAAAATGCAGGAGAAAATTCATGTTTGATACATTCTGAGAATGCAATGAAAAAAGAAAATGTTTTCCATTGCTCATCATGTGACTGGTGTTATACTGGAAAGGTTTTAAAAGAAAAATGTACCAAAATATTTTGCTAAAACTAAATAAAACCCCCCTCTTTAAACTCATATAGGTGCAATATATAAGAATTGGCCACCTGTCGAACCCATAGCACAAACAAATATGGGGCAGCATATGACCGGAGTAACTGCTGCCTTCTAAGCGAAGCTGCCGTAAGCTACTAAGCTCAATTAGCCATGCAGAGGATAGTCAACATTGTTAGGTATAGGTAACAGTATTACTTAATGCTAATGTAATATTTAATATATCTTTAAAATATTGGGGACCTACACTGAATAGTTTGCATGGAATGACCCAAATAGTACTTATGTAGTTTAGTTCTTAGCCTTCAGAAGAATTGTCTCAAAAATCAGACATATCAAGTATTTTTTTCATTTAACTGATTACGTCATTACCAGCAACTACAAGGTCAGTTGTTTATGTGCTTTTTTCATGGCCAGCTAGTAAAATCCATGATGAATCCAGAGAGCTGTAGGTCAAATTAAATGATGTGTTTATCTAAGACTCACTGAGTTCATACAGACTGTCACTGACAAATACCTGGAATTCATGGAATTTAAAAAAGGTTGATTGATTTTCTTTTTTTCAGGGCTACAAGAACACACTGTTGTTAGTTCACATTAAACAAGATGCATTCGGTAATTCCCGGATAATGTTCCCAGTAATAGAAGAGACAAACCGGAGAAAATGTACCTGAGGTTCTGTTTCATGAAATTGGATTTTCACCCAAACGCTTTCATTTTCCGAAATCCATTTTTTACCAGTTTGTTCTTATCATTCGAATCTGATATTTTTGTTTTTCTGTGCACGCACACGCACGCGATAGCTGTTTGACGACCGTGACTGCACATTAAAAGGGAAAAGCTATAATTGTAAACAAATTGTGGCTCCCTTTTCATCGGTGCAGATATAATTTACCCCTGCCAGTCTCCTTTCTCCTGCCTGTCTCGCCCCTGTCAAACTTCTTTTTTTTTTTTGTGCTGCTGGATAGAGTCAACATTTTTTGAAAACCCAAGTCAACAATCAACAGTGCGTTCAGGAATACACCCCAAGGTTAGTCTGAGCCTACCACAACAATTCCAACCTCTCCTGCTCCGAGCAGAAAAACACTGCACAAAACGTCGTAGAAAGCACTCTCCATGGAAACTGCCAGACTCTCAAAGTGGTTCCCAACCTGAGGTCACGTAAGAAGAACGTGGGGTCACATGAGGATTAAAGATAAACAGAACATTGTGTGTTTATTTTTCTCTGGCTTTTGTCTAAACTTTGCTTCTTTTTTTTTTTTTCCATTTTAATTTTTTTCCCATGAAAAACTAAATATTTCTAACCCTCCAGGCCTCTGATAGTTATGCAAATATAACAACCTGAGATTTAAAAAAAATCCCACCTGAGTTGAAGTGCTTGCTGTTTTTTTGGGGGGTGGGGTTTTATTTGTTTTTTTTAAAACTGGCACCTGCTGGAATCTGATTGGCCAAAGACAGAGACGTCACAGATTGTGCTCGCATTCACAAAAAAAAAAAATTGATATATTTGAATTCTATTTCTAGACAAATCATGTCAATTGTTGTTTTAACAGGAATAAGGTGCAGATAATTGTTTTCTTCATTTAAATCACAGCATGCGCAACAGGAAATTACGATAAGTTTAACAGTGCTGATATTTAAAGTACTACCTACAGTATTATTGCTCCGACCAATGAAAATATTCAGTTGCACTTGACAGATTCTTGGGTGCATGTGCGACCAAAATAGATGCACCCTGGAGCCCTGAATCACTGTGTTAACAGCACGGTTGTCGCTCGCTGCCTGGCTACTGTCCAAAGCCAAAAAAAAAAACGTAAGAACCTCAGTTTGACCTAGAAATCCAGATCATGACGCTATGCAGAGCTAAATTATTTAAAGTTAAACACCTGGTTGTATTACAAAGTAGGCATGTTTTGTTCAGGTGGTGAGAAGAAACACACACCAGACTTTGACGTGACACCGGCTCTATACATTGAGTGAAATCCGTCCTTTCCTTCTCGCTTAACCTCTTTTTAAATCACCCTCCCTCTCCGTCTTTGCCAGCGGGGTTCTTTTCTCAACATTCCTACTCTTTCCACAATGGAACACTGTGCAATTAGTATCAACTTTGAGATGATGAAGTTAAAGAAACAAGCTGTCTTTTGCCAGTTTTTATATGATTGGTACCCCTAGGGTTTGGGCTACGGTTACAACACAGAGTGGAATGTAAACAACCAAAGTCCGCCTCTGTCAGTGTGACATTAGGTCGAGAGCATTGTGTTGAGTGTTATATCCTCAGGTCTGCTGCGCCTAATAGCGCCAGTGTGCATTTCGGCGGTGAGGAGAAATTCAAGTCCGAAAGACACAATCGCTCTTATCCTCTTGGCGAGCCCTCTCAGTTAGAAAATGTGGCACCCCGGTGGATCAATGCTTAGAATTGTGGCCTCACAGCAAGAGCATTTTGCACTTGAATCCTAGTTTTCCCCGTGTTTACCTTTACTTTTTCTCCTCGAGGCACTCCGGCAGCCGTGCCGTGCAGCTCAATACACTGCTTTTTTAGGTGTGACTGTGCGATTGTCTGTCTAGGTTTGTTAGCATTGTGAGAGACCAGCGATCTGACCAGAGTTTTTTTTT
>CAEMYA010000089.1:770744-818460 GCA_903131615.1 Diplodus sargus
TTTTTTTTCCCTTGCTTTTATCCAATACATGGGCTCCAGCCGTCCATGACTCTGATTAGGAGTAAGTGTGTGAAGAGTTTTTTTTCAGCTCGCCCAGAAAAGCCTGTCAAGCCCCAGTCCAAACGTACTGAACATTCAAACAATAATATCTATTTTATTCTCTGCCCGCTTTCATCTCAGACTTAATTATTCATTCACAGAGTGCATGGATAACTCGTATAGCATTAAGTGAAACTGAATATTCATGCACGCAATCTTTTATCCCTCGCTCGCTCACTCATTCTTTGCCATGTCCGCTAGGAAACACTGAGGGAAACATCCGCGTGTGGTTTGTGAAGTCAGTTGTCAGGAAAAGAGCGCAACCACTCCTTTCCCAAAATCTTGACCCAGGCATTATATTTGTGCAGTCCAGGAACATGTCAAGCCACTGAAACATTCTTGTTTTGGATACAGCTTAATGGAAGTAAAGTGGGCCTGTCCACAGCTCCGTCCTCCGAGCTGTTGTATCTACAGACTCCTGCCCGAGCCGTGCAATTATGGAGATTCCGCAGATTCTCTCTAAGACCACACAAAAATAAATAGTCTAGAAGTGCATATGTGGCATCGTCGTTCAGGGCATTGTTCGACCATAAATCAAACAATTCTCTCAGGGAGGAGTGGCTCTCGAGCATAAATATTTGTCTGCCGTAAAATGATAAAAGCCAACAAATTCCAAATTCGTCTGAACATGCCAATCGCCCCTGGATGTTGGGGTTTGCTCTGTTTCGCTTTGTTTTGGATGATTTATTACCAGAGAGATGTTGGAAAACAAACACAGCGTTGTAGTCGCCACTGTTTCCCACTGTCAGTAGAGAAAGCTGTCTCCGTTTGACGGTGTTTAAAAGTGCCTCCGTCTCCGCACCACATGCCTCTAACTTAGCCTCAGAGGCTTGAAACAAAAGGTTAGTGGGCTGTCTGCGCACGGGAACCTCAACGAAGAAAGAGAATGCAAATAACAACAGCAGACAAGAAACGCCGCCACCACCAATGTAACTAAGTGTCCTACTGTAGGTTTGCCTAAATGGGCAGGTTTAATAATAAACGAGACATGGAGGCGTAAGAAGTTAGTGCACTGTAGCAACTTTCTTGTTCTCTCCCACATGAACTCCTGCCTTACAGTACCGCGACTCTGGGCCCACGCGCACTTAAGGCGATAATTGATCGTTTAGTGCTCCTGTGCTCTGGGTCCTCATTTGATACGATACGAGCATTTGGACGAGTGTCATAAACATTTATGGGTTATGTCAAAACAAAAGGTGTACTTCAAAAAGTGCTTGTCAGATAGTTTCAGTGCATTTGGCCCTTGAGGGGTCACACTTGTCATCGGTGATGGACAATGGCATTATATTTTTGTCCGACCCTAGTTAGGGTAAGGAAAATATGTTTTGCCTTGTCTTGTACTGTTGACACAAACACAGCTGGAAAGTATCTCTTTAAAAGTATCCAGTGGTTTCGTACTTACACACGTTAAAAACGCGGTCTAAACAGTGGTCTCTAGCTTCCCAGCTGTCTCGTGCTGTCAGACACACCACCATCCCCTCATTACATGCATCGACGTGCATCTTGAGTGGCAACTTGTGATCGGATCTCACTTCCCCCCTCTTTATGCAAATATAGGCCAACACCTACCTCACTGGAACAAAGACTATCAAAATAGAGGGTTTTTTTTAAGGGTATGTGTAGTAGTTATGGTCGACTTTACAAGAAAACACTGATGAGTTAAATTCTGCTGTAGCCGTTTCACGAAGTTGATCAAGTTTCTCCCCATACGACAACATACAATGACACAATTTGTTAAGGTAGTCTTGAATATTAATGACTTCACATCATCACGTGGTCCATGTCCATGACTTTTCACACACAAACAGCAGCCCACTTCTCACGACGACTGTGTCAAGTAGATCACAACAACAACTAATCAATTTGAATATGAAAAGGTATGACATCGCAAAACCAGGAGAGAGAAACTCATTGTCGCTGTCATTCAAGAGGAAATATGGTAATATAATTATTTGTGATTAAAATAATGGTTGTTGGTGATGTTCTAGTGACCACCACAGATCATTTTACCGGTCTGAGTGTGATATGATGCATATTGTACAAACATTGATACAATATGGACAAAACACACAATTTTGATCTGTGGCTCACAGAAATGTATAATGATAACACTTTACTGCTGCAACTTTGCTAATTAGTGACGGATTTGTGATATGGACCTTCTCCTACACTTCGAATTCATGATCTGTTCCCTTTTCAAGCTAACCACCTACATTTTACACACCAGTCATGTTTCTATACTAGTTAACGGGCTTTGCGATTCCATTTAAACATCAAAGACCAAAACATAAAGAGCTTATCAAAAGCAGACATGATGTCAAGGCCCCGTTTTCTCAGCCAAATCGATGTGTTTACTGCTTGCGAGTCAAGTAACTAGCATGATGCTCTGGTCTGATGCAAATATGAATAGCTGTGGCCTTACACAACATGCAGATATTCTATATTTCACAATAGGAGCACAGCTAAAGGAGCTGGCGTAATGTGCGTCTGCATTGTTTGTGCCCACACAGCAGTGATAGTACTGCATGTTCTGTTCTTCAAGCGCTCACATTAGTGTCTCAAAAGAGGCAACATGCACACGCATTATCCACTTATACCTACTGACTCAGTGTCATGAGTCAGTACGTATATAAGTAGATAGTGTCATGACATGTTAGGTTGCTGCTCATTGCCGGTTAGAGAAACGGGGGAGTTTGGGTGGAACTGATGTGGCATAGGTTTGAATGCCAGGAACTGAGATCTCTGGGATTTCCCATTTGGGAAACCAGGACTTTGAGCCTTTAAAGAGCATTTTTATGCACATGGCACAGAATCAGTCAGGATCTAATGGTAATCACTGTTCTGTTTTTTCCAGTTTAACAGTGGAATACATTTTGCATAAATCAAAATCAAAGTCTACACAAATTGCTCTTCTGCTACCTTAAACTATTGAATATGGACTATAGAAATATTAGAAAAAAGAATAAATAATTATCTAAATAAATTAAAGCATATAATATAAATGTGATGATTTCTATAAAAACAACAGATTAGAGTAAGTGAAACTATTTGTTAAGATTATCTTCTTGTGGGGGAAGAAAATATATATATATATTTTTCAAGGACATTATGACTCGAGAGAATGTTTCATGGCCTTTAGAGGAGCGCAAGCTTGAAGTGCTTCTTCAGCTTCAGCATTCAGCTAAGATGCGACAATCATAAACGTATCGGAAAATTGGAAAAGCAAACAGATCTTTAACTGGCTAAATTGGATTTTGGGCAGAGGAGTTCAGACAATATTCTCTGAATGTTAATTACGCCCAGGGACATACATGATGTGTTGGAGACACTTAGGTCCCCACTCAGAGGAATATCTTGCATTATTTATATCTGTTAATGATCTGAATTCAGATTGCTGTTTGGTCTTTATGTGTCAGACTGAGTCTGTCAGTCCATTTAACTTTTCAATTCTTTAGTCTTAACTTATCATTATACCAGATCCAGTGGGGGAAAGTAACCAAGCACATTTATTCAGGTGCATTTAAGTAATTTGAGTATTTCAGTGTTATGCTACTTTATATAAACCTGGACCTTGAGTCTGTTAATGAAGATTAATAATAATAATATACTTCTACTACAACATTTCAAAGGGAAATATTGTGCTTTTCACTTGACTCGGTTTATTTGACAGATATCTCTGATAGCAAAAGTTACCAAACACCCTCATCTGGTTACATACAGTGGGGATATGATGTTATTTGGGCAGTCCCCCATTCCAAGCAGTATGCAGACAAGATTTTTCATACTCAATATATGATCGTTTTTATCTAACGTGATGTATTGATAAAGAGTAAACTTACCAGCAGTGCATACAGTAGTTAAACTGTATCTGCAACAGTAAAACACAACTTCATGTCAGTTAATCAACAAAACATACCTAACAGCATTATATATAATATAATAAGTACTGCGTTTACTTAAGTACATTTTGCTGACAATGTTGGTTTTGTTTTTGCCTTTTTGCTTTCAATTACTTGAGACTTAAAATACTGCAGTACTCAGGGAACCTTATAGCTAGCGGAGCACAGAGTTAGTTAAATATTAGTGTTAGTGTTGTTAAATATTCAGTTGTCACTTCTTGAAATACAAACTGGCTAGGGGCTAGCTGGTTGGCATGCTAACTTAAACAGATGTCACTTCAACACACAGATGTTCTCGACATGATGTCAAAACTGTGTTGAAAATGTTGATTGTTGATTTTCCGGCCTCAGCTTGACAATAATGTAACGTTGCGACCTTGCACTCATGGGTTGAATTGTGGGCCGACATTAGGCTAACATTACTTATGTAGAAAGTATGTCAGCAGGGATGCAGAGATCATCTGCGAGTGTTAAAATGTATATGTATTTCCATGTCAGGTTTGGTCTTAAAATTCATATAAAATGGTATTAAAAAGGTATTAAAAAGTCTTACATTTAACTTGTTTATATCTGTAGACACATCAGTTTGATCCATGGATAAGAGAGCATTAAAAGGTGCTAATCTACATCCTCTAGCAGTATGTTAACTCTCAGCAGCCAGCAGATCAAGGATAATAGCACTGGACAGCTTCCATCTGTTAATGTATGTAACATTCTACATGGCCTTCCCCTTCCATGAAAAGAGCATCGACCTCGCTGAAACTACATAAAGCGTTTTCGAAAAAAAGGCCTGATCGTGTGGGTGTGAAACCATGCAAGTGAGTCTATTGCCCACTACAAGGCATACTGTTGCACAGGTTTTTTTTGAATGGACCTCTGGGATCTGTACTATATTAAAACCCACTTAGTGTGATCTGTAACCACAGTAACCACAAATCACAGCGTCAGACATAGCAGATGAGTTGTGGCTGTAAGCGTTGTTCTCTGAATCCATGAGAGAAAGTAGCTGCGCATGTAGATGAACAGGAAGCTCTCCTTTGTTACTGTCTCATCATTTTGTGTCAGGTGGAAAGGCATAATTAGATACTGTGTCTGACGAACATGCAAGAATCCCACAGTGGCACATCTCACTCATGCTATCAGGGAACAGGGTTTACAGCCACACAGCACACCAAAGCTCTCTGACCTTGGTCCTGTCGTGAGATAAAGACATCACACATGCTGTATTAAGCCAAAAGGTGCAACAGCGATAGAATACTTATCAGCTGCGGTTCAGTGTTGTCATTCACGAGACAGCGCGAGAAAATGTTGTGAAGGAGATAGGCGGAATTACAACACTGTGGGCCTGGTGCCGGAAAAGATTCAAGCTTTGGTCATATATTAGAAATTATAGAGAGGAGTCGAAGGAGTAAAAGGAAAGTCAACAGTACTAAATATTCACCAGACTGATATATTTGATGCATACATTTGTCTGTGTAGTGTGAAACAAACCATTTCCAAATCCTTCTCCTGTGTGGTTGAAAGTAAACTTCAAAAAGGAAAACTTGAGTCAGTTTCGCAAAGAGCGTTCTGGTCTCATATTTATCAAAGTTCTGCAAAGCACATTTAGAATATGAAACCCTTCTTTATCCATTTCAGTTCTACTTGCAGCAAAGTGCATCAGTCACTTTTGAGCAACTCAAAGTAAATATGTGATTAATCACAAGAACAAAAAAGGCAATCTCTGAGTGGTCTTTTATTTGGAAATTGCGTGTATTTGTTTAACTTTTGCATTTGAACAGCTATACTAGGGACTAAATAGATGGTCTATCTTTGGACGGGATCACCAGCCATGACACCAGCCAACATGTTCACGTTTCAACCTCTCTCAGTACCTTACAGCAGTCATTAGTACATTATTACATGAGTATTCAGTTGTCATTACTACATGGGTCGTAACACACCCGGCCTTGGTCTCGGTGACACACCTGTGAAGTTTCATGACTGTATCCTGCTATTGCCCTCACAAAAATACTCAAAACCACCGCTGTGTTTATTCCCGATAGAGGTTGTTACCATGGACACATTTTGCCACGATGACACACACGCACGGAGACTCACATTATCAGCCGTGCTGTCAAGGAAACTTGCCAGAATTAAAATGATAAGAAAACCAAATTGGAGTTCAGAGGAAAGTCTGCTGCTGAAAGAGCAGGATTGTTATGATAGTAACAAAGTATATTATGCGGGAGCAATATGTGAGACAAAAAAATATCAACTCAAAGGTCAGCTCCCTATCTTCTGACTTAATATCTCACTGTTCTGCAGTTTGATAAAAATGGGCCCTGGCTTTCTTTGGATTACCTGGTTTTGCAAAGTTACTCCTTTAAATGTAAAGTGAAAAGGTTGCAGCATAATGAACTGTGGTGTTGCTGGCTGTGATGTTTTTTTGAAGACAAGTGGTTGTGCAGTGAACTTATATAAACAGAATGGGGACGTTCAACAGTGTCAGATGGGAAAGAGTCTTTTAGTCAAGTCAATTTTTTACGAGGGCAAGTCTCTTAATATTTAAGCTGATTCCGATACCCCGAAGGCTGTTAAACTTTACTTCCACCTGATGAAAACGAAATCATATCGCCACACTGTATCCAGAGAAGAAAACATGTCTGTATCTAAGCTGCATGCAGAATGCATTACATGGAATGTGAGCAGATCCGCTGGACCGCATCTGGAGGTGCATCTGTGCCAGATGCAAATGTACAGTTAGGCCACATCCTTAAAGATATATCCCCAACATGTTGAAAGGTCGCCTGTAGCGCTGTCTCCTTCAGCAGTTTCAAGTGAGCATGACAAAAAGCCATGCATGGCTTGTGTCGAAGTCTAGCTGACTTATATCTACCAATGGGGAAAAATCGCAATGGATGCAATCGCGTGTGTGATCAGAGTTATGAAGGCAGTTGTTTTGGTTACATTGCACACATACTTTGCAGGTGGATTTATTTACACATGGATTTGGAAACATTGCATGATAACATAGCTGAAATGGTTCGGTTAACTTTTTTCATATGCCGTAATCGCTGCAGCTTCCTCCTTTTCAAGGTACATCAGAGGCCAAGTCAGCTGGCAGTTATTATTACATTCTCTATTATTTTTTTTATAAGGTCAGGTATTAAAATAATTCCATCCATTGTCCCTTCCTTCTATGCCACTAATGCCCGTGCCATAGCGGCTCTGCTACTTATCATATCTGTTGATACATTAATGAGACTCATTGGCCCTGTTGCACTCCAGGCTTCCTGCCTCTCTGGGGAGCAGGGGCAGCAGGGAGAGCGCGGGCCTGCCGATGATTGCTCTGTTCTCCAGAGTGCATTGCTTCCCTTTAATCATCTCCCCTTTTTCAAACTTCTCCTGTCGTGGCCTCGGGCGAATCGCATGCGCAAACTCACCACTGTTTCATCAATATGCTGTCATATTTTCTCACGTGGGATCGTCGTGTGATAAATTCTGCTCACCACGATGCACCATGTTGGCTAACTGCGTAGATACCATGGGACTGAGCAAATGGTTTGAGGCAATATTATGTAAAATGGGGCACTGAGTGTGTTGTATTGTACATTGTCAGTATGTAAATACTACATGAGCTACAACAAAATACAGTGATCTGTCATTTGAATCTCTTTGTCACCACAAAGGGAAAGCCGCTTCATTTCTGTAAGTGTAAGAAATCAGTTTTTGGGTGCTTATTTGAAATGTAATGTTTTTTGGGGATTGTTTTTATGACTCAGTAGAGAGATCAAACCAGATCAAATTAGCATAAAAAGACGAAAGTGGACGTTGGTTTGTAATTATGCATCTCTTGTAGCAAAACACAGCTTCTGCTATTTTTGGCATGCGGCATTATTTTTTTTTTTCCTTTTCGTGTTTTTTTTTTCAAGGTACACAGAGATTCACCGTCACATTAAATTAAAGCCATGATGAGTTATTTTTCTTCTACAACAGTTATGAGGACTGTTGAAAGTTGAAAATAAAGTTATGCCTCCAGGGCGTCACTGATGTGAGCGATCGAATTCAGTATGAATCTTTTTCCTCTCTGCAATAGTCAGATATTATGTGAGGAAATCCAATATGATGTACTTATGCGATTGCAATTACATCAACTCACGGTGTAGTATTTCTTAAGGCAGTTTTTAAACCATGAACTATGTGCAACACTGATAAGTGATAAATATTCATTACTAGTGTTTATTGCCTCGGTGAGATCTGCATCCCTGCCTCGCTTCCTGTCAGATATACCATTAAGATGGATCCCACAGCATTTCTGCTGCTGCACCATCAAAACAAACGCTAAATAATAGCCAGTTTTGAATAACAATAAGAGTTTCGCTGTACATCAAGTATCCATTCCCAAGGAGCAGCATAATAACAATCTCACAGTGCTGTCATTGGTGTCACCGGGAGATATAAGAGAGATATATTCACTGCTCCGGCTGAGGCTTTGTCGAGGTGTTCAATCAAGTTGTAGTTTTTCGTGCTGTGGCAGGTTTATGCTACGACATGATCAGTTGTAATCAAGGAAAAACAAGGAGGGCGGCTCCAGCTGAGGGTCGAAAAAAAAGTGCGATGGCCCGCAGAATGATGCTAAAAATGGGTTCATCCTGAACACATGGCGTGTAGCCCAGCAGCGGAGGACGGCAGCAGCCACCGCTGCACTGTCATATCAAAGCACATTTTAGTTTGCAAGCGGTTGTGCTGTTTTGCTTTGGTGTACCATTCCCATCTGTGTTAGTACCGCAAGATAAACAGCTGGGCGATGTCTTTCTAGTCTCATCTATTGTGCAGGCGCAGAGGGGAAACGTATTTGCTCTGGCCCCCGTGTTGATGGGTATTGATTGGACTGAAACAGCCTACATCTACATGCACTTTGTTAGAGACCTGCTCAGAGCAACGCCGCCAGTCACCTTTGAGCTGAATGCTTCCAGACAAGGACAAAAGAGGCCCGACAAAGAGGAGACAACTGCTACTCAAAACATTATCACAGAGGTCGTTTACTTGGTGTGCTTTGGGAGAGCCAATATTATTTCTACTCTGCTGATTTTTTAATGCGCTGAAAATGCTTTCGGAGCCAGATGGCAGGTCTTGGTTGAGGGAGTCTGCTGTTTATGGGGCGACCTAAACCAATGAGCGGGACTTTATGACATGTTAGACAGCAGATTAAATAGCCTTGTCCAGGGACATACACCCACAGGGCCTCAGCACCCTGATACTCGACACTGTAGCAGTTGATCTGTTGGCGCCCAGGCTTAGAAAGCAGCGTGTATTAGTGTTGGGGATTGGCTCGGGCCGACAATATAACTTTGATTCAGAATGTGATGAAGACGCAGAGTTATTCTTACTGTGGCCTTTCCTCCTTGTGAGAAAGTATTCGGTCCGTCCTCAAAGTGGTCACTGGTCAGGGAGAGACTCATGGCACGGCCAAGGCCTCGGTATGAGCCGAACCGACTGCCTGACCTCTGTAATTGAGATGCAGGAAGAAAACTGCATTCGTATCAAATGAAAAACTATTTTAACGCAGACAGGAGGAGCAGTTGCCAGGGAAAATAAGTTGATCGAGGAGTTGTCTGCCCCTTGTGGTTTAGTGGTGAGACCTGCTGCCGAGTCTATGATTAGATTGAACATGCACTAATTTAGCTCAGACTTGCAGCAGAGGGATCCGCTCTGTGTCAAGCTGCGACGACATCCCTGGATGGGTGCATGAAAAGGGACTGTTAATTTAACAAGATAGAGGTGTTTTAACTAGCATGAGGCAGAATGTCTGCCGATGTGTGTGCGCGTGTGTGTGCGTGTGTGTGTGTGTGTGTTTGTGTGTGTGTGTGAGACAGAGAAAGAGATTTACCAGCTGACAGAGCAGCCGGGGGAGACAGCGCACACTGTAGGTCAGCGCCGTGAGCGTGATGTGTTTTGAGAGTAAAAAGTTAGACAGATAGTCGGGCCTCGTGTTTTGGTTGTTTTTTTATTGAAAGGCAGATAGTGCGTCTGAGCATCGTCCCACGGCCAGATAACAGCTCAGGCCCCTGACATCGTGCCGTTGCCAGGAGTGTGACTGCGGCTCCGAAGCCAGCGACACGTCAGCTTTTGATCTGAGGGTAGGCAAGGGCATCTGAAAAACCGCTGGACAAAGTACGGTTCATTCGCTTGTTCTGTGTCGGGCTGAAAGGTGGCACGCAGCTGCACGCATGCAGGAGAAGGCCGTGCGTGCTGAGGTGCATGCACACGAAAAAAAACGAGGCCGATGGTAAATACTTGGAGTATCTGTAAACACGCGGACTTTAAGCCCGCTAACACCGTTATCTCATTGGCCCATGCTGTTGTTTTTGGAAATAATTATTATCTGCAAACATTTCCTCCATGTTTGTTCGCTCGAGCATGCCAATTACTTTTTACAGCGGGTAAACATTGTACTGTATATCCGGCATGTTTAGTTGGATTATATTTGTGGTGAAGGTGGGGGGGGGGGGGGAGTGAGTCTAAAGGTGAGGTTATGTTTGGAACAAGCTGTGTGAGCTGTAATACATTACAGTCCCCTTCCCCAAGTCTTTATTTATTGCGGCTTCCTGTCTTCCTGTTCCCGAAGAGACAGAAATAGCAGGAACAGAGCGAGATTCCATGTATGATTAAATTCATATTTATGCAAAAGGTGATTCATACATTAAGTGGCGGAACAATTAAGGGCAATTACAATCATGCCAGAGAGCTCGTTTCCACTGTGGCGCTGGTAGATGGAGAAAAGGTGGAAGAGGACAGACGCCTCGCAGTCCGGAGATGACCGAGCATACACACTGTTCAATCACAGCTGAGAGCGAGAGAGAGACCGGGGGCTTTACTCACAAAGCTCCTTAGAATAGGAGTCTGGTTTAAGATCACGGGTCAGCTAGCCATGAAACCTTCACTTTCACTTAGGCCTGTTGTAACAGAGAGAAAGACCAAAGAGCGAAGAGACCAGAGTCACAGAGAGGGAAACAAGAGAGAGAGAGAGGGAACACAATGAATTTATGTATGGTCCATGACAGGAAGCAGGGAGACAGAGAGCGAAAGAGAAAAAAGGAAGAAAGAGTGGGCGAGCGTACACCTCGATGCATCTTTTCATCCTCAAGGTTTACACTGATGCTTAATCTTCAATAGTTGATCAGCTTGTTTTTCGCTTTTAGTGCTTTTTTGTGAGGAATAGTTCTGGTGAAGTTGTGTATTTTGGGGATTGTTATTAAGTGCCATGAGAAAACCAAAGCCAGAAATGAAATGAGTCTTTAACTGTCCAGGTAGCCTAGCCTGACCTGAAGTAGCTTATAAAATTCCTCTGTGCCACAGAGCCCAATTTTTACATTAAATGTGTATTCATCCGCTGCTGAAAATAGTCCTCAACAAAAGCACTGTTTACACCTGTTTTAGTTACAGTCCCCTGCTGTTTAATAAGAAAATTAGTGAAACTATATATGTGTAAAAGAATTACGCTTACATGTTAAATAAGAACCAGTGGGCTTTGGGTTGAGTCCCACAGATGGAGCCAGCAAGTCTTAAAAGAGACACTAAAGAGCTTTTGATGAGGTTTCTTAAGTATGAGAGCAATTTAGAATAACACCAGACTTATCCTTCCAAATTTTTTCTGTGCAATGTGTTAGATGACTATCTAGTGTCCCCCTCCAAACCCGAAAAACAACTCCAGTCACTTATGACTTAAATATGCCACTACTGTACATGAATGACTGACTGCCTTCATACAGTAGTCCTTAATGTGAAGCAGAATATTCAATTCCAACTCTCTCTTTAAACATCTCCAGACATGTGCTTTTGCAAAACTGTAAGGAACATTTTATATCATGCCTTTAAGAAACATAGAATATAGATGATATGATGCATAAAACAGAGAGAGACCAAGGCCACGTACAGCCCTGTAGGGTGAGTCTTCTGTGTAAAGACCTTGGAAAAGTTGAAATGTATTCTGTCCTTTCTTCAAGTGCAGAACACTGTCGGTTAGAAACTGAGAGAATATTCAACAATCGGATCGTACAATCATAGCATCATTAAAAGATTTGCAAAAATAACAGAAACAGGTTTTTTAACACATTTTATTTTAAGTCCCCTATAATGAAAATTGAGCTTTAAAGGAGACCTATTGTGCTTTTTTTTTCCTTTTTTTTTTGCCTTTTCATTGTGTTATATATGGTCTTGAAAAGTTTCAAAGCTCAAAGTCGGCACCAACAGTTGCTCCCCTCTCCCATGGAAAACACTGGTCCTGAAACGTCTCGTCTGTATTCTACTTGACATCACACACCACCATGTCACACATTTGCATGATTTATGCTTATATTTATGGTAGAATTAAAGCTGACTGGGAGCTGAAAACGCGACAGAGCCGATCATAGACACAGTGAG
The DNA here is from genome assembly GCA_903131615.1 of Diplodus sargus. NCBI lineage: Eukaryota > Metazoa > Chordata > Actinopteri > Spariformes > Sparidae > Diplodus > Diplodus sargus. Next base: position 783,149 of record CAEMYA010000089.1, read on the forward strand.
CAGAGCTGGCTCAGACGCGTGTGAGCTGACCAATCAGAGCAGACTGGGCATTTGGGAGGGGGGCCCTTAAAGAGACAGGAGCCAAAACAGAGCGAGGAAATACAGTCCTGCAGAACTGTACAGTATGAGAAAATTGATGTGTGTAACTACATAGTTAAGCACTGTTGTAATGATATAAAATAAGTCTTCACAGGAGAGGTTACAATTGTCAGTAAAAATAATGTACATTTTAATGTGTTACAAACCACTTATACCCTTTTGTATACTGCTTAAATGTCCCAGATGTAGGAATTTTAGTTGAACACATTCAAAATTCATCAACAGAATGTGAAGAAATAACTTTTTTGACATTGTGTCGGCTATGCATTGTGTTGCAGAGATTTTCATTTCAACACCAACACTTCCACAATGCTCCAAGCTCCCAGTCCAGACCATTAGTTGCACAGCTAATTAAGCTAACTAGCTAATGGGTATTTCGGTGGTTTATTTAGCTGAAGAGATATGAGACATTTTTATATATGATATATGTGTTTAATTGGACAGCAATAAGCATAGTGCTCAAGTGTGAGATTTCAGGCAGTGTGTCTAAAATAAAAAAAAATCATTATTCTGTCATATTTGAAACTTTATTCTGTGAAAAACATTTGTGCAGTTACTGTGATTTCTAATACCTTAAAATCCAATTGTGTTGGCAGCGTTTCAACACTTTGCGGAAGTTCATAAAGTTATGTGCGGGAAAGATTACAATACTAATGATCCCGGCTCACACATCCATTGAGTAAATGCTTCCATCAGCTGCCTTGTCAACCCTCATTACACAACCATAGGTATCACACGCTTAATAACACCTTAAATGTCATCAGGCATTGAAATTGCTGTCACACATGATAATAATAGTAATCCTTTTGGCTGTCACTGAAAACAAATGCAGTTTAATATCCTGATGCGAGACGAGGGGGAGGTGTTTGTGCCTGTGATCTTCATTGTGATTTTTTAATGAGAATATCAAGCACGTCAGTAAAGAGGCAGCTGATCATGATGAGGATCTCAGCTCCAGACACACTTTCAGTTCCTGCCTCCTTCCTCACATACCATCACCTGACTGAGATGTTAATACGGACGGTTTCTTGTTTATACCGTGAATTTTCACGAGTCCTCATATGTTTCAGTGGCAGATTCAGTTCCTGCGTGAGGCCACAGGGGGATTCATGTGAACGTGTGAAAAGTTTGATGTAAAACAAACATCATTATAAGTAATTGGTTTCAATTTAAAAATGTGTCACTTTCACCTCCCCTCTCTATTTTCTCTGTGGTTGCTCTTGTCGCCTGATTTTCTCAACGACATAGTGCCATCTAGTGTGCAGTGAGGGCGGTTGCATGCCGGGCTGCTTGTTGCAGTCATATTATTTATTCATGGGCAATGCGCAATGAGGTGAGGGGCAGACTTCTTTTCCCAGAGGCGTATTTATTATTGTGGAAATGGCTCAACCTTTCCTCCTCTTTTTAAACTCTCACCTTTTGAGTATTTCAGTTGTTCTAATGCATTTCTTTGAGTTAAGTGTCTCGATGGGGAGTTTTATATAACTGCTAAGACTGTTCACATTGCAACTTTTAGTCACTCTGTATAATGGATATGTGGCTGAGTAAAGCTCAATGTGCCAATAATGAACAAGGATATTGTGTAATGTAATAATCTGTAAGATTTAAACGTCATCTCAGCCCTTTAAAGGTGCAATATAAAGTTTTAGGGAATACAGGGAATATTTAGGGAAAAAAAGAGTTTATATATAAAAAAGAGTTTATATATATATATATATATATATATATATATATATATATATATATATATATATATATATATATATATGTATTTTTGTATTTATATATATATAACTTGATCTATTTTCAGCCACATGAAACTCGGCAGCACAATGTGCCATCAAGGTGCTGGTTAAATTATTTTCATGGCAAAAACATTACATTGTCATTCCCAGTTTATTTCACACTTTTACCCGGCCTGGTTCTTGCCAGCTGATCCTGAGAAAAAACTCTGAATCTCTCACTTGTTAAACTAAACTTAATGTGTGAGGTTTTAGTCAAACATTGCCAGTCAATCTCTCGCATTGAGTGCAGCCTTGACCCTCTGGGCAGTATCACAGCTGCTGAAGTGCTTTGGCATCAGTGTGACAGGATTAACACATCAAAAGCAGAGTCGGGGCCTACAGCGGCGTCACACAGTCAGTACAGCACCTTTCATGTTCTGCTCAGGTTCACTACAATTTCACGTAAGCCAACAGCAAGTCAGACGGAAAAAGATAATGGGGCCAACCTGCTGCTATCAGACTTTCCCTCAGCTTCAGTGAAATATGTCAAATTCTGTGTTTGATGAAAGATTGGAGTTCAACAGGCTGAAGTCAGGGAACGATATCTGACTGTGTCACATGGCCAGGATGCAAAGGAGCATTTAAGTCTGACATTCAAGCTGAAATTATTGCTGCAAGCCTGCATGGTCTTACTTTTCATGATGCAAACACTCGATAGTCAACACGGAGGGAAAAATTAAGCCCAAATCAGTTTTCTGGAGGTTAAATCCTGAGATTTATAATGTCCTTGATAAGATGTGGTAATATGTGAGCGTGGCGCAGTTTAATAATTAGTTTACAGAATCGATGCATTCAATAACACTAGGACTCAGGACATCTCAACATCCCTTTTTTCATATACTTCAAGGATATTTCTCATTGTCTGTATTTTCTCTCATGAGAAAGAATCATATAAAGAATATATAGAATGTTTTGATTATTGTAAGGCTTCCAGGGCAACAGTATAAATGAAGGTACGGGTGTCGGTGTAAACACTCTGCTGTCTTGTGTACTTACTTTTCACTCTCAGGAGAAGTAATGTCTTAGCAAAGCGAAGGTCTGAAACTCTTTTTGGCACTGCTTTGTACTTTGCACTGACAATCACTATTAATCAAAATGTTATAGAAATCGCAATATGCTAGTGTCATATCCAGATGATGCAATTTGTTTACTTAATGTTTGACAAAACAGCAGTGCCCGACAAATTATCCATACGAAAGGAAACACGTTCTGACAACTGACACATCATCATCATCATCATCATCGTGGCTTTCATTCAGTGAAAATTAAAAAATTGTGATGGAAAAATTCAGAACTCGCACTAGTCATGAATCATATCACAATCATAGTGTCTGTCAAAAAATTGCAATAATGTGTATTACTTTGGCCATATGATGCACGGCTGCAATGTTGTATTTCACTTCATTTCATGCATTCTGTTTTAAACTTTATTTTATTGTTATTCAGTGGGTTTAATTCTCCATACTATGTCATGCATTTGTTGTATTTTCATTCATCACTGGATTTATTCTCCATCGTATTTCAAATTAATTGTGCTTGTTATACTTGATTTTATGTTATATCTGCCTTTTCTATGTGAAGCACTTGATATTCATAATTTCTGTGTCACTTTCAACAGTGATTTTATTATTATTATTATTATTATTATTATTATTATTATTATTATTATTATTATTATTATTTTCATTATGCTGCCACATCTTGCAAGATGTAAAAGGTCCTGACTCGTGTACTCGACCATGTCCACTTTCTAAAAGCACATCCGGAAGCTAATAACTCCCCTTGATTGACTATCCAATGATAAACCACAGGGCAGCAAGTAAAATAACTTTTTATTCCAGTACATGGCTAAAATTAAAATAAACATGTATCCGTATGAAGGAGAAGAAGGCAGACTTTATAAATCCTCTGTGGGGAAATACACACATGCACAAACACTACAACACATGCATTCATGTATGGAGAGCAGTGAGGGGGCTGCGCTGTAATCAGCAGTTAGGGGTCCGGTGTTATGCCCAAGGGGATCTCAGCAGTGCCCAGCAGGTGAACTGGCACCTTTCCAGCTACCAGCCCACGCTCCGTGCTGTCTGGTCCGAGTTTGTCTTGAGCTGGCCACATTCCGGTCCCCGAGCCAAGTGGAGTTACTGCCGCCCCCGTGCATGATTTATTATTCAAACTGACCTTGAATTTTAATAATTCAAATTTAAAATCTACAAAATGTTACTCCACAACCGAAAGGACCGATTGCCAAGGGGCAGGACAGAGTAGGGGAGCATAGATCTTAACAGGGCAAAAACACAATCAATCAAAAATATAATCCAGTAAAACACACTTGAAAGCAGATCTCACATTAGCATGACCAATTATCATCATTAATATGTATATTAAATATTTGAGATGGCAGGACAGGATTACTAGAACTGTACTGAAAATATAGTCATTATTATTATTAGTAGTAGTAGTAGTAGTAGTAGTAGTGGTAGTAGTAGTATTAACAATAGTAATATAATATAATAATAATGATAATAATGATGATAATAATAATAATAATAATAATAATAATAATAATAATAATAATAATCAAACAAATATAATTATAATCAAAGAAATTACAAATTGGTTACAATTGTGCACCCAAGTAATGTTTTACCTTTAGATGATCCGGTTTATGAACTGTATAAATACAGTGTACCTATCATTTCTGCTGTAACTCTGAGGGTGCCGCTGCTTTATTGGACCGCTTGGAATATTTGATTTATTTATACTGTATCGTTGTCTCTCCCATTCCGACTCCTGTCTGTGCTTAAGGTTGTTGACATAAAAGAGAAACTGAAGCTGTCGAAAAAATTTTGGTCCAACCTGCCCGAGGCGATGTGCGTGGAGGAGAGAGTGACCGCTGGAAATGCCAGCGATGACGAGTGCTGGAATGGCCACACCAAGGGCAGGTAAGTGCACCAGTCCCCCCCGGGGGCTTTTTCAGGCTCACACAAAATGTTACTAAGAAGTCCAAAGTCTGTTTTCAACTCTAATTAGTCTAATCCTAGAATTAGCATCCTAGAGTATTTGCTTTCACTGACTTACCCGGCTATATAAGAGCTTGGCATACTTTGATATGAATCAGAACGTGGTCTTTGTAAACGCTCAATAGCCAATAATTCTGGTCTGGACCCTCCATTTATACTATAGCATGATTTGATTTTCCTCAATTTTTTGTATTTTTCTCAGTGTTATTTTATGGATTTGTGTTTTCATTCTCCTTTAAAATGTGCAACTGGCACGGGGAGCCTCTGATTTAATTTTTAAAGGAAAATATTTGCAGAGATCGCCAAATGCCCCCAGCCATGACTGAGGTCACAGTTAATTGATTGTGCCACTTTAATTCATAAAATCAACTATACGATCAAAAGATTTTGAGCATTCATGTGTCTAAATTCTTTGACTAACCCTTAAAGCAAAATACTTTAACCCTGTGTGTTGGTGTCAAATGTGGAAGCTGAAGCCACAAAGAAAAGAATACCACCAGTGGAATCAGTTAAATGCTGCCTCTTATGACCCACGGAGTTTTCAGAGGTGTAAATTAAACAGACTGAACTGAGCTTAGGGGAAACAAATGCTGTTGTGTGAGACGGTTGGTGGAATGCTCTCACATGATGGCCTGCTGCTTATTTATCAGGCAGGAATGCAGGCAGCTGACATGTTTTCCCCGGAAGAATATCTCAAAAGTATGTCAGAACATTGCCCGACGTGATTGGGTCATATGTTGATTTTCTTACGTTGTCATAACCTCGAAAAGCTTCTCTCAAGTGCGTCCTTTCTCTGCCTCTCTCCGGAGTCCTGATAATGAGAATGATTTGCACACCAGAGCCCCTCACAGTCTCGTGTCACAAATATGAATTTTTATTGACTGATGAGCACTTTGTACTTTTAACAAGCAACTTTTCAAAGACAACACTTCTAATTTTTCTTGCCTTTTTTGTAATGTAAAAGGTACTTTTCAGAAGTTCAAAAGGACGGCCTGACCAACCAGGTGAATAACCCAGAGGTGCTCGTGGACATCACCCGCCCAGACACCTTAATCCGCCAGCAGATCATGGCCCTGAGGGTGATGACCAACAAGTTGAAAAATGCCTACAACGGCAATGATATCTACTTTCAAGACTCAAGTAAGCAATTTGACGCTTTTCCCGCTCACACACATGCGACTTAAGGCACGGAATATATTTTAATTTGTCTTGCCCTCCGCAACCTTGTCGGTCAAGTTCATGCTCCAACTCGCCACTCATCTTTAATGTCAGTCTGGTCCAAAATACAACCTGACCTTCAAACAGTGTCATCAGTTATGCCACAAGAGGCATTGATACAAACAACTTACACAGGCGGTGTGTCACAAAAAGCAATGCCAACAATTCTGGTCCGATGGAGACAGTTATAGCACAGTTTGCTGGCAGAACATTGGGTGTGCAGTCACTTCATTTAGATACACTGCTGAGATAAAGCAGAGCCATCACAGAAAATTTGGATGTGAAAAGATTCATTACAGTCACCACATAAACACACTGCCACTTAGGGCAGCAGAAACAAGCTGTAAACAACCACAGACATACTGTGTTATCACCTTGAAGTCGTTAAAGTGAGCTTGTTAGCAAACAAGTAGACCACCATGGGACCTTATTTTTGAAAAAATACATATGGCGGTTAATGGAGAGAGATGTTTGTTAATTTCAAAGACTGTTTTTCAGCTCGAGAAGGTGGCAGTGTGCCGCCGTAAAATTAATGAAGTGTAAGACTGTTAAAATACATAATAAGACTACGAGCTCAACAGTCGCATGAGTGATGTTGTCCAATAACCAATAAACCAATAGGCTAATCAAGAAGAGTGGGTCCCATGAATTTAGATATTCAAAATATTAATGAGGTAGTAATAATAAATTCAGAAATATTTTGTTTTTTCCATAACTGAATAAACAAGCTGTTCTCAGAGGAAAATAAGGTCCCCAGAACGCTGTTTAAGCACATTGAGTTCACGCTTGCCGCATGAAATGTGCTATATAAATAAATTTGACTTGACTTGACTTGACTTGAAGCTAGAAAGGTGGCAGGGTCCGCCACATATAAACAAAGTAAGACGGTATGACATTGTGTTGTCCTTCAAGGTCAGTTTGTTTATTCAGTTTATTCAGTCATGAATTACATTTAAATGTATTCCCCAAAATTGCAGAATACACCTTTAAAGATGAATTTGAACCAAAGGCATTTTTTCCTCCATGTTTTCTACAGACAACACAATGATATCACGATCTTGAACTCTTTAGGCCACTCAACTCATGTAGTGAAAATCAGATAGTAGGACAGCCGTAGTGAAGTGTAAGTCATATTCCACAATGCATTGCGCAACACCCTCCATTGATAATGTATGCTTTATTACAATGGTTCCGCTCTAACCTGGTGGAAACCTGGGTTTGCTAGATAGCACTGAGCTCCCAGGAATCTTGACCAAACTTGCTCAAAGACCCAGAGATAATGTGGTAAAAAAAGGGGGTATATGTTATCAGCTACTCGCCAACTTTGTCTGCCTGCCACTTGGCGCTGGGCAGGTCCATCTCAGCACAGAGAGTGAACCAAAACCAAGTTTGAGGCTTTAAAAACCAAAACAATTAGCTAAAGGACACTAAAGTGTAACACAGAGCCGACGAGAACTGCAACAAATGTGATAATTCTCTGAGGGTTCATCACTATGAACAAAACCTTTCACAAACAGTACACATAATGATGAATAATAGCAGCTGTACCTTTAAAGAGACAAAGTTGTATATTGAACCCTGTAAGCAACAGTTCAGGGCTGTACAATTTGGCTTAATAGTTGAATAATGTTTCATTTTCGGTGCTGTGCTCAGTCTGGCTCGTGTTTTGTTTTGTTGCTGCAGGCGATGAAGGCAGCGGCGGCTCAGGCAGCGGTAGCGGCTGCACAGAGGTCTGCCCCACAGACATGGAGGAGGCTGCCGCCAGCGAAGCCCCGGTGGTGGAAGCCGACCGGAGTGGGCCTGTAGGTGACTCTGCCCCGCTCCATGCACCCTCTGTAGCTCTGCCAACCATGCTGGCCCTCTCAGTCCTGGCACTCCACCGACAATGGAGATAATGCTGGAGGAACTGGCTAAACATGGACAGCAGGGTTCTTTTTTTTTTTTTTGCAGTTTTTGTATTCAGGCAGATTGGAGCTACTGTCAAGCAGGCAGTATTCACGCTGCCAGCCTCGGGGCGAGAGGAGTCTGCTCTAAAAAAGAGAGCAGTCATGCATCGTGATTTCCCACTTTCCCAAAGATCGTGCAGTGCCATCCTTTGACTTGATATTTTGCGGCGTCGCTTCACCACCTAACAGTGACGCCGACCCAACAAACTCTGTTTCAGAGATTTCTTGCACATATGGCAGGTATTAATGTAGGTCTCCATGTGGAAAAAAATATAACACGCACTTTGATTGTTTTGATTTTTTTAATGCAAAAATTGTTTGTGTGTTGGAAAAAATGTTGAGAATGTGGTTATTTGACTCACCTAAAAGAGGCACAGTAAGATTAATATATGTTATATTTTGAAACAAGTACAAAGGATAGCAAAAATTCAGGAACATGTTGCTTCCACCGATTATTTTTAATTGAATCCTCGTTCCATTGTCATTAACTCATGTGCCAATTGTTGATTTTTGATGCGGAGCGATTGAATATTTGTCAAAGTTGTCATAAATCCAAACTTATTTTGACAGCACCTGAATCATGTCGCTTCATCTTGTGTTTCGTGAGAAGTTCAATCGTGAAGTTTGCCATAGGTTTAATACATCATGGGTTGGTCCTATATCTGCTCTGCTCTTAGCTATCATATATCATTCAGAATACAACGGTCGCCTTGTGCTAAAATTCACACTTTGTTAAAAGGGATAAGGTTGGCATTTCTTATGTAATCACTTGCCTTGCAACCATTTTATTATCTGCAAAATATTCTCATATCGTGCTGGTTTCCTCAGGCTTGGCTTCAGGAGGAGACATCCTGGACAGAATTCATAGAGAGCAATTATTGACGCACAAATATGCTGTAATGCCATCATAGTGATGCTGGTTCTGTGGTGCTCTGGGCTGCTAAACAAACTCTAATCCTTGCTAATATATAAATATCGATCGATAATACATTTTGGTTTTGTTTCATATCAGAAGGGTTCATGACTTCATTAAGTGAGGTGTTAAACAGTCAGTTTCAGTCTGACCACTTTATAGCATCAGTGCAAAGGCAGACACAGCCCAGCAAATCAGCAATCTCTAAAAGACGTTTGAAATGTGCTTAAAGGTGCAATATGTAAGAACTGGCCATATACCAAACAAATAGGGGTCACCAGAGTAGCTGCTAACTGCTGCTAACTGTAGCTGCCACTAGCTAGTAAGCTCAACTATCTCTATTATTTATAACTGTGCAGCTAGCGGTTGTATTAGCTGGGGGGGGGGGGGGGGGGGGNNGTTTCCTAACGGACTACCGGCCTACAAAGAGTCTTGGAGATAACTTCAATAGTTATCTCTGCAACAAAATATAGAGACATCTTTGACACAACTTAGATTTTTTTTTTATTTAATTATTTTTTGCATGGGAAAAATAATCTTAAATATTGCACCTTTAACAGTACTATGCTGACAAGATGAGGTCTTATAAAGGAAGTTCCACACACTCGTGGGAGATCATGACTTTGCTCGTGCACATTACAGTATGAAAGGCACAACCCATTCAATACAGAATCACCATCACAGAAGGAATTCTTGAGCATCGGTAAACTTTATATAATTTTCATTAATTGGGGACTATAAAGTTTTCTTCTGCATTCTCTGAATATTATTCCAGAAATATTTCTACAAATATTAAACACTTTTAGAAGTTCCAAGAATTCTGTCTTTGCATAAATCCACTTTTGCATAAGTGTTTGAATACCCAAAGGTTATCCTTTAATTGCTTTCACAGTTTGGATTAAAAAGTCGTTAAAATTTGCATTGTACTGCTTGAAAAGCTACCAAACAGAAATACTGACAGTTCAAAAGTCAAGTTGCTATTTCCGAATGTTTTATTACCGCAGCTGTGTTATAGAGGTGAAGGATTTATTAAGAGGGGAAGTAGCAAACAGCACACGGTGGTTACTGGAAATGCAAAGAAAAGGGTCCCTAAATTTATCTGTAAAGCTCGAATGGTTATGTCTGCAGCACAGACAGGCTTGAAGCCGACCACAGTCACCTGTGAAATGAGAATCTGTGGAGACCGGACAGGGCTGAATGCTTCGGTGAGGCTCCTCAGTAGAGCGTACTTACAGAGAATGTGAGAGGCCTGGCACTGCTGAGGGGGGCGGACAAAACCAGCCTGTATGTACGTCCACTGTTCTCTGAGAGCCCGTCAGCTCCATAACCACCAGGCCAGCTAAGCTTACATATCCAAGGAATTAACCAGTGTTATGCCCTTAGCAGTATATCAGTGAATATGTGTTTGGCTTTTTTTCATTATTGCATTTATGTCCGCATTTGCATCCACACTGCAAGAAGAAAAATGTACACAAAATATGCTGTTTAAAGGGATTCTTTATTATGAATATGATCGGACAGGATGCCCTTTTTATGTTTTGTATCATTGAACTTTTAATGGTAATATTTTTGCAATAAAATATCGGAAAATGGATGTCTGGTCGGACAAATTATCTGAAAAATAGAATTAGCCGGAAATACTCAACATTTTTTTACGATCAATGCATTGCTGTATGAAATCGAGTCCTAATGAGGTGACATTTGTTCAGAGTTTGAATTTTCAAACTAAGAGGGGTGAAGAACCAGTTGAGAGAATATGCCTTATTGTTTTTCAGTGCAATTAAGACGATTGACGATTTGTGTTTTGTTACTGTTCTTGAGAATAAATATTTATTAAAAACATTCCATTAGATTTCTATTTGTGCCAGCTCTCACAAAGGGAAATGTTAAAGGAACATGATCATGACAGGAAGAGAGGAATTGCCACTGTAAGCTCCCTGTGAACAGTTAAAGTTCATTTCATATTTACATTCATTTACATTCATTAGGAATGGTCTCGCTTCATACTCATATTGGGTTGTGATTCTTTCTTTTTCAGTGTACACTACATGATTCACATCATTGTTATACAAAATTAATTCCTAGGAAGTAAAAGGGTTAACATTCTCCTCTTGCTTCACCAACAGTACAGAAGCCTGGCTGCTCCATTTTTCTTCGGTTTGTAGTGTTTCAGAGCAACAGGTGAAATTTATGCTTCGTCTGTGTACTTTCTATTTGTGAAGTCTGCTTTTATCAGAGGTTCAAAGCCTCTGTTTCTGCGCTGGCGCAGGTACAGCACAAAGATAAGGAGAAGCACCAGGAGACCGATGAAGACTCCCCCCAGAGTGGAGCCCATCACAAACACAGTCGGTCCTCCTGCGTCTGGAAAGATGAAGGACAGGTGGAGATATTCACAGATACCTTTCTGGCAGCAGTAGAATTACATGTAAATTGCAGTCATTAAAAATAAGATTCTTAAAAACTTTTGGTCCAGTAAGACAAAGTGGTACTAGACTGGTTTGATAAGCCAGAGAATCAACTTCAAAGACTCGACTTCGCTGTGCAAAAACTTCTATTATCAAAACTAACTTTCTTACAGAGGTTTGTATCAAAAACTCCTGACATAGGGCAATATTTCATAACATTAATAATTGTCCTTAGATTTTATTGACTTTTTTTGATTGACTTTATTATTTTCAGTTACAGGTCAGACATTCTGATCCCTGTGTGACAATCAGCTAATCACATATGGACATAAGCAATTCACATGTGAACATTTTTATATCTAATCAGTACATTTTCATGTGAAGAAGATAATCAGTTGTTAACTGGCCAGTTCAAATATCAAATGGTATTATTTAATTTTCACATGTTGAGATTTTAGTTTACAATTGAAAAAATAGTCGATTACATTTAAAATTGTGTGAAAACATGGAATTCAAATGAGCCGTGTTCCGTTTCCACATGTGGCGTTGTTGTATTTTTCACACTAAAATTGTAGTTTACAGGAAAAAATGTGATTTTTTTTCATATGGGTTACAGAGTTCGTATGTATAATGTTAACATATTAATAATAACAATATTAAATTCACATTTGGGATTATCTTTTTTTTCACCTTCACAATTTAAATTCACACCTGATAATGTGTGAAATGTGGAATTCATATGTGAAGTAGTAAATTTCATGTTTGCAAATGTTCATGTTTTGACATGTTTTGTTTCCACATATGAAAAATCCAATCACTTCTGAAGAGGTGCAGTAAGCATGTGAGAATATTTTTCTAAGAATTAGAGTTAGAATTTAGTTAGACTTTTAGTCAAAGAAAATGTGAAAAAAGAAAACATTTCAAGAAAAAGTTTAATATAGAAAATCCATTTAGAATTTTTGTTCACAAATTGTGAAATTGTTTTTTACTTCACTTGACTTTTTTCATTTACTATTTTTGCAAGAATCAGCAGTTCCAACAGTTTTGCTAAACTTTTTTTTCTCTTCTGAAAATGTCTAGTTCACATGGGACATTATTTTATTTTTATACATATTAGAATTTTAAAAGCTCAACATTATTTTATTTTCTCAGAATTTTGGTTCACATGTCAAAACGGTGAATCACATCTAAACATATTTATTTCACAAGGGAAGAGGCAAAAGTGTTGCAGTATTCTTTTGATCTCATCTCTTAAAAACACTGTTTAAACACTCACCTTCCAAGTCGACAGCGTAGGAGTACCCCAGCTGCTCAGATGTAATGTATATCTCCTCGTTGGTGATCGGAGGGAAGAAGGGAACCATGTTGTAGTCCCTGTTGTGACCGATGGGGGCCATCTCGTCTGGGAAGGTGGCATTGGACGGAACAAACCTTCTCATCCACTCGTCGAAAATCGCATCTGTGAAAGCGTGGAGCACCTGCGACAAAACCAACAAGAAACACCGCGGTGACTTCGGTGACAATGACTCCACAGCCACGACGTTTCAGAGATAACAATGAAATCAGGCTCTGACCACAAAGATGGGATCATTGGCCGCGGCGTGCGACAAGGAGCTGGTTCCGTTGAGCATGGAGTGGACAAGGTTGTGAAGGTTGTTGACAGATTCGTCCAGTTCTCCATCTGGTTTGTCGTAGCCCTCGAGAGCATTTCTGTTACGAAACACAACTTCTGTTAAACTGTGGTTTTGCAGAGAATCTTAAACCTGCAGTTAAACTGCTGTCAAAGTGAAACAGCAGCTATACATTTAAAATGATTTCCATGCTAAACAACAGAGTCGTACCTGAAACTAAAGGAAGAGTTGGTGAAGTATGGAGGGCTGTCAAAGTCTCTGATACCAAGACAGCTCCTGACATCAGTCATGGTTGGCAGGGACGCATTACCTTGCTCCATGATCCCTCTCTGAATGGAGCCCTCACTGGTGCCGTTGCAAAGAGTCACCAGGCGATTGTATTCGTCCAAACTGGAGGCGAAAGCGATCTCAGTCAAAACACTTTTATTTGCCATGCCACAATGTTTGTTCCATTATAATTACTGAGTCCTTTTCCTTTCCCATCAGTATGTTTGCTGACCTGTTACACACCACGCCCCATCTGGAGAATCTGGACTGGTTGCTGATGAGGGAAGGGTTGTCTGGGTTTCGGCCCCCCAGCATGGAATCGGTGCACACGTCACACTCACTCTGCCCCGTGGCAAAGTTCCAGTAAGGGATCGCAAAGTTCTCGTCGCCGGTCATTCTCTGCAGGACAGGCAAACGATGTTGTTACTGGGTTTACATCGATATTAAAAATGAAAGTTTTGGTCATCAACATGTGCTTGTAATGGCTAATATAAGAGTCCTGACACGACTTTCTCAGGTTAGATTCGGTTTAGGTTACATTTTCCTTTCTCTCTTTCATTTTTCTATCATGTTGGACCAGTTCCCTGCATCTTAACCCAAAATTATGTATATGTCCTCAGTTTTCATAAAAATGAATAGATTAATTGTTCAGGAAAGATTGCTTTTATGTAGCTGTCGTCTGGAAACAACCTAAAAATAAAAAAAAAAAGCCACAAATGTACAAGTAATTCATATTTACTAAAATCCCAAATCATGATTTTATTTCCCTTCTATAAGAAAACACTATATATATGGTAATAACACAATGGCAAGCTGATCACATATGAGGAAAAATACATTTTCACAGTGACAATGACCTTCTTACATTACCAACCATTATTATGTTCATCAAAAATAAACCCATGGAGTGTAGCTGATCCCATCCAGTCATGCCAACATGAATTAGCCTGACAGCATGTTTTCAGAAGATTACACATACCTGTAGCTCTCGTTCCAAGCTGAGGAGGTGATATCTGTGCCAGGTGATGAATGCTGGTCCTTTGTGTGAGAAATCAATGGCTTTGAATGGGCGACCGGGACCTGCAGGGAAACAAAAGACACATGCCATCAATGCACATCACACACTGAAAAATATACCTATACTTTATCATGAAAAACTGATCATTAAAGTCACAGTCGAATGTCAAAAAAAGTCAACCAAAGTCAAGAACCTTGGGGTTCGGGTTGCGGCACCAACGAACCATTAGATTTATGTCCAGAAATGTGACGGTGCTCATTTACCCAGAAGAGTGTCGCGGACAGAATAATAGTGTTGCCAGACGAAGAAGTCATAGATGGAGATGTTGGTGACCTGGGGCTCAGTCCCATTTGGTCCCAGCAGTCCCAGCCAGTGCTGGGTGGCAATGACATAGTCTGGGTGGGTGGTGGTCTTAGCCAGCTCCAGGGCGTTGAGGAACTCCTGGAGCTCCTCGGGGGTCAGGGAGTGGATGTTCTTCCGCACCACTGGAGCTTTCCTCTGGTCACAGTCTGGTCCGGTCCAGCCGAATTTACACTGACCACAGTCATGCCCTGCAAAGTTGCCTTCAACACAAAGAGCAAAGAAAATATATCAAACTATTTTGGTGCTGTTTTGATCTTTCTAGGTCCATCATCAGCCATCATCTGAATAAAACTGTACATGACTCACCAGTACATCTGCACGTCTGATTGAAGAACTTGGTGGGCCACCTCTCTCTGTCATCAACATTTCTCAGCCTGTACGGTCCTCCCCAGGGTTTGCTGTCGACTCGCACAGCCGAGCAGTTCCCTCTCCCCGACAGAGAGCCGCACACGTTGGCAGGATCAGAGCCGAGAGCGGGGCAGCACCGCTTGGACAGGATCCCCTCCACCGTGCAGCACACTCGAGGAAACTGAGCCTCCGCAGGCTCTGGCCAGAGGAGCAAACAAAAAAGGCAGAGACCCAGCGCGTTCATCATATTTCACCAGTTTGTTTCCTCCAGTCAGTGGCGACTAATCAGTTTCTACATCAACTTTGAGCAGTGAAACGGTCAATTAGTTCCCCCAGAGGAGTGTGGAATCGCAGTCTGCTACGGTCCCCGGTTGTGTATCTTCGAATTAGATTCAGTGATAGTTCTGATATGTGTGGAAACAACAAGTTAAAGCCGGATCATGTTGTGTTCCAGTCGGTTACATGCACGTTAAGGAAGAGTCTAATTTCTGCTCTTGCTTTTGTAGAGCGGAGGAGGATTAAGCCACTGGTCTTGTGATGATCACCTGACAGCAGAGCTGTGAGCTGGGCTAAGAATTGGAAGAATACCAAGGAACTGCCCGTGGGGACTATTAAAATGTTATATGGCCATTTTGTGCCAAAAGTCTGTGTGTCTGATCTGTTACTTAGAGTTAATCAGTAAAAAAGATAACAAAGCAGGCAATACATCAGATTTGCTTCAGACAGAACAGCCAACTATACACACATTTGGTCAACCACAAAACGAATTTTGTGTTCTGCACCAACACCATTAACTCTGATAACACTTCTAAAATAGAAACATTATCTCAAAACAAATTAATTGATTTGTTGAGTCATTCGGAGATATCATAATAAATGGAATGAGGTTAAACGAAAGTCAGCTCTCGAGCCGAGGCCAGCCAGGATCTGTTGTGTAAATCTTAATGAGGGTCTAATCACTTTAATCCAGCCAGAAGATATAGTTTTCACAGGCTTTTTACAGCTTGATATTGTAGCGTGTCTACCCGCATACTTGCCTTTTGTTCCATTCATCAAACTTTTCACCCCTTGACACCCTCCGCTGTGCATGTGCTCGGAAAAAAGAACAGCTGTAGGAAGTGTAGGATCACCAGAGCTGTATAGGTAAATACTAAGGGGGCCATCATCCACGAGTGGCACCGCTAAATGTAGTAGCGGAATCACAAGGTCCAAAGGACTGAAACCTCCCGGCATCCTTCCATGGGTGCCAGCTCCTACCGGCATTAAACTATTAATTTTATTCAATTTATCACTTGTTTCTTACTTCAGTTTTTATTTGGTGTGACATGTTTGACTTAAAACAAATAAAATCTTGAATACGTATTATGCAGTTTCTGTGTGATTGTATGAAAATGCATTGTCAAATTGACTGCGATGTAAGGAGGGCGGCAGCTAAAATCTTGCCTAGGGCACCATACCATCCAGGGCCAGCACTGACCCCGGGTCTCAGCTGACAGCCTCCGCTGTGCATGTGAGCTGAGGAAAGAGCAGCTGTAGGAACTGTAGGATCACCATCGTCTTTCACAGACTCTCCACACTGGTATGGTCAAAAATAATTAACTGTGATTTTCAGGGACTCCCTTCTTTACTGGAGCATGTCCGTTTGATGCTGTAAAATGGTAACTTGTATTTATATATGAGCACTTTTCTGGTCTACTAACCACACCAATGTCTTCACAACACATGCCACATTCATGCCCACGCACACACTCTGATTTTGGAGGCTGGCATTACAGCAGCTGAGTGCTAACACGGTAAGGTCCGTGTAAAAAGCTTTAGTTAATAGGAAATAAGTCCTTATTAGATGCCTATTATCATTAATAAGACTCTACATTAACACTATTAATTAGAAATTACAAGAAACTCATATGGATTCCATTGATTTAAGCAAATCTCAATTAATTTAAATTTAAATTAATTAAAGCAACAAGCTTCAAAATCATGTTGATGATGCAGTGTCTTGTGACAGGGTGAACAGTGTCTCGGCTCCTATCACTTGTGTCTGCACTATGTAACTTCAGTGACTTTGAGAGTAGGTTCACAACATGTTTTCAACGCATAACATTGTTATGACGTTGTGAGTTTTCTTTGTAGTTGACACCTACTAATATTACATCTGACTAATTGTGACAGATCTGGGATTTGTGTTCACCCCAGTGGTGTTGCACATTTTATGATTGCTTATAGGTTACCTATAATCAAACAATTAGGGTGTTTATTATGCTATTACCAACACTTACATAGTCTTATTAATATTAATAAGAATCTTATAATGACTACATTGTCTTTTAACTAAGGCTTAACACAAGGGCCTTGATTTAAACGTCACCTTGCCCATCTGAAGCGATACAGCACTTCCTATCCTAAGTGCCGGGTATTTCTATACTCTGACACTGGGAGCGATTTTGGTTCAGTTTCTTGCCCAAGGACACTCAGCCAGAGCCGGGGATCATCAAACCACTGACCCTCTTCCAGTAATCATCTTACATCCCCTTGGGGGCCGACCCCTAGATTGGGATCCACTGATGGACTAAATCACTTAACTCTGAATAACCAATCTAACACTTTCATATATAATAATATAAATTCACTGCAGAGCCAGTTATTTGACTGTTGACGGTATATTTTGCATTTTATACTTACTGCACTTTTGAACACAAGACTTTTACGCAAGTAAACGTTTTCAGCACGTCTTTGATCACTGGGTGTACAATACGTCTGTGACATTCACAAAACTACACAATAAATAACCACATTGATCAAGTCTGAAAAAACCTAGCTTTAGCATTATGCCGTAATAGAAGTACAACAGTATTACAGTGCATATATAAAACTGGGCCTTTCAGAGATAACTAGCAGTAATGTAAAGGTTGTGCAATTTGTACTATACAATTCATAGAAAACAGATTAAAACTGCTGAGAACAATAAGCTCAAAGTTTGCTTTTCTGAGAAAGAGTCTGAATCCATAAAACCCCCTTTAGGCAGAATATGCGTCTCCTGTTAATGGCTGATAGAGGACTAATTGTGTCAAAGACTCCTTAGAACAATGGAGTGGATGATGCTGAGGATGCATGACTGGACTGCATGATACTCATTCAACACTTACAGTAACACCAAGATGTAACTGAATTTAGAGAGGTGAACATGTAGGTGTTAGCGTTTCGTTTTTATTGCGCATGTCTTTATGTTACATTATTCTATTGATTTTAAAACACAAAAAAACTGTCTCTAGTCTGTCTCGTGTCATTTGTGTTTCCTTTTAAAAAAAATTTGACCACTGCCCACACATTCTCACTCCAGTGAGGTTTCACCTCTGACTAGCAACAGGATGATCACCTGCTCTGTGTTTTTTCGTCAGAAGACATCTAGGAAGAACTTATCATGTGGGCATGTTTTTATTTCTCACTGTCCGATTTAAATAAATATGATTCCGACAGAGTTTTTCCTTTAAGCTGCCTTTGTTCAGAAGCTGGAGCTCCACGCTCATCAGAGAACCTCATGATGCTTGAATGTGTCTTTGAACCACACTCCTGATGCATTCCAGTGGCCTGGCATGTGACCGCTGAAAGTTTAAGCACATGTGTTATTTAGAGTTAAGGGGAGTCTTTATCCTACTACACCAAAGGCAACGTCTTACTGTTGTTAAGAAGGCTGTAAATTCAGCTTGAATGAACTTCTTATCATCACCATTTCGAGTCCATTTTAAAGGCGTTCTTTCCTTCTCTTTCTACTGTTTAAAAGCACTGTGTTTTTCCAAAGAGACAGTTTTCCTTATCCAATCA
Organism: Diplodus sargus; assembly: GCA_903131615.1. NCBI lineage: Eukaryota > Metazoa > Chordata > Actinopteri > Spariformes > Sparidae > Diplodus > Diplodus sargus. The sequence continues at coordinate 801,986 of CAEMYA010000089.1, forward strand.
GATTACAGTAAGAAACTGTGCCAAAGTTCTCAATATCGTGTCAATATTAGTTTAATTTTCAAAACTGTGCATATGATTTTACTGTCAATACAAAGTTGTACTCCCTTAAAGTAAAAAAATCTTAGGATCCAGAAAAAGCAATATATCACAAAGATGTTTGAAGAATGTCAAGAAATTTCATATTAATATATAATTAGATTTATTTTCTTATTGCCATTATAACACTTAAGAAGAGACAGATTCCTAGATCCAAGGGTTCAGATTTTAAAGCCTAAAATGTCTACCTTAAAAGAACAGCATGTGATTTATGTCACTAGGGGTCTCTCAATCCAAACATTACTACAGTAGTAGGTGGTTTGGGGTTCACAGGAGATGTTGTCCTTGGTCTTAAACAACCACCACTGCCAATGAAAATCTACCTATGCTACACAGGCAGAAATCTTTACAGATAAGGTAATGCTTACAGTTCAATTTATCGTTATGTTTAGCCATGTTTGCTGTCTTCCCTCCTCACTCTCTGACTTGTTTATTTATCGATTTTTCAGGGACAGTGCATATAAATGAACACTGTAAACATACCAGGATTAGCTAAGAGCCTAGGTTTGTCTGTATTACCTAGGCCAGGTGCAAAGTTGGCAACCGAAAATCAAGAAAAAAGTTTAAAACAACAATCGTGATGTGAGGTATGTCGATAACATTGACATTGGCAGCAATAAAAGCAGAGCTAACAACAGTGCAGCAGAGCAAGAAGAGGCAAACACAAGCAAGCACAGTCATGACACGTTAGTTACGGAAAAACGTGCAGAAACAGACAGGAAGTTATGGCAACAGGCAACCCAGTGAAACACATCATCAACTTAAGCAAACTACAGATTTCTTTGAGTCTGAACATTGTTGAACATTTGGCAAATGTAACTCGACAAAATACGTAACAGCGGTCTGTTCGTTTTTAGACATTTACATGCAGAAATGTTGCATATCATATCTTTAAATTGTCAGAGAAACACAAGACAAGAGAACGGACGTTAACACGGCCTCATGAGAAAATTCATGTGTGACCACCGAGTCGTTTACACAACAGGTCCTGTGAGGTTCACTGCACCCAACAGGATTAGTGAGCAGAATTCCTGGAGGGAGTCAAATGGAATGTCTCTATAGAAATTATTTCACTTTAATTTCAGCAAACAAGCCTGTGTGCCAGTGTGTAAGTGAGAGGAGAATGAATGAGCCGACCCAGGATCAGTCCGTGTGTTTCTACTGAACTTACCAATGGCTTGTTATAGCTTGTTATGTGAAGGAACATTTGATGTTATGCATGCAAAAAAAAATTAATACAGAATTCATTTCAAGGCAGTGTACGCATTTAAATAAAAGACGAGATCAGATCAAATGTTATCAAAAGATAAAAACATAGATACTTAAAGGTTTAACAACCTAATATGGAAATGAAAAAAAAGGGTAAATGTGCAGAGACACAAAGGAAGCACTTTCAACGCGGCACAAACTTTGAGTACGAGCTGCACTGTGAGCTTCTGAAGGCCAGAAGGCCTTATTCTATGAATAAGAACATTTTCGTTAATACTTAACAAAGAATGAGCATTTATACCTGAATGATTAGACATTCATGTACATGTTTAAAAATACTTAAAAACAGAACTGAAGCAGAGCTGTAAGTAGACTTACCTTTTCAATAGTTACAAACACTGGGTAGGTAACATTTAAAAATATGGAAAATACATCAACTGTAAATGTTCTTTTTAATCACTTTTGTTTCTCATTGTTGTTTCATTTTCAGTAAATTCTTCATTTGGTTGCCGTTTTTCCAAAATTTCTTCGAAATGGTAAGCTTTCCAATAAAACAGCGTGTAAAGATCAATGCAGTGTGAAGTTCTCTGATCTAAATATTTTTTTCTTCTTCCAAATGGTGTCATTGTTCACTGGCCACTGGAAATGTCATCTACCCAGGAACTGACTTCTTCAACATGTGTAAATAAAAATAATCCATTATTCCCACTGAAACACAGGATGGTGCCAGAGAGCCACGGAGCAATAAGCTACCACATGCAGTATAATGGCATGCAACGTGCGACGTGTGAGTGAAACATATTTCTATCATAAGTGTAATAGGTCGACCAAAAATCTTCAGTTTTAAACCTTCTGCTTACCATCCGTCAATTCATTTCCAAGCATAGTTTGAAGGGACAACATAGATAGATATTCAGACAAAATAAATATAAGAAGCAGGAACCGATTTTTAATTGCATATCACTTAGTAGACTCAGATTCACTGTCTTCTTTTTCAGGTTCAATATGAGGATGTGCACAATAATGGTCCATAATGCATCTTCAGAGCCGGACAAAAGATTCTGTTAATGGTCTTCCAAAGAGAATCACAGATGGAGGTGATTATTCATTTGTATTTTATTATCTACTTGTTACCATGTGGATGGAGTAATGCATCCATTTTCTTGACAGCTTTGTTTATATACTGCACTTAACCCACTCTGGGTATTTTTTTGTAGGAATATGTGTTGGCTAAATAATAGGAGGCCTATTGAAATTTTAAATTGAGGCCACTTCAGGTACATTAAGAGAGAAAGGAGCTCAGTCTTTGCAGAAACTAACCCAAAGCGAACCGATTTAAATGTTTGCGCTTGTTTTTTATGTGGCATTATTTCATTAATGATGTGTAATCTGAGGAGGCACTCAACAGCCCCTGCTGGGCTTTTAGGTTTCTTCTCCATATTCAGATGAGTTTATTTTTAAATGAGCGCAGACTGAAATCTAAAGCATGTTTACTCCTCAGAAAGAGCATATTAATAACGTTTCAAAAAATAAAGGAGAGTGGACAACTGGTCGGGAAAATGTTTTTGTCACTCAATCTTGCATTAAATCTCAAATACACAAGAGAAATTAGAATAAAACAAACACATAAGATGATACAGAAATGAACCAATTCATTTTCGGAATAAAGGCATCTTGAAGTTCATAATAAATTGAAAAACAGCACAGGTCTCATAATACTTTCATGACAGCTATCTCACAAAACAATTAATTACTACAATACATCTAACATTTGCTTTTTGTAATTATTCCAATATTGAGATAAAACTCTCTGAATGCATGATCACATTTTTAAAACATACGGACGTGCAAAATGTCGACCCACACACACACACACACAACTGAAATTAAGGACACCCGATATTCAATTGTTGCTGATATCCAATTTGCCGATACATACACAATCACGTATTATTATCTCATGTCTAAATATTATATATGTTAGTGTTGAAATGTACGCATTCACTGGGCAAAATAAGAAAACTACTTTGTCAGTGGTTTGCGTTGTGCACGCATAATGAAAGCGTCATCTTATCGGCCCGTCACATTGTGATACCAATGACATATATACCCAGGGTTGGAAGGATTAGAAAGAAGATTGGAAATTAGAAAACATCTAATACACATTTACATTACAGTACACTCTGTGTAACACTTACTAGTTGTGGCATTGTGAGAAAGTGACGACATAGGTGAGTCTTTATAAAAAAAGAAAGGTGCTAAATAAACCATAGTTGTGGTAGCTGTCCTTTATATTCAATACCATATTCTAGTGCAAGAGAAAGACTGAGCTGAGTGATGGAGATGCAGTATCTGTAGACAATAGCAGGGGGGCAGTGTTGCTGTTTCTGCTGGCCCTGGATCACTGGGAATGACTGGCCCTAACAGTATGCATTTCCTTCAGGATGCTCCAAGAAATATGCCATGAAATAGTCTAGGATTGGACATCTTTGTACTTTAACTGTCACCATTTCAAATCTCAACCATGCCGAGCGGTGACTGACAGCGTATACACTGGGCTGGGTGGTATGCAGCCGTATGAAATGACTAGCCTGTATGGAGTTTTAATCCTCTTTAAGACTCCTATCCATCTCCAAATTAATATCTAGGGGCCACGTATCCGTCTGCACCAGTTTGTACTCCGCGTAACCCACTTCTCTGGCAAACTGATCAAATTATTCACTGGAAAATAAGATTAATAGTTATGCTGCGAAACATGCTCCAGGTCAATTATTTGGGAGATGGCGACGATATACTCATTACACTATAATGCCGATTCAAGGACGAGCAGCATGAAGGAGTGTGTTGTAGATTAATTGCCGCTAAAGGTCAACATGCGTTCAAATTGACGAAGATGCTATCCATTTTTCATCGGTTTCAAGTGCACTGTATATGGGAAACCTATAACGCTCATTACATGCATTTAAATGAGTCTGTCCTAATTACTAATCAGTCTCTTGTACCATTAGAGATGGAAATTAGAAATACAAAACAGACCCCTGGGCATCATTCACTCAGAATATATTAGAGTTCTCTTTTTACGCTGGCATTTTGAAAAAAAAAACCTAGAAAACTTGATCAAATATTAAAAACATTTCAGGAGTCTCACTTTTTATGACTTAATTTAAAACCTCAGAGACACCGAACAACTCCTTTTAGTGAATATAACAGAGTAGTGTGATATATATTTGTTCAACCGGTTCCCTAAAAAACAAAACTATACTGTTTATTTTGCTATACCCCAATCAGAATATTGGCTAGACCCTTCAGTGATTCTTTCTTCAGTGATTCCCGCCCACCTCTCTGGCAGCTTACCGATTTACATTTGAGCATAATGCAAGCATTAGAGGAGGCACAAGGCAGCCCTGATAAGTTACAAAGTGCTCCAGGGGTAAACCTCGTAAGAGAGGGTTTGGAGTTATTTACAGCGTTCAAATCCTTCAAAAATTCATGTCTGGAGGATGAGATTGGTTTTGCAGTTGATGCTTTGCACACAAAGCAAACACAATGCACACGGAGGGTGTTTAGCTGTAAATGACCAGATGACATTAATTCTAATTGACTGATCTCATCCCATGCTTAGGACCAGCGTGCGTGATACTGCTCAGGACACAAGGGTCCTGTCAAGGCACAATGTCACACACAAAGCAACAAAACAGAAACACTAAGATTGGCTTAAGCAACAAGGAACACAGGGGAACCAAAAATGATTTTTAAATGCAATTTAATTTTCAATGAAGCAATACTTAAGTTGTATGGCATTTTCTATTCAGCGATATGTTTTGATTGTGCAATTCTCATAATAAGAGTGCTCAGAAATTGCAAAGCCATTACAAAGGAGGTTAAAGGCAATGGAATTCCTCCTTATCAGAAATGCTCTCTGTACAGTTGTTCCATTTGAAATGCATTTAATTGCAAATAGAAAAGAAGAGAGAGAAAGCCAACAATGCGAGGGTCTGAAGCATTTTTCTCGTCTGCTTTGAGTGAGCGTATTCAAATCTAAGCGGGCAGACAATGAGGGAAAGGAATCGTGCTCTGAATAGCCTCTCTCCGTCTCTCTCTCTCTCTCTCTCTCTCTCTCTCTCTCTCTCTCTCTCTCTCTCTCTCTCTCTCCCCTTTTCATTCCCAGGCCAATTCACAGCCTTCCTCTTCTGTGCTGCGAAGGGGCGGGCTCTCCACTCGCAGCTCAAACTTCCTCGCCACTGTAGAACAACACGTGCTATCCACCTGATAGCACGGCGGCAGCACACATGAAGCCACCATTCATCATGTCATCTGTGAGAGACCCAGCTGTGTGGGAGTCTGGCCTCCTCTGTGACAGTCTTCATGACTTGGAGTCCACGTTGGGCTTTCACAGAGCTGTTCACCCACTTGTTTGACAAGGATGCCGCTCCTTCGGCAGCATCGGGGCTTTGCCAGGCCTTTCCTCTAAAGCCACAGCCAAGCCCTGACCCGGGGATCCCCTCTCCCCACTCGTTCCACCGAGGGGCGGAGTATCAGGGGATCATGGGGCACAAAGTGCTTGAAGACTGTGCCTTTGTTGGGGCAAGCCGGGGGAGAACACCCCCAGCAGATATGCTGACAGTCTCATGGGAGCAGGAGAAGAAGTTGAGGCAAGAAAGTGCACCCTTCAAACTTTTCAGTGCAGTGCTAGGAATTCTATTTTTTCTCAACAAAGATTTATACATATTTATACAAGCCCAAATACTGATAGGAAGGTGCTCGGAAAAAAAAAAATCTTGGAATTGCAGAGGTAAACTATATGTAAATGCCATAAAGTAATAGACTTGTAGTGCAAATCACACCATTTTATCTTTAATTTTGCTTTCGTACCCTCCCCACTCCCCCCCCAACCTCTTTCCTCTGGCTTAAAGGTGCATCAGAGATATGCATTTAAGCATATTCAGAACACGGGGCGTGAAATTAAATGTGTGGCAGAGTGAGAAAAATATACAGACGCTGGAGATGCCTTAAAAATAGTCATTTATGCAGATGGAGAGGAGTGAAATCATTTGCAATGGGATGACCCTCTCTCCAAGCATTTCTCCCCTCACTGTTCTTCCCTAATCTTGCACTGTATCTTCATTTTTCATTGAACTCGCCAGTTTGCTGCTAAGCAGCCTTGTAGATAAGGCAAAGTGCTAAAAGGAGACGACAGAAGGAGCTCAGTGGGCCCGTTTCTATTGCACTTTCACCCAAGGCAATGGGCAGAATTTAACGGATTCCTTCCAACATATGTTTTTGCCAGATAAGTAAACAGTGTGTGTCGGAAATGAAAAAAAAGCATTTGCAATTTAATGACATTACAGCTCCCAGCTTAGCCCGCCGTGCTGCGAGGCGAGGAGCAGAGAAAGGGGAGAGCGGAAGAATGGAACCGGGTGTCATCAATGTTTTTTTTTTCTTTCTCCCTTGCAAGAAGCAGCACTGAATTCTTCTTATTCTTTTCAAACCCCTTCCCTTCTCCATCCCTTCCTGCTATTTTGTTCTCTTGCCCATAGTTTCCTCGCCTTTGTTGGAATGAAATTATCTATTATTTTATTCAGAAAAAACTTGCCATCCCCTGCCATTCTACCCTCTCCAACATCTGATTCTCTCAGATTTTTTCCGAGCTAAAAACGCATCTCGCCCTGGCCACGGGTGCTCTCTCTCTCTCTCTCTCTCTCTCTCCCTTCTCTATCTCCTTCTCTCCCCCACCCCACCCCCGCTCACCCTCCTTTGTCTGGCTTCATCAAAGTGCAATAGATGCTTGGCACAATAAAGAAGAGCAAGCCTCCATGTTGTCATAACGCTCAAGACCTGATGTGAGGACCAGCAGTAGGTGATGAGTTGGAGAGAGAATCACAGTCTATATTTCAGCGGCAGTAAACGATCCATCCATCCTATGTGAAACTCAGTGATTTCCCTCTTTTTCTCCCTGCCGGCTGTCAGGCAGCTGCCTTATTATAGAAGGCTAATTGTGCAGGAAAGCAGATTATGAGAGTGGTAGGATGTACTCCTTGACCATGTGCTAATGTGATGACAAGTTTGGGGACCCTCTAAGCAAAAGGCGTCGCACGCCAGGGCACTTTTGGCACCGGCTATAATCTGCCTTTGGTATTAACTCAGCAAACCGGCTTGTTTGAGTATGGATCAATCGCTCGCTCATTATTTTTACAAGAAAGCTTTATATTCAAGGCGCTTTCCTGGTGTTGATCTCTCATTAACCATGCTATGTAAATGCACTGGCAATCCCTGTGTAAGGGATACGTCACCCCAGGGCCCGGGCTTGCAGAAGCATGTTAAGGAGAAGAAGGGGCAGGAAATTTGGGTCAGTCGCCTTCGCCAAAACTTGAATTTCAGGTTTTTCCTTAAAGCCCCCTGCTCAGCTTTTCTCTTTTTAATGTGTTTTTGTTTGGTGATGTTATGTTTTAAATGTCAGCCCCGGAGCTGTCCAGCAATTTAGGAGGCACAAAAAGCCCTGTCTCAGTATCGCTTCCAAGCGTTCATGTTACCCCTGTAATCGCTGCTGGCTGCAACATTACACACACTCCATTCACTCGTGGTCTTTTATCACCACTGAGTGTATTGACTGTACAGGTAAAAGGTTAGATAGGGTCAGAAGGAGGTGATAATATTACAGGGCAAATAGAAAAAGAAAAAGAAAAAACCACACGATTCGCCATGTCGAGTGGCGATAGGGAGTTATTAACCGCCTGCTGCTAAACCAACTTATTTATCTGATCAGAAAAGGGCCCTGACATGTGACACCGGGTCTCTCGTATGTGTGAATTCAATTGGCTGTCAGGATGCGTTGTGCATCAAATTAAAGGGGGGGAAAATATTTCAACTTGTTTACTCATTTCTTACACACAAACATCCGACAATCCCTGGCACTCAGACATCTGTTCGCCTGACAAGAGATCGTGATGCACGTGGTATGAGAAATAGAGGCTTCTGCCATATTTGGCTCCAGTGTTGCGCTGGCATGGTGAATGACGCAACAGGAAAACGAACCTGACAGCACCAGGCAACGGCTCTGCGTTTCTTTTGCGCCCTACATACATAAATCTCTTATTATTGCTCAGTGTTAGCTATGTGTATTTTTACACCTGTCTGCGCTAATATCAAAGTGTAGAGGTTCGCTTTTAGACATTCAACTTCATTTGTGTCTCCTGTGAGAGTTTGTATGGGTGCCATCTCTTTGAGGGAGCGGGGAGGGGGGGGAGAAAGAAGAAAAAAACACGCCTCTATTCCCGGGTTTCATTCCATTTTTTGTAAAAGGGCTGTCAAAGGGCACTGTTCCACTTGACCCATTTTTATTTTTCATGCAAACAACTTCAGTGTGCTTGAATCAAAGCGCTGAAAGTTCCAGACTTTGCCATGGATCTGCCATGAACAGCTAACCGTTCAAAGTATTTCTCTTTATTTTATGTACTTTTAATTGCTGCTGGTTACTTAGACTTGGCCGTGTGCTTTGTGGAAGAAGAGGGCTGGATAAAACCATGTATCCTGCATGCGGACTGAAAATGAAGAGAAACGTTTAGAGAGGAGGACCTCTCAGTGGCTCAAAAGAGAGAGACCGAAATGTCTCTCTGTCTGCAGGTACTTCAGCAGCTCCTAGCCTTGTAACATTTTTTGTTAGCAGCACAGTGCCGACGAAGGCCAGACTTTTGATTGCTTTCCCTGTTTCACATGCTTTTATAGGTCCCCTTTCTTCCCACACAGGAGCAAACAAAGCAAGTGTAAATACAATGTTGAAAAGCCATTACCTTCAATGTTACCCTTTCTGCGGTAACAAAGAAGATGGAAAATTTCCACGACACAATGCGACTAGACGCAGCGTGATGATGCGGCTGAAGATGTGCGGGGTGTCAGGGCGACCCCTCGCATGTGTGATGTCTGGTAGGACCATTCATAATAGATTTGTTCTGAGGACCCTCGCATTACTGCCCAATTAAGGTATGAAGTCATGCTCCTTCATCAGTATAACTAATGGCACGTTTCAGGGGGCAGCCACGTCTCGAGATTAAAGACGTGGAAGCGTTGGATTTTCTGCTGAATACGATAAGGTGCCCGCACAAATTATTGCAATGCTGTCACCCAGGTACGTACGCTCGCACTCTTTATGTCGTCCATTATGGAGGCATCCATACGGTTGTTCCAGTGCATTACACCATGGCTACAAAAGCGTGTGTGGGAAAACAAATCTGACAGCCACAGACGTGCCATCAATACACTTGACAGTACACAATTCAACGCAAGCTGCAAAGCAATCACCTGGACCGGAGTCGCTTTAAGAGGAAAAGTATGATGATAAGCCACCCTCCACTGACGGAGACAAAAAATTTCCAAGTTTCCATCCACCGAAACGCACCCCTTCAGCGTTCCAGCACCTCGGCACACAAAAATTAGCGGCGGAGCCACGGCGTATCACTTGGCAGGGATCTATCTTGCCACTGTTAATTACGACGGGGCTGCAGAATTCTGACTGCTAAACCACGCTATCACAATGCCGGGTGTGAATCCCAAATCAAGCTCGGGCGCAACCATAATCCTGTTAAAAATGTAATAAATAATCCCTGTGAATTAATGTTGGCAATATTTCATTTTAATAAGTTCCTCGCAGAATCGAGACAGAGGGGGAAATTGACGGCATTACAGCTCACTCACTTCAAGTGCAGTTGTGAGTGTGCAGGAGGAAAAAGAAAAAAAAAATCACTCCTCCTCATTAAAGGTGCAATCTTCTCGAGCCCCCCAGATCTTTGTTGTAATAACTGGGGAGAAAAAAAATAATCTCTTTTTATTGATAGGCACATGTAGCAGAAAGTATGCCAACTGACAGGTACTTATCTTTTCGCCTGTGTCCTGTGTTATAGAAAGATATAATTCTTTGTGACTGCTCCTCGGGGCATCGGCTCTTCAACTTCATTATTTCTACTTATGATAGATATATTTTTTCCTTGAAAACCTGAGAATTAATAGGAGAGCCGGCAATCTCTGCCAGCGGTCATTTGGAAATGGAACAAAAAATGTCATGTCAGTTTGGAGAACATTTTTTTTAAGGCTGCTCACTGACATTATTCTAATTTATTGATGGATTCACAGAGTAATCCCGTGCCTCGTGTTTTAGGTTATTAACGTAATGATTCCGGTGACTACCTAGCAGCTATAGGATCTTTGAAAAAAAAGTCTAATCTTGTCAAAAAATTCAATTGTGTCAGCCCACAACATCAGCACCTTTTTTTTCCCCCCTCAAGTGTAAATACATGTGCTTGTATGTAGTGTTCTCGCACTAAATTGTACATTTTCGAACCGGCCTTTGTGATGTGTGAACATGGCTCATGAAATAATGCCCCTATTTATGATGCTGAATATGAATATGAGGTTATTAGTGCAGTGAGTTCATTTAAACAGCAGTGGGAGCTTTAGAGTCAGACGACAGCCCGCTGAGAGCAGAGCTACTTCTGTTTTTAAGACTGACTCGGATACAACACCCTCATGGTGGTCTTTAAATCACACCTAGAGACTGTTACGTGCGGGAAAGACAGTGGATTATCTAGAGATGATGGTTAAGATCTGCTTTTAAATTCTTCAGAGTTTAGAGGGCACTGATATCCAGTGTTTATTTATTTCACTTTGACTTCAACAATCTGATAAGAAGAGTCAAACCCTACACGTCCGTAGATCTCACTGCTGCATGCGCAAAAAAGAATATAAAAGATTTCATATTCAACCTTTTTAATGCATTCAAATATTTTGTTTTTCTTCCTTTGACCTCATCGTAGTACCTCTTTTCTTTTGCCAATAAACTGTGAGTGTGACAAAATACAGAAATGATCATAAAACTCTGTTATTACATCCAAAAACATTAATCTTAAAGATATTATACCTGAAGAAATACATATTTCCTTTGTTTACAAAATAGTCATTAACAGAGAAATACATTCAAGTGCTGTACTTTTATCTTATTTTTTTCATTTAATCTTTTTTGTCTGTTTTTTTTTTTTAAACCAGGAAGTCGAACTGAGATTAAGATCTCTTTTCCAAGAGAGATCTGTCCAAGGGGGCAGCCGCACAAAATCACAATATACTAAAAATGCAACATTTAAAGCATGATCTGCAAAAAATACAACAGAAGAACTGGTATTAAAACACAGTGGCCTCTTAAAGGGGCACTGTGTAGATTTGGAGAAGAAGTTAGAACTGTGAATTCAATTTACATCATGAATGAGGAAACAACACAAGCTCAGAAATATGTACTTTTTCTACAACTGAATTTACAAGCTGTTGTCAGAGGAAAACAAGGTCCCCAGAACACTGTCTGAAGCTCAAAAGGTGGCAGGGTCCGCCACATATAAACAAAGGAAAACAGTATGAAACTGTGTTGTCTTGCGAGGGCAGTTTGTTTATTCAGTTCATTGGTTAACTACTAAGCTAGTTTGTTTATTTAGTTTGTTTCGGCATATTAAAAAATTCAGCCAATGAAGATCTTTCTCTTCTGGTTAAAATGTCTTCCCCTAAACTCCATAGAGCACCTTGAAGAAAAACAACAACATGCCTCCTTCACCACATTCCTGATGACGCCCTTGAATTCATCAATGGATATAAATTTGTCTAATTTCAGACCTATATGCAAGTTATTCCACGACCGTGGTGCATTGACTGAAAATGCATGTGTCCCTAAATCTGTCAAAACTCTACTCACATCCTAAATCCCACACAGTGACATACTATATTTTTGAAGTCAATTAGACCCCAGAGACTTTTAACGCCCTGTGAGATGCCTTACGAAACAAACGTCCAGTAACAGAAATCAAAAAAGGATACTGACAAGTGTGCCTACATAGTTATTTACGATTTGGGAGGGGCAGAGCGGAACAGTGACTACAGATATGGAGCAAACGTCAGTCCGTTTTATTTAACCACGTTTTGCAGCTGAGTGACCCCAAAGAAAACTGACATGTGGCTTTCGTGGCAGACATCTGAAACATGTCATCTCAAAAATCAATTCTCACAATTTTCTGAGAGAAATATGATTATTAGGTAACCCTGGACATTATATATGATATGTATCATTATTGTGTTATAGGCGTTTTCCTTTTGCTGGTTTTAAATAACAGTAAAGTGATGTCATTCTCTGAACTTACCAGACTGACCTGTTTGTTCAAATACTTTACTTCCACATCACTGATGATTATTTATCAAAACTCTCACCCTGTTAATATCTTACACCAATACTGAGCACTACAATATTGTCGCTATATCGATAAACCCTGGCTGTAAAATGTCTCATTCGTGCCGTAACAACTAAGTGAGCAAGACGCAGACTTACCTGCAAACAAATAGAGAAAGAAATGTCGAGACGATTATTTATCAAAAATGTCATTTTGTTAATATTTTGCAAAAGTACCAATATTGGCGCGGAATCAACATCGAGGTATTTGGTTGAAAGTGTTGCTATGTTTGATTTTTTTGCCCATATTTATGAAGCACAGTTGAGGAGATATCAAAATATTGAGATATAAGCCTTCAAATAACGCAATATTATTTCAAGGCCACATTACCCTGAACTAATAATGAGCTGATAAATCAATGTCATATATATATATATATATATATATATATATATATATATATACATATATATATATACATATATATATATTATATATGACATTGATAAAATGTATATTTTCTAACTGTTAGTGTCACATCAGCATTTCACTAGCTAAGACTCAGGGTATAAAAAATGAAGGAATATTCTACACATATAAGAATTGTATTAATAAACATGTAGTCGTAGATAACAGTAAGGCTATAACACTGGAGTTAATGTTTCTTGGATGCCAGACAGTCTGGTAGACAGTGTGAGTGCAGCTCACTCGTCTCACCCGCAAAAACTCATGATTACCTCAACCACCACCGCCCCCCCAACCCATCAACGGCCCCCTCCTGCCTCCACCCACCTGCCCCCCGACCTAATTCAAGCGTTCCCTCTCTGAACTCCGGCGGGGGTCCATCGACTTATTGCATTATGTACTATTAAACAAACTTGGACTTCTTAAAAGCAGAGTCAGACTTCAGAGGCTGTGTGGCATGTTTATAGGGATGGTCTGTACAGTACACAGAGATTTCTCATTTCTCCCGGTGACCTTGGGCACAGTGACATGTACGGTTTTGAGGCTTTGATTTGCCACGTTGAGGTGTTGCGGAAAAGGTGCAATGCGAGATAATTTGGGGCATTTTTTTCCCCTCCTGGGAGCATAGAGTAGTAAGAAATACGGCAGTTCATACTCCGGAGATTACAGGTAATATGGCACACAGCCTTCATAAACATTCTTGACCCAACCTGATGATGGAGATATTGCTTCAGGAGAGACTTTTCACACTTTGATTTGCCTAAAATGAGATGGAGGAGCCAGTGATCAGACTCTTTGAGGTTCCTCACAGAGGGGCCAGCCCTGGCTGTATATCTCTCAGTGTTGCACGCATGCTACGGCAGCCAGGTGAGCAAGAGGCTGACTTTTTTTTTTTTCCTGCAAACAAATAGAGAGGAAAATATCCTCAAAGAGATGATATTGATGTATTATTCATGTCAGAAAAAAAAAAAAAATACTAAAATGATCCATCTCGAGCCATTGAAGCCAGGTGATAATCCACATGCTCGTGGGGCAGCCCTGGGCGAATTAGGGATGAGGGAGCCATTGTACATCCCTCTAAGGTCAACATGGTTGAACCGGTGATACATATGTATGTTAATTTGCCTAATCTCACTTCTACAAATGTCTTACAGGCACATAAAGGGTTTAACACTAAGACATAATGATATCAGGGCATCAGACGGGGGGGCTTATGGAAACATGAGGCAGCCATAGCTTTAAATCTTCTGCCGGAACCTTTTGTACCGGCTGTCAGGAGGACACCAAGGCGAGCACTGTCGGCTCTTTAAATGTATTAAAACATAAACTCCCATTTTACTCAGTCTTTGTTTATGTATTTTATTGTGAAGTTACAGCTTGAATCATTGATATTCATTATTTTTAAAAACCACAGTGATGTGCTTTTTTTCTTTTCCCCAGCACTTCTCTCTGCGTCTCGTCTCCTCGAAACAATACGAATAAAGGTTGAGTTGAAGCCATTAAACAGCGTCGTCATCTCAGAACCGAAGCTCGCGTTTGCTCTGAGTTAAACAGACGTCGATAAATAAATGAACACGCAGGAGGAGGACCGGTCTTTATCTCGTGTAAACACTCTCGCTAGATTCACTAAAGACATTTTTTTTAAAGGCGCACTATGTAGATTTGGGAAAGCAACATTTAATCAGAGGGGGGAAATATTCACACGGAATGAACTGAACAAACAAACGGTTGTTAAAGGACAAAACAATTTAAAATTGTTTCACTTTGTTTATATTTGTGAGACCCTTCTCGATAGCCAGCTTTCTGCCTCCACACAACGTTCTGGGGACCTGATTTCCCTCTGAAGACGGCCTTTTTATTTTGTTGCGGAAATACCCGAATTCACGTCAATATTTCTCACTTTGCATTATTTATCACCTTAGTCATTCTGTAAGTGTCACATTTCTGAGTTTTAATTTTCTTCTCTTAAACTACATAGCGCACCTTTAATATTTAAAACTCTCCCAGTGCCAAGACGAAGGCATTGTGATGGACATACGTATGCGGCTGCATATTGCAGAATCCCAACTGGGTTTGAACAAGTGATAAATAAAATAAAGTCGTCACTTCGTCTCATTTATTGCCGGGTTTTTTGTCAACGCTCCTTCACGGCTTCTTTTCACGTCAGGGCCAGATTGCTCATCCCAGCCAGCCATATTCCATTAAAACCACATTAAAACATATTCTTATTATCCAGTTATGAGAATACTTAAATGAGTTGAATACATTTCAAACAATTATTTTCTTTATTCGATTATGAAATGTGTCTTCAGGCCTTTACGAAGGCGAGAAAAAGCTAAACTCAGCCGGTGAAGCCCAGAAAAACAGACTTCTGTTCGGGCAGTTCGGTTTTGAACAGAATTTTTTTTCCACGACAGTCACACAACTACAATCTCATCCTTGGGGAAACCGAATTTTTTGATCGCCCCAGAGATAGAGGGATCCTGGAATCGGGAGTGGAAAAAAAAAANAAAAAAAAAAAAAAAAAGCATTTGACAAGAAAAAAACTTTTCCCCCACTTATTTCCATAGTTGCATCTCCTCCACCTTTTTCTCATTCATTCAGCCATCTTAGAGAAAAAAGAAGAAGAAGAAGAAAACATAGGCTATCTATTCAAAAGGCATTTAGTCCATTTCTTTCTTGGCCGGTAAACCTATTCATCAATTGTTCTGGCTTGTAGATTGCATTCTAATGCTAATCTAGCGTGTTAGATATCTTTTTGTTCCCCTTTCACCGTTTTGTCATTCAGTTTATCCAGTTTTGGCCACCCATTTTATTTATTTATGCGCCTGCCTCCATTCATGCGCTCATGTATTTTTTATTATGTTGTTTCACTGTCATGCAGTGTCAACTCACTCTATTCAATGTGGGCTACTTGAAGGGCTCGCAGGGACAAAGCGTGTACACATTGCAGTGCTATTCACTCCGGCCAGCTGGATCGGCTGAAAAAAAAAAAAAGAGAAAAAAAAGAAAAGAAAAAACCTTGTGAAAAGAAATCCTCCACAACGGACACAGAAGAAGTGCACAATGCTAACAGTTTTCCAAATACCACTGATTGCTTTCATCACAATGAGGGAGAGCAGCCGCTTTTGCTGAGCTCCACTTCAACAAACAACACTCTCACAAAACCTCCCAACCCACGTTTTGTTCCCAGACAAAACCCCCTCGACCGTCTAAACGCTCCCAGAGTTGAAAAAAAGTTCTTTCAGCTTTTCTTACCCCCCCTTCTTCTTCTACTTCTTCTTTTTACCTCAAGAAAGAAAAATATAATAATAAAAGGGCCAGAGGAAGAGAAAGAAATGCCCACTGAACTCATCATGCAAACTCTTTTTTTTTATTTTATTTTAACTGACTTGACGACCTTCCTTCTGTGTGCTGATCACACAGAGAGGCCCCTGAGTTTAAAACATCTTCAATCAGCCTTAAACTTTTTGGAAACATGTTCTCTCTTTTCGCTTCTTTTATCGAGGCTTT
>CAEMYA010000089.1:837722-877917 GCA_903131615.1 Diplodus sargus
TTTTTTCTCTTTTTTTTTTCCCCTGTGAGGTCCTTGTGATGCTCGGGCAGGGCCTTTCCCTGCATGGCCTGTCTCTGAAACAGAAGCCAGCGACCGGGCGACACAATGTAAGAGCAAGGCCCGAAGCCGGCGGGGGGGCCTTGTGCGCTCTTAACGGCACTCTCAGGAAGCGGGGGACAATAAATCAATAGACTGTCCCTCTCCAGTAGGGGCCAAATGTAAACAAATTGAAAAGGACGGAGAACAAAACAGATTGGTGACTGAAACAGACATACTCAATAGGGGCACTGCTGCAAATGAAATGCCTTTGTGCTCGTTTCCTTCCAGCCTTCACCGTGATGTGTGCCATTCTCGGCGACATGACGTGCCATAGTGAGTGTAACCAACTTCAAATTTTGACTAAAAAAAACAACAACAACAACAGGTGCAATGAATGTTACAGAATTCCTTACATTTTGCTTTTTTTTCTGGTAGCGGCACACGGCGTCTAAATGAACATCTGCAGTGCAATGAGATGCAGGTACTCTTAATTTGCCAGCGCACGTCGTCTATGCCAAACGAGCCACAGCGACATCTTACACCGTGTAACATGCGGCGCTCAAGGGCACAGGCACAGAACTCTGTGCATGTCAGAGCTGCATGCCACAAGTTAAATTAATGAATCTTTAAAAGGTTTAGGGTTTTTTTTTTTTTTAATGAGAGAATCTGTTGTAGCTTTTTTATCAAACCTCTTCATATTTCACTGAGGTGGAATGGTGCACCACATTTGCGAGGCAGAACTAATGCTATATAAATCTCAAGTAATAAGCGGGCCCCGGGGACATCATCTAAATGAAGATTTTACACCAATTTAAACCTGCCTGCAATTTGATTCCTGCCTTAAGTGCATTTGTTTAACAGGTGCTGGAGATGCGAGCGTTTTCCCTCCAAAGTGTCGCTATGTCTCCTTTATTAATTTCTGGATTGCGAGTGGGCGGGGGAGTATGAAGAGAAAGGGGAGTTGACAAACACTAATCAAAGGGTTCAGAGTGGGCTGATTCTACCATAGAACCAATGTACTTTTGCTTCATTTGCAAACTAATGATTTTAAACCCCCACAATCTGTTTGAGGTCAGCTCCTGTGTATTTTGGATACGCTTGACTATTAGCATCACTGAAAGCTTCAGATGTGTCAAGCCTGCTCCCCCTCCAGTGATAGTCACCTACTTTAATTTCCCTGCAGGCCTCAGAGGGGGATGAATTCAACTAAAATCACAAGCTGTTTTGTTGGCAATCCTTTGTGGCCTATAATGAATCTAATGAATATAAAGAGAGGAGAAGGGAGGGAGGGGGGGAGGGGGGGGGAGTAAGGGACAGAGGCGAATACATTTCAACCACGCTGTGTTGCTTTTACTTGACGATTTGTGACCCTCAACAATGGGACAATGGCGAGTGTTTTTGTACCCTTAATTTGCCTTTGTGTTTCAGCTTCATCTCTTTCACCGCCGAGCATTGAAAGTCGTCAGTTGAAAGAATAACTGCTGACTCCACGGTCCGTTAGACAAAAGAGGAGGTTTTAAGATGAATCTCTAACTATCAGCAAGCCAGAGGAGCAGAAAGGGAAAGGGGGCTCAGGGACAACAACAGGCAAGTCAAAGGTAGAATAAGCCGGTGGGGGTGGAGGGGGGGTTCCCAAACAAGCCCCGGAGCACTTCCTCTCTCCACAAACAAGCGATTCCACTTCTTAAAGCTGCTGCATTCGCCCATCAGAGAGGTGAATTAAAGTGGCTCATCTGATAAGAGCGGAGGCTAGCGGAGGTGGAGGCCCGGTGGAGCTGCGGCGCTGCTGTTAAAGCTGCCGTGTTTCTGATTTCACAGGCCCCCCCTCGGGTGGTGGGATCGTATTAACAGCCCTGTTGTTTTCTTCAACCGGCATTCAGGTCAGGACTTAAAGTTAGGCGGACTTGCGTCTCTCAACACTCAACAAGCAAATATATATATATATATAGAGAGAAAAATAAATGACCACAGCTAAACTAATTCTACGCTGAACATTTTCCCGCAAATGAACTTTTAAGTGCTGTAGTGCACACTGGGGTTAGATGATAAAAAAAAGTTCTGTGTCACTGGTCCATGCCGGTATGCTCCCCAGTCCCTGTAATGATTTCTATTCATAAACATGCACTGTGCTATCCTCCACCTGGCAGCTGCCTCTGTGCATATGAGATTACTATTATGCATCTTCCAATCCCGGGGATAAACATCTCTCCACTTTTGAAGTTTGCAAGCACGAGGCATATTTTAGTGCCATACGACTTAAGCATCCCTTCAGGTATCACTCGCAATCTTTTCTCATTCTATATACATTGTTCAACTTTAATGGGTATCTAATTTGTGTTATCAGCTTACAGGGCAGTAAGTAATAATTTGCATGGCTGCCCTAAGCAAATATGCTTCCATAAGCATCCCATAGTATAGACACTAGAATGGATTAACCTCCATATTGGCTATGCCCCGGCGGTCAATGCTTTTTTAAGAAATAAGTACAACAGATGGTTTGGTTTGGTGGCACGGGTGCTGTAAAAGAAAAAAAAATAAACACCAGAAAACCCTTCCACCTTCAGATGCTACGATGGATGAAATCCCTGAACCGACAGTGTAAAAACGGTGACATGACATGTGCGTGCGGTTAAAGGGGCACCACGTAGATCATATTTACAATGTTAATGAGGTAATATTACAAACTCTGAAATATTTATGTTTTCCATAACTAAATAAACAAGCTGTTCCCAGAGGAAAATAAGGTCCCCAGAACACTGTTTGAAGCTGGGAAGGTGGCAGGGTCCGCCAGATATAAACAAAGTGAAACAGTATGAAATTGAGGAGAGTTTGTTTATTCAGTTTGTTTAGGCATAATACTGCAGTCAATGACAATATTTCACTTCTGATATTTCTTCCCCAAAACCACATAGTGCACCTTCTTCCTGGAACAAATGCATCGGTATTTGCAGTATAACTGTTTTTACTTTCGCCCGTGTCAGAAGTGGCCTCTCGTAAATCCACCAGGCTCACAATAAGAATGACATATTCTCGCCTAAGCTGTGATTACAGTGCGGATAGTTTGAGTAGAATCACTACTACGACAGAGAGAGAGGCCCACTGAATTACTACGAGAGCTCTTTTCCTCCCCTGACAAGGTCTCACTCGTCCCCTCACGTGGATGACGGCTCTCTCCATCTCTAGTGGATTTCAAAAGCCAGTCGCACTCCAACTCCGACATTAAACCCCCGCGTCGATACTGGTGGGAGTAAAGATCCTCAGTCCGGAGCTGCAAGTTAATCAACATTCGAACATGTGCACATGTGTGCCGTGTGTGGCACTACAGGGTAAACAGGGATACATCCAGGGAGAGTAGCTTGATATTCTACTGGCTTGCGTCAGGCATGTGTGTTCCGCTTGTTAGCTTAGTAGACAGTTAATTGCCATGGTGGGTGGTTAGAGTGCTAGGAGCCTGATCTTAGGAATATGTCATATTTGTTAATCGGACATGCAGATGCAAATAATGTGTGACAGACTGTGACCAACACTACCGGAACATAAATACTGTTAACTTCAGAAATGTTCTTGGCTCTGGAATGCCGCCGCATAAAGGCTATAAAGACAACCCACTGTTTATCTATTTATTTATTTTGTTTAGCTATTTCTGTTCGTGGGCCAACGTGACAAAAGATGTGTGATAACAAATAAAATCCTGCTGGAATAGTGGCGTGCCAGATTAGGCTTTGTTGTGGGCTCTGTGTACTACGATCCCACGCTAGTTGGGGATTGTTGGCCTGATTACATTAGCCGGGTGCTAGGAATTCATGTAAACCCAGTGAAATCTGCACAGTGCACACCGCGAACGGGGAGGAACACAACCCCTAATTCATATTCCTACAAGGGTTCGTAATTTGCAAAACACATCAGATATCTGACAGGAGGGCACAGCCTCTTTAAAACGGCGCTATTCAAACTTAGCGTACAGTTTTGAAACGCTCGTCCATAAAGATTGATTAAAGTTGTAAAGATTTTGCATCAAAACTAGGGGCCCTGATTAAAGCCATCCGCCGCTGCCGTCGAGATGCTACTCGTTTGCATCGTTGCGGTAATCTCTCTCACTCGGAGAAATTGTTGTTAATGCGGAAATAATGTCAATGCAAACTATATTAATAACCATGGTGCGAGAGGCTGCAGCAATGTCACTTAATCAATGGAAACAAATCATGCACACCTTGCTTTGATTATCCGGAGGAGTGTGAATATTAATGTCTCGCTGTGAATCAATGTCGGGGTTGCATACATTGCCTCCTGTGTTTACTCATGGTTAAGACATTTCTTTCTTTTATATTTCTGCAGCACTCCTGAGAGCGATCAATGCCGAACTAAATAGAGATATGATACCAGCTATTATAGTGGTCCAACAACAGCAACAAAAACAGTAGCGATTGCGTTATTGTAAACTAAGAAGATGGGATGTTCAAATTTCAATTAACTTTGGTTTGTGTTTGCTGATATTAATTAAGAGGGCTTGCGGAGGGACACAAAAGGGACGGGTTTATTGTCTCAGATTATTCTCATGAAAGTAGCATTAGTATGTAGCGCAACGCTACCTAATTAACTGGCATGGGAGGCAAGACATTACACTGTGAACCTTTTGATTTGTGGGAGGTAATAGCGTTGGGCAAGAAGCAGATTCTTTATTTCATTATTTGATAACGAGGCCTTTAATGAAAATATCAGCCCAGGAGCAACGCGAGTCAACATCACTACTAAGAAGAAAGAAAAAAGAAAGCTTCAAGGAGTATTGTTGCAGGCGATGAATTACCTCATGACTACAGTTCATTAAATAAAATGTGAAACACACCTGGTGGGCTAATGGAGGTCAAATGTATAAGCAGCAGCGTGAGCGTAAGGGGATGTGGCAATCAAAGACAAAGCCGCGTCTAGCCTCTCACTGACAGGTTAATGAAACGCCCGCTGCTAAGTGTCGCTGCAGTGAGACTCGGCTCAGTCACACCGAAGCTCCTCCCGCAGACCGCGTTGTATCAGTGTCACCGAGAGCAATCACAACATTCCTCTCCTCCCGAGTCCAAAAGGTTGTTTTAAACTCCCCTGGCAGCCGAATGCTTCAGGGGGTCAAACACACCGAAAAATCTCCCGACAAATAATGGACCAACTATCAGTTACATCACTCACCTGTAATCACTGGCCGGCATTAAAAGCATCTTTTTTCTTCTTTTTTTTTCTGCGCCGCATACTTGACTGCGAGTGCTTTTGAAATGGGTATAATGTAATCGGTGCCGCAGATATCTTCTGCTTTTGTGCGTCTATCCAAGGAGTGAATGGTTGGGCCTATCGGTTACTCTCTGGAGGTGATGTATACGCTCTCTAGAACAATGACACAAACAGATGAAGGCTATAATATGCTGCCCGGTGCTGCTCGCTCAATTTTCAGGGGTTGTTTTGTTTTGCTTTTGGAGAGACATTTAAGGTGCCGCCAACTTTAGAGGAAGAGGTTTTTTATTTTCAATTTTTTTTATGAAACTAAGAAACAAAAGTGTCCAAGCTCTCTGGCAGCAACCTCACGATATGTGCGCAGTGAAGATGTTTACCAGCACAGGAACAGGAAACATAATATATAGTCACACTAGAATGCACATAAACCGAACCAAATGCACTTTTTGCTTTGTTTGCTTCGTATCATTTTACAAATCAGCACCTCATTAACATCATAAATACTAAAAAGTTTGAATTTTTCTACAAAACTACATACTGCCCCTTTAATCAAGAAAGTTTTGGTGCGAACACACAACAGGAATCCATGTTAAAGTAACTGATGGGGAGTCATGAGACACATACGGTTTCCATTACAACACACATCATTTTGACATTATCTTCAAGATGTTAAAGTTTTTATTCTTTGACTGTGACGTGTGTCAGATTATCCACCTGGCTGTCGGTCTGTATTACCCCTTCTTATTTTCACCCTGACAGTTTGAAGAATAAAGACACAGGCTTTAAATACACCTCTGCACTGCAAAAGGAATTCTTCAGCAGATGTGCAACAGATAGTGTCAGGCTAATCTTTTGGAGCAACAGGGACAAAACTTTACGATGTATTTATTGTAGGGGAAAAAAAAAAAAAAAGGGAGGATGATCTGCACAGATTATGATTTTAAATCAGTTTTGAGGTTTGATGCTTGTCTCTAAACTTTTTCTTTTAATTGTTACATTTTGTCAGAGCCAAAGACAAGAAAACAATCTTTTAAAGGTGCACTGTGTAGTTCTGGAATAGAAATGAAAACGCTGAAAATGTTATAAGGTGCTAATACAAACTGAGAAATATTTATTTCTTGCATAACTGAATAAACAAGCTGCTCTCGAGAGGAATGCACATTTTGAAGCTAGAGAGGTGGCAGGGTCCGCCAAATATAAACAAAGTAAACCTGTGTTGTCATTTAGAGGAAATTTGTTTATTCAGTCATAAAAAGTAAGGCTATTGAAATGATTAAAATGCCTACCCTAAAAATACAAAGTGCACCTATAAGTCATCAAAATTAGATTAGAGAGGTCACAGAAATAAATGAAATGACAGAACAACAAAGATCTGTACGAGGCAAAGGAAGAAGCCGTTTGAGTAATTATAGAGGGACATGAAATGGGCCAGTTAGTATACTCTGTCCTACTTTATCAGGCATCTCCAGCATTGTCCGTAGGGAGTTAACTTTTAGACTGTTTACTGGCTCAAAGGCCAGGCATGCATCTGAAGCCACATAGGCAAGATAATGTATCCCAGGCTACAAAAGCAGGCAAATCACTGTGCATTAAGACTGGGCACACAAAAGACAACAATGGCTTGCATAAACACTATTTAGAACTATTCACATGGCATTGAAGAGATGGGCGTCGACTCACTATTGCTGCAAAGCCGGCGCATTGTGCGGAGGTGAAAAGAAGTCTAATGAACAGGAAGCCTTATTTGAGAGAGCTGACAGTAACCATACAACAGCCGCATTGTGCGCTTGCCACCAACCCTGTGGGTCTCTACATTAGGAGAAATGATGAGAAAGTAACCCGAAAAGACACAGTGGGCCCTTGGACCCACGTAAATGCAACCAGACAATAATGGGGGACACAAGCTGTCTCCACCTTTACCCAAAGCTGCACGTTTACATGCACAGAACATCAACCGCTCTCATGGCCAAGGATAAAAGCCCCCTGGCCAGATGGAACTTTGAAGTGCATTTGGGTTAGTTTACCACCAAAGAGTGCAATTTTAGTGCAGCCGCAGTTAAAATATATGTCATACATTTTAAATTATATCAAACTCTGCAGGGGAAAGTTGGAAATTCTCGAGTTTGGGGCACCAGGCCTCCTCCTCCTCCTCCTCCTCCTCCTCCACACAGACACACACACACACACACACACACACACACACACACACACACATTCACACACACATTCACACTCACATTATGCCCCCTGCCTCAAGCTTCATCAATCTTCCACAAAGGGATGACATCACCAATAAGCATAGCCCTTTATAGCTTTAAGCAATAAGCCTTATTTACTGATGAGATAAGCCCTCTGCTATTGTCTAGCCCTCCACTTTTCTTCTTTCTCTCGCAGTTGAAGAATCAAACAGCACTTTTGGAAGGTGACAGAGCATGCCCGGGATTTAAGGCTAAAGCATGCAAAGAGGTTTCCTATTTGGTGGCCTTTCAAAGGGCCACATTAGCCCGTGTAGTCCCAAGTAGCAGGAGCTGGTAAAATTATTTTTTTTTTTTTTAAAACGAGCTTCGGTGAGACTTCTTCTGCTTCTTTAAAACAAACTAAATTCTGTTTATGCTCAACGTTTCTACACCAAATAAGCTTTGTGTGTATCCTTGAGGCCTCACACACGTGTTGAATGCATTCACTCCGTCACCAAACTAGCCCTGCTCATCAAAACAATGCTATATATATATTCTCTCTGTGCAAATGTGCATGAAAACACGTTAAATTCTGAATTAAACACACTCACACTCTACAGAGGCTGAAAGAAACCACAGCCTGGAGAGTTTATGAAGCATAATCATCCATTACATGACCTGTAATTACTGTTTGTAGCAGCATTAGTCGGCCAGTCCGGGGTGGTCACTAAACTGCTGAGGCACCGTGATGCAGTGTGGCTGATCAGACCTCACGTGTGCATCCTGAGAAAAAACTACTTTTACAGGAGCTAAGTGTCAGAATTTTAGTGAAAAAACGTTCAAACATGAGCAACAATTATCAACAGAACCTGAAGAAATTCAACTTTAATTTGACAGTACCTAACAGATGTCTATATATTGTGTTGCAGATAAGTCTACTGAAGTGATCCAGCTAGCCGCGGCCCATCCTGTCTTGTAATACCACGTTCTGCCTCAAGAGGTGATAGTGAGTCATTGTAGAAAACAAAGGAAAAAAAAATAGTTTACACTGCTGGAGAGCTCTTGGCGAGTAAAATACCAGCAACTCGGTATCACAACAACTGGTTTGATAAACCCACCGGCCTCACAGTGAGGCAATAGGGTCTCTTGCAAGGTCAAGTAACCAATAGCAAACATGCTACGGCCGGTTACATTTTCAAAATAAAGGTACAAAAACTACTTAATATTGTGGTTTTCGCATAAAATATCGACCTCCTCAAAACAGTCCCCATTGGCTGTGCCTCACACATTACTCAAGCCGAAACAACATGGACTTTGTGGCTCTCTGAATTGTATTCATCCCGCGCTCCCGTCTATATCGCCCCCTTGCTGGTACTGCGCATTTATAAACCTGTGGTAAATTGGTGTGGTCTATAGCATGCTTTGGCTCAGACCACACTGTAAAGGGATGAAATGTGAGGCTGAGCATTGGCTACTTAGCAATAGCCTATGAAGGAAGCTAATTGTTAAACGTTATTGACACTGTTTATATGTATGCTAAGCTAGTTGTTTGTTGAAAGAAGGAGCCATGAAAGGGACCGCGCATTGCCTTGTTATTTTTCTACGAGACTTTCTGGTGATACGCTGCACCCAGTTTGTTTGGAGCATGACTTTGACAGGTGGCCAATTCTTACATAGAGCACCTTTAATGTTTCTGGGTGTTTTTTTTGTGTGTGTGATGAATGATCAAAGAGAAACTGCTAGTTATAAGCCCTCCGATAAGTTGGAAATCAACATTTCACGAAGTCTGTCACCGGAAAAACTAGGTCTAACTAAGTTGTTGCGACAAATCTAGAAAATATAGCATCATCAACATATCCCGAATTGAGAACCTATTTTTAACGAGATAAAAAGCCATTTTCTAACACACTGCATCCAGTGTCACCACATGTATCTGAAAAAAACGTGCCATTTGTTGTTTGTTTTTCCGAGCTCTTCACAGCGTCACGTCAGTCCTTGGGAACTTGTCAGATATTCAGTTTGTAGTCACTTTAGAAAAGCTGAGCGCAGAGTCTCTCGGGGGAATCGCTCCAGTCACTCCCCCCCGCCCCACCCCATGTCACCAGCTAGGAACAAAGCCGCCATAGTCAATTCTCCTAATTTCACTGCAGCCTGTCGAAATCCCGTTCTCCTTTTCTCCCTCTCTTCAACAAGTACTTTATGCGGGGATCAGTCAGGTCTGAGTCGCCCACAAAAACCTGAGGCTCTCGCTTCATCGTCTTTCAGCACCGAGTTTGACACTCCCCAACTCCCTGCCATTCAGGCGCCTGCACCGTGCAATTTGTTTCCATTTGTCAAACAGCAGTATCCATCACAAAAGAAAATGCTGGCACAACAGAAAGTTTGTGAACAACATTGTCTCCTGAACCCCAAAATGGCCTTGAGACTAGTTATTTATTGGCCCGTAACAAAACAACCTTAAACAATTTGCACCACTTTCAGATACTTGTCTCATTATTCTCTCGACCGACAATAAAACATCTTTAACCGAACATGTATCACGTCCTCAAATCGGTATCACTCCTCTCTTAAAGTGAGCACGGGCTAACAGTGTGAATTCATCATTGCATTCACTGCTTCCACATTGTGCTGACTCTTATTTTGTGTTTTATTTCTTTGGGATTAAACTTCATTGTGTGGACAGCCAGGTTTCTCAGACATGTATTTATTAAAGCCGTATCAGCACTATGTTGACGCCATTGCTATTTTGCACACCTATTCAGATATGTCTTAAAATGGCGCTATTATTGGGCGACGTAGGAAGGTATCTGGTTAATAATACTTATTGTGCAAACTTTGTTGTCGCCATTCTTGTGCTGGCTGTTATCGAGGGGAGAGCAGAGAGGATATATGCTGACTCTGATGTAGATAGTGCCATGAGTATTCCTATTGTGGCAGCTGCCGTGTGGTGCAGTCCCTGATAGGGTTTCGGATGCTGTCAATGCTGTGTCAGGTGCATTAGCACCTCGGAGACCCATGATGCTCCAGCTGCTGTGTGCCTGAGTCTCCCTGGGCCCCTGGCCGCCAGCCTGACACCCGACACAAAGTAATCACAGATCACAGCGTTTAATCACTGAAACAAGCACTCCAGAGGACCCCGCTGTCAATATCCCACTCTCTCATTATCTGTTTGGATTGCACATCCACACTGTCAGATAAACAGAGTGGAAAATTAAGATTAAAAATATGGTAATTTCATTTCAGGCAGCAGGCTCCTCTCACTGGCCCATTATGCTATTGATTACCTCTGAATTCAATTTCTCTTTTCAATGTAAACTTTAATCTATTCGCGAGCCAACAATTCAACTCCCGCGGGGCTATTTGAGAGTAAGTAACCATTTAATATGACGCTGGCTGAAGATTCACTGGCTTTAATGAATTGTGTAAATCACTCAGCTTTTAAAGGGACTGATGTCCCGCAGTTCACGACCCAAATCTGGGCCTGGTTAAATGCTGCCTTTTATACTGAGCTAAGTGTTTACTGACAGCCATCTCTGAATGTGTAATCAGCGGCTCAGCTCTCGTGTGTGTTAAACAGCTCTCTTCTAATTGAGCTGGTGATGACAAAATTACATTTTAATTGGGATCTAATCGTCATATTGCACCAGCAACATGTTAGAATAATAGCTGCACCGCTTTACCACCGTGGAACCGAATTTAAAAATCACTTGACTCAACACAATAATCACTGGGTTGTTTTCCTTAAACCACTTACCAATTTGTAGCATCTTGGTCAAGACGGGTTGTAACCACTGACCTGAAGCAAACACACCATTCAGACATATGAGTATAGGATGAGCAACAGTGGGAGGAAATGGTTAGTGAGTCAGTGTAACATGAGACAATGTTTTAAACACAAAATGAAGACAGGACTGAAACAGTTAAGAAATACTTTTATTATAATAAATTATTATTTTGGAATTTTCATTTCATTTGGTGTAAATAAGTGATCATTTTGACTAACCATCATGTACAAACGCCATAAAACATTATCTTTAATAATACTGTGTGTAATATAGTGTTAGAAACCCAGACACAAAGATATACAAAACAAACAGTCCACATATTTAAAATGTACAATTTGTAAGAATTGCCACCCTGTCAAATTCAAACTCAAAACCAAGCCCCCAGGAGGCGCGCCAGGCTTTGAAGCCAGTTTAAGGAGTGGCCGTGTAAATCGTGTAATGACATCATCACATGACGCACTGTGGCCCAAAAAGACTTCTTCTCAAAAGCTTATATGAGAGAAGCGACTGTCAAACTGTGGATACACATACTCTTCTGAGCATCACAACCCCCGAAAAATGTCAAGTTTAGCTTTCATAATTCGAGTCATTCGCTCCAATAAAACTTCGAAAGTGTAGAATAGCTGCACAGTCAAATTATTGTAAACTCATTGAAAATAGCCGGGCGCTTAACCGGAAGTTAGCCTGCTCGATCAGCAGTGTGCATGCTCTATGGGTGTTTTTAGCTTCATGTGCCACTGAGCAGCTTTCATAGG
This sequence comes from Diplodus sargus, assembly GCA_903131615.1. NCBI lineage: Eukaryota > Metazoa > Chordata > Actinopteri > Spariformes > Sparidae > Diplodus > Diplodus sargus. The sequence continues at coordinate 849,693 of CAEMYA010000089.1, forward strand.
AATGACCGGGTGCCATCTCCAACACTGTATCCAGATCTCTTGATACGTCCATCCTAACAACAAATAGGGGGCAGCATATCACCAGAGTAACCGCTAATTGCTGCTCACTGTAGCTGCAGTAAGCTAGTGAGCTCAGTTACCTATGCAGCCAGCAGTCCAGACGATGAGAGGTGCTGGTGCTTACCCCGCTAGCACAGGAGCTTTGGACCAGGATAGGCAGGGTCTAGCTGGTTAGCATGCTAACTTCAGAAAGTATCAAAACATTTATTCCTTCCCATCCTGAAGGTAATTTTGGTTATTATTTTTTTGTTTATGTTTTCAACTACAATTCTTACATATTGCACCTTTAAACAGCTACAATAACGTACTAAATGTAATGTTTTAGCCAAAGCATGCACATTTTTGAAGCAACAACAGCCCATTCATCGCAAGAGTAAAGACAGAAGGTTGAAATTACACTAGAGAAAAATGTTCAGATGCAATAAAACTTCTGTCCAACACTTCCTGTGTTCATCATTAACATTTACTGTTCTTTGCTGACAAGAGCTGAGGTAGACATAAAACCACTATCGTCAAAGTGCTGCAAGACTACTCAATTAAAAACAGTGCAATTACAAAAAAAAACAAATCAATAGTCTGATTAAGGCACAATAATTGCTGAAAACATCGTGTCTCCTCTCAGGCCCTCCTCGTCTTTTTAAGCATTTTACAAATAATAAAAAGACCTACAAAACAATGTTTGCCTTAAAGGGATAATTTAAGCCACCGGTTATTTATTGCACCAGGACGAACACATCCAATATCTGCACTCTTTTGAGCACCAGTGCAGGATTGAAGCTACCCAAGAGGCCAGAACACACATACATAAACATAGCAGGATGTAATCAATAAAAAGCCGAGCAGTAATATGCTGTCAATAAAGGCACATCCTGCCTCGGATACTATGCCAATCAAATGCAGCACACACTACATTCTGCCTGCTGGGAGTCTAAGGACGTTTTAATACACAGTAAGGAATCTAAGTACATCTGGTGAAAAGATCTGGTCAGTGATGGCAAGCGCGAGGGGGCGCAGCCGCTCTCCAAACTGTCAAAGAGATGTCTCAAAGATGACGTGGATGTCCTTGGCATGGTGCACGTCTGTCGCTTGTTTTTTGTTCACGTAAACCTGGAAGCGAATCAGGGAAGCGGTGTCACAGAACACAAGCGCACAGTCCAATCTAAGCTACGATCAGTTGAGGTGTGATTTATGACAGGTCGAGTCGGAGCCGGGTGAAGGGATTTGTCACCCGCTGAAGCATGCAAAAGTGGCTTATTTAAGCTTGTAAACAACTGTGAAATCCAAAGGGAAGAATATATAATCACTGGGGTTATTTGTTTTGTCAGAGCTCATTTCTGCCTTCACAAAATGTTTGACTTCTCAATACAAAGAGACTGAGACAGGATAGCGATACCAGTGACAGAAAGTTAAGTGAAAAAGAGGCAAAACTGGTGAAAACAGCTCGGCCTCAGCGTGAGATATACTGTCTACTCTGGGATTCTCTTTCAGCACGGACAAAGGCGCTAGAGGTTGATATCAGATTATTGAATGTATTTAAACCTTGACTGACAACTATAGAAACTTGACACACAACATGTGGACCATCTCAGTATTTAATAAGTGGCGCTAGACAGTTATGGATGCTGCAGTAATCTGATCTAAGGAGAGCACCCTACAATAAAGGAAAGAAAAACGTAAGGGCTTGAACAATGTCGCTACCAATCCGCCAGTGTGCAGGGTAAGACGATACCAAATAATACCACAGTGTGCTGAGTCTTTGAAATCAGTATTTTACTCATTTCACTCCTCTGGCTGAGAAGATACAGTTCCGCTGATAAATTTGTGCGAGGGACACAGAGAAAATGAAATGATGCCTACTTTTTCTTATTTCACAAAGACCTGTTTGAAGTTGCAATATGGTATCTGTAGTCCCAGACAGATGCACATAAAATGGAATTGAACAATGAATAGCCGCCTCTTATCTGCTCAGTGTCTGAAGGGGAAATACATCACAAATGAATTTTACAGGGAGGAAATATGGACATTCTCTATTACAGTAATCCCCATAGAAAGTTTATCCCAAATCGCGATGGAGTTAAACCCAATATTTCCAAATAGATATAGTGCAAAGAAAGCTGCTTTTCTGGAATCATCTCCAAAATGATCTCAAAATTACATTGGGGGGGAAAAAAAGATGATACGGGGAGTTTCTTCGATAAAATCAGAGGATGTAAATCTACAAAGGGACAATTTCTCACTTGAAATTAATGTTATGGTGTTCCGATGCTCCGAGAAGGCACTTTAAATTAAAATGGTAATCAAGTGTCTTTGCATTGTCAGGGTTATGCACATCTTCTCTCGCCCGACTGCGATGTTTTGGAGGTGAGCAATGAAGTCAGGGAGAGTCTGGGATTAGTGTGCCACGGCTGGACTCTATTTAGCGACGGGGGATCACAAAAAAAAGTGGGTGTGGTTACCTGTTTGGCTGTGTGCAGCAGGGAGGCGGCCTCAGCTCTGCCTGTCTGTTGGACCATCTGGTAAAAGAGCCCATCCTGGTTCTGGAGCAGCACATACGGCTGGTCATACTCCTGGATCCTCCCGGCAGCCAGAACCTGCAATCACACAAACAATGCTGGGTGTGTGTGTGTGGGGGAAAACTGACATTTCAGCTGTTTCCGTGCTGAGTGATGCATGCAGACGGTGCAAGATGAATGGGGGAAACAGTAGTTCGAACCATCCATTTTACGTGACTCATGCAACAGCAAACACAGGTGCCTGTTTCTGCTCGACAGGGCTTCAGACAATGAGCGTCGCCTGTTAGCAGTGTGAAAGTCAAGTGCGCTGACTCTGACAGAATGAAGATCAGTGATTTAGCAGTGTGTTTATCCAGGCATTTCAGCGGCTCAGGGGTGGTCCTCAGTCAAATCCAACAATCACACCTTGAAGACGCTGTAGAAAATTACCATCATCTCTGTGTCATCACAAGCTATATAAACCACACAAAGAATAGTGCCACTACAAGCAGTTTGGAAAAGACTGCAATTATATCACAGACAAATTTTAACAAGCTCGATCCCCTTACAGCGGTAATGAGCAGTTTGTTAGAGCTAAAGCCCGGTTAGAGGGAGTGTTTATCCTGAAAGGGAGACTTCTGCAGCAGCCGTCATAATCGACAGTTTAGGAGGAGCGTGATATCAGGAGATGAAGTTTATATCTTGGAAAACATTCTGCCTCTAAATGTGGCACAGCTGAGGATTTGGGCGAGGCAATTCAGGTGGTCCCCAATTTAGTTCTCCCGGAGTGCGGAACAATCTGGGGGCATTTAACGCGAGCGTAGGTGTGAAACGGTCCCTGCTGCGCGATATTTGGCGTTTCTCAACAGCCCCCTCTGTGACCGAGCAGCCACCGGGTCGTGCCCTGTCCTCCATAGACGCTTAACAAATGCTGCCACAAATGGCACTAATTGGCACCTCTGCAGGCAGTAGCAGGAAAGGGCCAAAGATCAAGTGGCACGAGCACGGGCTCAATGAGAGGGAACGCTGTGAGGGAGAGATCAGGCCGGCTGTCGCAAAATAGGGCAAGTGAATTAAAAACTCTGCAAAGACGGGAAGGAGTGTTTGAAAGCTCCTGATCACAGGTGTGTCTGGCATACAGCAGACTACAAGACATATGTATTTGCAGGCTGATTCTGCACACGACAGGAGTTCAGGTTATCATAACTGATTATAGAGGAGAATGAATATCATAAAATGTTCAGACTAAAAGCTCTGGACTCCTTTTATTTCTCTTCCAATAACTTCATACTGACATATTAACTTGTGTGTTGGTCAGTGGAAATTTACCGTCTTCTTACTTACCAGTATTCTGTCACAGTCAATGATAGTGTTGAGCCTGTGAGCAATGGTGAGGACTGTACACTCGTGAAACTTGTCCCGGATAGTCTGCTGGATGAGGCTGTCAGTTCTAAAGGAGCAGGGAACACAACACCTCAGCACAAAAAACTCTCTTCCTACATAGCCCGAGGCAGGGATTTTTACTTAACACAGAACAATGGCTCATCAGCAGCGAGGTATGTGCAGCAGGTATGAAGGGTAAAAGGTAGCAGAGCTCCTTGAGTTGACAAAGGTTGCTCGCACACTGCAGGACTCAAAATTATATTGATGTCAATTAATAACAATACTAAGATAATTATTAAAAAGTACCAAAGTAGTGAAGTTTTGAGCAGACCTGCTCATCGTCACCATGCACGAGGCATCTTTTTGTTTCATGTTTTGGTAATTATTGATTTAGCAATTGTCAAGTTGACTTGTCTCGACATTAACCAAAACGACACAACCGGTTCTAAACACTTCATAGCAGGGGTAATTATTAACTTAAAAGACACTATCTAGCTGTATGTGGTAACATTACATTTAACTGTAATGTGTCAATTTTTGTTTTCACCCCAACCGGAGTCAAAATAGAATCCTGCTAGGCTCTATTGTTTACAAATCTAAACATGGATCTTATTAAAACTCTTGTTAGGTCATGCAAACTTTAATTTCTTTTATCAAGACATCCATCTGTGTATAGGCCTGAAAAAGTTGCATAATGCATTTTTAGAGTCAAAAATTGTCATAAGACACCGTTGTCTTAGTTAATGTTGTCTTAACAATGTCAACTTTGCATTAAATGACATAATTCACCAAATTACACTTGTGAATGACTGATAAAGGTCATAACCATTCATAAAGACTCCTCCGTGTTCACAAGAGGTGTTGTGTCATGGTTATGACAGTGTCTCTTCAGTTTTACGCACACCCATTTCAATAAAGTTTCACCCTTCTTTTACATACTTTTTTCAACATCAAAATTAATTGTGTTTTTGGGTGAAAAGTCTTACATTTTGGCACCTTTTGAGGAGGTTTTCACTTGAGTGCTTGTGCTTTATTTCCATAGTAGCTCGACATATCTGTAGTGGAACTTTGACCGAAGAACAAATGACCCCTGACCTTGGGTCCACATTGGCTGTGGCCTCATCAATGATGAGGATGCGGTTTTTCCGGAGGATGGCCCTGGCCAGGCACACCAGCTGCCTCTGGCCCACGCTGAAGTTCGAGCCTGACTCCATGAGCACCGTCTCCAGCTTATTGGGAAGGTCCTCCACCACGGCCTTCATCTGCACCTGCGGAGAGGGAGAGCAGAGCCCCAACCCTTCATTACTCCTGCATAAAGGCTTCCTGTGGGGATGTCTTTAAAGAGCTATCCAAACACACCCATTAACTGCCTGGCACAATACAGGGCCAGGTCCACTGATGACCTTGGCCAGTGCTCTCTTGTGGCCAGCCTCTAGCTTTAATCCAGGCCACCAAACCCATTCAGAGGCAGGACCAGGAGCTGAAGCCCTTCACTGTGGGGGAAGCCTTCATCCTGGTTGGCCTGACTGCCCAAACACATCTCCCCCAGCACTTTCAATGGTTCCCAGTTACAAGCCGCACATTGAGCTGGGCCCCATGGCCCTAATGGGATTTCCCCCCATGACTTGTGGCGAGCAGGGAGGCTGAATGGCAGCATTGTACGGGGGGACAGAGGGATCCCCCCCTGGGCCGGTGAGGGGAATCATTCAGAGCCACGCTGGAGTACCTCTTGGAGTGCATTCCACAGGTCCTCATCTGTGTGCTGCCTGAAAGGGTCCAGATTCTTCCTCATGGTACCCGTGAAGAGAACTGGGTCCTGTGGATAGATGGATATAGAAAGAGAAGGCCGTAGCCAGTTAAGATAATGACAAGGGGGAAGATGTATGAAAGGGTTAAGACAAGCTTTATAGAGCACCGCTAGGCAATGTTTGAGGGGAAGATGTTCACAAAGGGCCAGCTCCACTCAGGAGCTCTATTCAATGTTCCAGCCAACTATGCTTCAATAAGTTGATCTTTTTACTTAGAAAATCTGAGCTGTGCGGGGTTGTCTGAATAAATAATATGACACAAAAAAGGGCCATCTAGTCACTGTTACCACACAAAGAATTTCATACAGTAGCTGTATTAGAAACGATAATCTGAAAATGTCTGCCAAAAGTAACAGCTTTACTCTGACAAACGCACAAGCGATCCTTCAAGAGGGGTTATCGCATCAGTTGACTACCCTCGTGAAAGGACAGCCGCGGATCTCAGACAGCTAGGATGTCCGAGATATGTATTTATGGTGAGCCACACACCTGTATCACAGTGCAGCCACACAGCCATCTTTAAGAGAGTAAATAAAGCTCTTTATTACAGTGCAGAGGAACGAGCCCGCGAGTCCACAGGCACTCTTCCAACATGCCACACTGTTTGTGGTGAACCTGATAAACAGGAGCAAGCCAGCGTCTCCTCGTGTCGGGTCAGATATTTATTCATAAATCCTGCTCTCGTGTTGAAGTGATTTACTGAACGCTTACTGGGACTCTCCCAGGACGTCATAATGGGGCCGCCTCACCTCTCACGGTACAGAGCTGCTGCAGATAAGCTTCTCATACCGCATCTTCAGTGTAATCAATGATTCATTGAAACGTAACACCGAATTTCAGACATTTAAATGGTTTTAACGCCCATTTGAAAAACCTTTAAAGGAACAGATCAACCAAAAATGAAAAGTCAGTCATTATCTACTCACCCCCGTGCTGATAGAGTGCAGGGCGAAGCTTCAACGTCCAACAACTAAAAACAACTGATAAAGCATAATTGCTCAGTACAGCTTGTCTGGAATAATCTCAGTCTCCGGATGCCCTGAGATCCAACATTGATTTGGACAGACTTTATTTACATCCTTTTTAAAGCCAAAATCTCCATTCTAGCTGAATAAAGGGATACAAGGTGGGGCTAATTTTGGACATCTGGGCTTCCGGAGACTCGGAATATGTCAGAAAAGCTGTACGAAGCCGTCTTGTTTTTGTTTTTCTGTTGGTTTAAACAACACCCACATCGTCTTCATCTGCTCAAGAAATGTTTTGTGAACTACAAACCTTCATCAGCATGAGAGTGAGTAGAAAATGACAGAATTTTCATTTTTGTGTGAACTTGTCCTTCAGTGATTTAAGGCTGCAACTAATGATGTTTTTCATTATGGATTAATCTATTTATTTATTTTTTACAATTAATTAATTATCAATCGTTACGTCTAAAAAATGTCAAAAAATTGTGAAAAATGCTCATCACATTTTCTCAGAGCCCATAGTTACGTCTTCAGATTGTTTCTTTTGTCCAACAAAGACTCCAAAACTCAAAGACTCCTCATTAACTGTCATAATTGACAAAGAAAGCAGCAAATTGTTATTTTAGAGGCTGAAGTCAACACATCTTTGATGATGCCTGAAACAACTAATTGAATATCAAAATAGTTAGACGTTTATTTTTTTCAATCAGCTAATCAATTAATCAACTAATTGTTGCATCTCTGATCGCAGCAATAGAGGTGACAGACAGCAGCAAGCAACTGTCCATAACAGAAACGGATTCCATTGTGTCCTCATCACAGCCCAGGCAGTGTGATAACTCCAGTTTACTTAAGATATGAATCTAACCTCAAATCAAGATAGGACATGTTCACCTGGCAACTGTCAGATTAGACCAGGCGTGAGAATAAGATACACAATGGGTGTAAAAGTGTCCTGCGTTGAGGTTACAGAGCTGCTGGTCTGAATGTGACTCACTATCCACGCCTTCATCTCGGCTCTCTCACAGGTCAGCGTGAGAGCCGGTGCGGTGACGGCAAAACATCCTGCACTCGTGTGTGTAAGCGCACAGCTTCATACACCCCTCAAATACAAAATCATGTCTCGACAAACCTTCATGTAGGTCAGAATACTAACTGCTCAATTTTCACCCGGGAAAATAAAGCTCCCAGGACTTCATCCCTGCTACCTGTGCCTCAGAGACTGTTCCACCGCTTTACTTCCAATGAGCTTTTCCCTTCTGTCCCCGAAATACCGCCTTGTCATTAAGCCAGCTGAAGTCCCAATTCAAACTAGTTTTGTGACACACTTTAATTGAGGATTCAATGTTGGGTCGGAAAAACTGCTTTCAAGCAGGGCTTTTTCCATAGACCGATTATGTGCTCCACCAATTCTAAGCCCTCTGTTTGCCACAGAATTCATTTTTTTTCCCACAAGTCATTCCTGAGAATTCAATAGAAACTGAAATGGATCCTTTTTTAATGCCATATGCTAATAAAAGCTTATCATAATAAAATCTGCGGGTGGCAAATAATGGAACTCCTCACTGGCAATGTATAGTATACATATCGCACTCTCAAAAAAGATCCACATGAAAAGGTAAGGCGACTCGCAATTTATATCAAGATTTTTTTCCATGTGAAAGGCTGACTGAATATCGCTTTATCTCGGGCGTCTAGCGGGAGAATAAAAAAGTCTTTCAGATGAATTTGTGTAAATCCAAGAGGCTTCTCGCTGTATAAGTTTGTAAAACTAAGTGCATGCTACAGAGAAACTCTTCTTCACATCATGAAAATGCCATCCAGTGTGTGACACGGATGGGTGTGCGGTTAAAGTTGTGACTCGTAACCTGCCACTTTGTGCGAGTCTCTCCCTCTAGGAGAGACAGAAAGAGTAAACAAAATCACATCAAACACACATCACACACCCATCTCAAACTAGTTTGGACGAGGAAGTAAAACTTTATCTGAAGCAGTAGCAATGCCAGGAACCTATCAAATCCACATAGAGAGGCATTAATGAAACTGTTTTTGGGCATCTTGGCTGCACCCTGGAAATGTTTGAGACTTGGGCAAAGTGACGGTGTACAAGGGGACTCTGGCTGTGAGGATGGGGGAGACTTCTTCTAAGCAGCTTTCCCATGTTTGGGGGGTAGAGGGCTAATCCTCTGTCAGGGATGGGGAACTGCTCTCTTCACAGTACAGGCCGTGGGAGTCTTCTCCCCTCCCTCCACCCTGCTGACACTCACCCGCAGGCTGGCATTTTCTTAATGCCGTATCAGTTTCAACAAGCGGAAATAAAGTTAAACTGTCTCAAGGCATCCGTTTGTCTCACTTTCAGAAATCCCCTGAGAGACGACTGTAATTCTCCTCACTTGTTTTAGCTTTTTTAAAAGCCAGGCGTATAAAAAAGGGCCAGAGCACGAAGGTGTCTGTTACCAGTATTTATCTGACATTTCTGCTATTTCTCAATTCATGAGGAATCAAAGCAAAAAAGTCCAGCAGGTTTTAGAAAGCGAAATAAAGCGCAAAATAAAAAATCAAGCATAATATCATACTGTTTGAATTGTATCCGAAGACACAACAGCTGAGGCTAAGCGCAGCGCAGCACCTGTGGGATGATGGACATTTTCTGCCGCAGGGTGTGCAGACCAATCTCAGAAGTCCGAAAACCATCGATCATTATTCTTCCCTCAGGTTCTGCCAGCCGGAACAAGGCAGAGATCAGGGAGCTTTTACCAGCACCAGTGCGTCCAACGATGCCAACCTACAGAGGAGAGAAGAGAGTTAGGTTTATTTAATGAAAATAAAATCAATATTAATATTAATTATGTAAGTGCTTATTTTTACATGTCACTGTCAACAGAACCACTTGTATATATATAAATATGTATATATATATATGTATATATATATATATATATATACATATATATATATATATATATATATGTATATATATATATCCATATCGATTCTCGATTTTTATTTTTCTTAAAGCACAGCTTGCAGTAGACTTATTTGCAATATAATATCAGACCTTTGTTTGCAATGTACCACACTATATTGCCAAATTTAAAACATTTATTATCAACATAATATAACAATAACTTTTGTTTTCAGCCAATTGGAAAATTAAACAAAATAACCTGCTCGCTTGTGTGAGCTTCATATATGGGGCGAGTTTGAAGGACTGGATTTTGAATATCCCAGTTATCATTAATGTAATGTGCTGCGACAGACATGAAGCTCTGTGTTGCTCTGGAAGTCCAGCAATCTGTAGTTAAGGCCACTAAATGTTCACTGCTCAGACTGCTTCAATAACTTTCTCCTTCACATTATTGTACATGGAGGGTATCACCGTTGCGGTGAGACGCATTCTACTTGGGATTTCATAGTGTGGTTCTAGCACACTAAAACCGGAGTTTTCCATTCCAAATGAAGACGGAACCGTAGTTTCTGTTACAGGTGTTGGTTTTTGTGGTGCCTGCGGAGATGCCCTGCCATGTTAGTCGTGCTGCCAGTGGAAGAATATGGTACACACAAAGCAGAGCTTGCAAACTGTGGCTTTTTTTTCAACTCACTGGAAATCCAAAATACTTCCACACTGGCAACTTCAGTGAAAGAGGAGGGGGGTTCAAGGTCTGGCGATGGGTCTCCTGTATCTGCAGCTGCCATGCTATCGTTTGACTGGCTGTAGCTAAGTTCGAGGAGGTTGACTCGCAGCACTTCATCACGGGTGTGTCATGGGGGCGTGACAGCATCGACAATTCCATTTCATTCCATTTTTTAATTCGAAGTTCAAGATTGTGACTTCATTTCGGTCTATTTCAATTTAAAATTGAAATCGTGACACCCTTATGAACCAATGTGCGGTTTTATTTAGCATCTGAGAAGCCATCACATTCATTGATCTCTTACTCAAACTGGACCTCCTCGATTGTATTTCTTGCCTTTGAGCTCAATTCTAATGGCACCATGCTCACAAGGAGAATTAGTCTTATTTTTAAAAGGTGTAGTGTAAAAGCATGTTAATCCAACTTATTTTAACTTGTTAGCATGCTAAGATTCACACTACACAAAAAGTAGCCTACAGTTAAGGGAGATGGTGTTTTGATTTGATTTTAGCATGTTAGCCTGCTAACATTTGCTGATCAGCACTACACACAAAGAGGATTTGAGCGAAATGCTAATGTCAGCCTAAAAACATGCTCACAACGACAACTTTACTGCGCAGGTTTTTAAGAGATGAGAATGTCATTAGTTGCAAGTATTTGTTGATAAATATGGTGTAATTTGACCAAATGATGGTGGTAGATGAAAAGAGGAAACTGACATGACTGTGCTTGTGATACTTGTCAGTCTGGCTATTGGTCTCTCATCAGCAGAGAGAGCCAAAGGGAACTGACAGAGAAAATGACCAGTTTGGACAAAACTGCTCACAGTATTTTTTGGCTGAATGCTGAACGCACTCCACTGCATGCAACCTGGAACTAAATGGAAATGGTGTGGCGCCATGAGGCAAATCATCACTTGTTCCAGTGAACTGGGCTGCTGGTGCCACACACTGCTGCCTGCCAACACATAGGCTTGTTATATGCCATTACACAGCCAATGGGCAACCTTTTGTTTAGCCAGGGGTTTACCAACAATACTGCTCGTGTAACAAAGCACTGCTGTGTGTGCCTCACAACATGCCAACACACAGAGAGGATGCAACCATGCCATTTTTCCCTCCCTATTCACCTGTTTAGGTCGGAGGGTGGAACGCACCGTGCACAATGACACAGGATCTAAATAAACTTTACAAATTATTAGACATACAGAAAGCTCTGCCTCTTAGGATCTCGACATATTCACTCCACTCGAGCAGCTTTGGTGAGAATGTTTAAGATGTTTATGAACGAAGGTTTTCACCTCTTGAATATTTTCAAAGAAGTAGAAGTAGCAGAATGCACTGTTCCAACCACAGACTCACAGATGGAGCTGTTGAACAGGAGCTACACAAAACAGGTCACCTGATCTCGGCAGAAGTCACCTCAGCAAACTGTTACTGTATTCAATACGTTTTCACTCTTTTCAGAAGTTTCATCTCCTGGCGATAAGGCTCTTTGTGTATTTGTTTGGAGTGTTTTGCTGATTCAACAGGTCAAAATGTCAAACGTGAATGAGAGCCCACCATCCTGCATTTTTTACAAGGTACAATTACATACTGTTTGACAATTGTTCATGTCTAAACAACAAAATTTGGCTCTTTTGTGAGCGCCCTTCCAAACGATCTATATGGGAATTTTAAAAACCAACACGTGCTTTCTGAATCAAATCTAGCCAAAAGGACTTAGGTGAAGACTGCTTTGTGTTTGAGAGGAGACAGTAGCAAAAGCGATGAATATAAAGCTGAAAAAAAAGGAAAAAAGAGAGAGATGCCCTGGTTAGAGCTTCTCTCCTGGGTGCCAACTGGTGCAGCGTAAAGTGCAGTAGACCGAAGCAGATTTGGTAGCTTGGTCATATAAGTTACTTGAACAAAAGACTGATTATAGTTGCTTTTCTCAAAAGTCTAATAATGCATTTGAAATCAGCATGGATCAGTCACACCTTCAATGGCTTTTTCATTAATAAAACTATAAGTAAAGAAGATGATCATTGAAACATACCCCTGCTCCAGTCACCTACTCTCCACCACCACTTCCTTGTTTTTGACCAATAGGCTTGTACATTGAGCCACCTTCCCAGTCAACTTATTACTGCAATACAATCTAGGTATGTCAGCTCCTGATGACAATGACCCTGATAAAGACCTATGTTAGTCACAACAAGTTTGTCATCTTGAATATATATTTAAACCCAAAGGCATTTTTTTTATTTTAGACAAATTATACAGTGGATTGTTTTTTAAGGAGACTTGCATTTTATTACAGCATCGTCTGGTAATGTTTTCACCTTGTGAGTGTGTGTGTGTGTGTGTGTGTGTGTGTGTGTGTGTGTGTGTGTGTCATCGTAGCAAAAATAATGTCCTTGAGACACGTCTTGTAGCGGTAACTAACAAAGTGATTTTTAGCCGTTTGACAGATGTTTATATGTCTGCCTGTCTGTCTGTTTGTGGAAAGACTTTTGTCTTTTCAGCTGTGTGGTTGCGATCAAAATGAAGGCTAGTTCAAAGACGGGTGGGGTACGAGCAAGCGGGTCGAAATCAGGGAGGTGGCCTCCTCACACTTGACCCCCCTGGCCCACTCTTGTTTTGATGCAGTCAGGGAACTTTACAGGTATGCAGCCGAGATTCAAATGGAAGACAAGTTTGGGTGCGGTCTGCCCCTGAGTACTGAGTACTCATGGAATAATGTAGTAATAACAACTGATTACTCATGTGTCTGAATGTCAACATGTCGATGGCCGTTGTGGCTGATGTAATCCTAATGCAAGATGGTCTCCTGTATATTTTATCAAGTATATATTCCAGACATGCAATGAGCCCTTCGCCAAATGGAATTTAAGAAAAGGAGCTCATTACATGTTGCCGTTCCATGTTAATTCAGATGAAAAACACTTCAGAATGTCAAAGTTCATTTCAGAAAAACAAACCATGCAGCTCCAGTTCTGTTCAGGCAAAATGACATATGAAAGTGCATCACTGATCCCGATGTTCTGCATCTTAGAGAGAAGGAATATGCCCTTTCCCTGCAATTTCTTCCTTAACAATAAAAGGTCAACGGCAATGTTGTAGTGAATCGTGTGTTATTATGTACTTATGTACAGCATGTGACTGTAGAGAGGGCTCAGACTGAATGGATCTTGTACTGTAGGTGGTAGGTGCAGGCTTCCTTGTGAAAGGGTGTCAGGGGAACTGTCAATATACACAAAGCCTTTCACCCCCCACGGCATGTGGCAGAGATCCGTCCCATGGGCTGTCAGAGCCAGGGCCTCTACACTTATCAACCCATCCATTGTGAAATCAGCCGCCCTGGCCAACCATAGCCATGCAAAATACACCCCCTGCATTAAACACAATTTCAATCATCCTCAACCATCTCCCTCTGCCTCACAACCTCTCTCCTCCCTCACCCCTCTCCCTCGGCCTCTCCTCTCTCTTATAGTGAATAAACAGTTGTCACCGTCAGGTAGCTCAAAATGCAAATTGGGTACAAATGGATCCACTTGAACAGTCTTAATTACATGATATGTATTCCATGAATCACAAATGGTATAGTCCTGAAGATTCAGCCGCACAATATGGTGTCCTTTCAATAATTGATTCCAAAATAATGCCACATAAAAAAGAATCACATCACACCCTCTACGCTAGCTGCATATCAACCCAAGTCATGGGCTGTGCACACCAGTGAGCATGCACAGGTGGGAATAAAGACAAGAACCTTTTCTCTGGACGTGAAGACGACAGTGAGGTTCTTCAGGACCAGAGGCTCACTGGCGCTGTAGGAGAAGTTGACTCTGTCGAAGGTGATGGAGCCTGTCTTGGGCCAGTCGTGCGGAGGCTGTGTGTCCGTCTGCCAGGGTGCTTCACTCTCCAGCTCTGCATACTCCACCACTCGCTCCACTGATGTCATCTACAAAAAATAAGGACTTTTTTTTATGGAACACGTAGAAGTATATAAACGTTGCTCCTTGGATCAAGTGAAGCACAATTAAAAAAGACTTCTGCTTCAGTACATTTGAACAAAGAACGGTAAACATGACAACTAGTCTTTCTAATTTCACCTTCCTAAACAGAATCATATTCAACCACAGGAGTAAATGAGTATTCCTGCAATTGAGTACTGTACGTTCTTAAAGTTAAAGAAGAGTTGCAAAAAAGCAGCAGATGTCGAGTCGAGCTGTCTCCTCTACATTCTGCAACAATTCTCTAATTCTGTGGTTCAGTTCAAAACTCGACTCGGGGGTTCGGTTCATGCTGACGTTGTTGTCATTGTTTTTATTAAATGAACTACAATCAGGAACATTAAAATAACATGATGAAGGTAGATTAACTTTATAAACTAACTTCACATGAATTCACCGGGTAAACATAAATCAACACCTCTCTTGAGATCAGTCGACACATTAAGCAAGTGTAGCAAAAGGTCTTGAAAAGTTGGATGGGATGTGTTGGATGCTTGCGACAATTATGATTTACGAGCGGCCGCTGAATGCATTATGTGGAGTGCAGTCAGTCAACAGCACAAAACTCGAGTTTTAGAGATGAAAAGGGAGTCAGTTTGAGGGGAAATCAATTTTTTGGTACGTCAGAGTTTTCTGATTAAGTCTTGGTTTCTGAATTGTTAAACCGCTTACACATAATGCAACTGCCTCCTAAATGCCCACTTGTCTCAGATGAGGCACCTCCAGTGTGTGACACGGGCTTACTGTTCAATTCTTTAAGCGCAAGCTAAAATAACCCTGATGATAGCATAAGCTCAGGACAATATTGATTGAAACTGAATGAAAATTTGAGAATGAACGGGTATAGTATAGTTCAGTCAAATCACAAACCTCGGCTAAGTGTTCTCACCATGTTCTCGATCTCTGCACTCTGTCTGACGCCCCACTGGAACATCCCCGTAAGCGTCATAGCATAAGACAGAGCCAGACCAACTGCACCTGGTTCCAGTCCTGTGATATCAGAAGAGAAGTAAACACACATTCATGAGTTTATCATCACAGTTTCACTAATCCTGTCTGACCTGTCAACAGTGTGTCACGCGTTTCATTCACACAGTACCATCCCTGAGGTAAAGGCAGCCAAAAGCAGTGACGCTGACAAAAATGGAGCAAATTCCATCAAGACGTACAGCGAACCAGCGAGATGTGGTCAGGAATAAAAACCAGGCCTCTGTAGACAAACAAATACATTAGATCATGCATCTGATCTCTACCACCTGAAGACAACTAAAATTAAGTGCTGTACCAGCATTACTCTGAACGGTTCCTTAACTGAAATATCTCTTCATTGTTACCTGAGTGAAGATCTTGATAGTCATCGAACATTTGCTGAAACCTCTGCTGAGCCTTGAAGGCACGAATGGTGCTCAGGCCTTGGAGAGAGGACGAAAGGTGGGAGAATACGGGACTCCGAGCTGAAAGAAACATACATATATATATTCACCACATCTGTATCTGTCTGTACAGTCTGAAAAGCTCTCCATCCATTAAACATTCCCAACCGCGATGCATTTCTTATTCTATACTGTGGATGGTTTTGAAGTGTTTTCGTCATGAGCTGAGCAGAACAGAGGACAGAGAAGAAACGTATCTGCAGCACCTCAACCCAATCTTGTTATGCACAAGGCATAACAAGATTTAATCCCTAGTTTTCGTTTTTTCATGTCAGTGCTTGTCTTTGATTCTGCCTGTCGACACTGTGTCAGTCTCTTTTTCAAGTACTTACTTATTTGTGAGTCAAGTTACTTTTCAACCTTTTCAAGTGAAAACCTTGTGATTTTGACTGTTGCTCCTGTCTCCTGTGTATGAGTGCAGCTTTTTCATCTGAAGAAAGACATCATCATTTTAAGCACAATTTTTGACTAAACGTGGTTACAAGTTGATTGAAATTATTTAGTCCAGCATTTACACCCAACAAATTGTAAAATACCATTGTGATCTAAAGGAATTCAAAGGTTACGGTGCTTTTGTGCTGCTAAAAGGCTTTCTACATTCCAGTCTGTTATATTTTTTCGTTTCTTTTGATTAAGCGTTTTGTTCGTTCTTTTGTTTGTTTGTTTTTTATTTATTTGTTTTGTCCTGATAAACACTATGATATAGATACCATCTTCACATTGTTGCCATTTTACTCTGGCCTCATGTGCAGGGTGCGAAGCTCAGATGTTGAACGCTGTGTTGTGGGTAGGAATCTAAAAGAATGTTAATTTCACTGCTTCCCAATTGATCAGCAACTGAAAAGACAATAAATAGAGAAGATCTGCAGGGATGTCAGGCCATATTTCTTGATATCTGATTACCCTTTACTCACCATTAGACAGCAGCTGGTGATAGCATTCAACCACTTCCTAGCCAAAATTGCCTCTTGTGATACACAACGTGATAAGAAAGACGTAATTCAACACTGAACACATCCAGGAATGGTACTGTAATGGTAGCTAGTTAGCTAGGAATTAGCTAGCAACCATTTCCCTGTTAACTAGCTACCATTACTGTACCATTCCATTGCGCTAATATTTCAGAATTAAGTGACACTTTTCCTATTGTATAGTGTAACATCATCAAAAAGTAATGTGCGCTATGAAGTGGTTAATTGCTAATGTTAGCTGCTGTCTATTGGGAAGTAATGATTTCCTCAAATATGCTGTATTTTCACCATCCATTGTCTTTTATAGCAGTGGAATGATAATGACGTAGATGCTCTATAATTATATGACCCGCAACCTGGAAAATAGTGGTGCAACATAAGCTTCCCACTCTGTGTCTGTGACGTCAGAGGAAAATGACCATTGTGTGAATCTGGCCTATGAAAGCTTGATCGACAGGCTATTTAACGAACAGAAATACACAGCAAGCGGGAGCTAGCAACTGAGGGGCAAGGCTATAATAAACTGAGGAATATATACTCGAATGATATGGAAGCAAGGTAAAAATACATGAATGGATATGAAATCTTCTTCACAATGATGCCAAACAGTTTAGATTTAGGGAGAGCTCGCGATTGAGTGGCCTTTTGTTTCTATTTGTTGGGCTTACAAAAGCCAAGACAAAACCTAAATGTTTCCTCTGAGCTTTTTAATAGAACTTTTGTTCTTTAAGATGATGGAACCTGTTGGTCAATGTGCATTCGGGCTGTCAGCCCAGAATAAAATACATGAACTAAAGCCTGCAATGGCCTAGTCATGCCCACTTGGCATTTTTCCCATTGTGAGTGATGTCATGAACTCCCGTCTCTTGAGGAAACTGCGTGTGGCCGAGCCATAGGCCACCGCCACCTTTAGCCTTTATGCTAATGACCATGGCTTCCTTCAATGGTCTATTAGCATTCCTGTGGTCTGCTTTTGTCTCTTTCCACAAATGGACATGCCCACCCCGCCACCAACACCACATAAAAAAAAATTACTGGTAGACTCAAGTCGCTTGATGTCCCTGGAGGTCTGTAGGAAGTAACATCGCAGAAACAGGAAGACAGCAAGAAGGGGAACGACAGGAATGAGGATCCAGGGGATGATGACGGCAGCCACTGTGATCACTCCAATGACTTGGAGAAGTACCTGGGACAGAAGGAGAAATACGAGCACTGTCAAAAGCTCCACTGCTGCTGTGTGAGGTACCACCAGGGGCAGCGAAGCCCATTTCTTCAGGCTAAACAAGAGAAACTCTTTCAGCTGTATTTGTGTGAGACCATCACGGACATACAGTAAGGTAACAGCAGGTTGTGGGACAGGGGTTATGTGACTCACAGTGTGAAAGGAAAACGATCACAGCGCTAATTCTCACTTAGTAGCAGGTGAGAATTTACCACTTGGCCACTGCAGCTCATATCCCCGGCTCTCCTGGGCTTTCCCTTCAACACTTCTGGCCTGTAAGCCTCCCTGGCAGAGCAGACGGCCAACAGGCATGGCCGCAGTGACTGGCAGAGGGCTCTGGGAACCACACTGTGGGTGTCTGATACATCACACTCAAACCACACAGCCCTCAACAACACAGTGACTCATCACCCGTGTTAATGGCTCTGTGACACATCGAGACCAGGATACCAGAGCTGCCTCAACAGGATTGGAGGCAGTGAGTCTGATGACACCTGCACTGTGTTTAGAAACTTAAGTTGACATTTGATAAAGTGTTATTACTAATATTAATATTAATATTATTATTAATAATATCATGCTTTTACCATAGCCCATCCGTGTGTGGTGGTATTGATCAGATACACCATGTTACTGTTCTCAAGTACATTTCTGAGGCACTACTTATGCAATTTTATACTTGTACTTAATAAATATCAGTGGCAAATATTGTTCTTTTTTAGCCAGTTACATTTTTCTGACTTCTATAATAACTTCACAGATGAGGATATTTAATTTATAACATATCATATACCCTATAAAACATAGACTAAACTACCAAATAAGCTATTAGCTCCACCTCAACCAACTACAACATTAAAATGTTGCTTTCAAGTCCGGTGCAAGAAACATGTAAGAAAAACTGATTAAAATATTAATTTACTATACATTTTGTGAAGCTAGTTTACTAATTAGACTGAGAAGTGAACGTTCTGCTTCTACACAGTCCAGCTGAAACTACTGGGGCTATTAGACTGTCGTCTCTTGAAGTATAGAGTGGTATAAAGGAATATATAAGGAAACAGGGCGGGCAGGTGCTAGCTGGTTAGCATGCTACCTTCAGTAAAAATCTCTGCAACACTATTTATTGATATATTGCACAACATCATTTCTTCACACTCTTTTAGAAATTTAATTAAGACTGGCAATATTGTAGGCTCGCAAAAAACAGCAAACATTTATTTAGCATAATTTTGGTGGTCACCTTACGACCCCTTATATTGATCTCATGACTCCTTAAGGGGACCCTACCCATTAGATTGGGAACTCTTTCCTTCCAAACTTTCATTTCAGCATTGTTCTGAATGAAGGACCTATAATGGAGTGTGTTCAACTCGCAATATTGTTACTTTTACTTCAGCAAATGAACTGATTACTTCACGTCTACTAGTGAATATGCGAGGAACCATTTCTTCTCAATTGAAAAGGTATACTGTGTTACATATTTCATATTCGATTGATAGATGATAAAATTGAAACCTCACACCCTGAAATTAGACACATCCTCCTAAGAGCTGAATCCTAAGACGTGGAGATTAGGATCGTACTGCTACCTTCAGTGGTCTCAGACTAGCCCAGAGAGATGAAAATTTAATTTAGCGCCTTAATTACGGATGTTATCTTCCACTTAAGCACACATTTAAGCATGATCACTTTCAGTGTAGTTTTATGATGAAAAGCTACTCAATTCCATTTGCAGTCCCGATAAGAGGGTATTACTAGTCTAACCATTGCTGTAGTGGAGCCCACACAATCAAACAGTGAGTGGAAGCTACTGAGCACAACTGATCCTAAGAATTTCACAGTACATAAGTTTCAATCTTAGCCTTGATGGAAGGCTACCAGACTGCAAAGTGAGATGGAGGCACATGAGCCATTACGGCGTGTTATCCAGCCTTCCCTAGAGGGGATCAAATATTAACTGAACAAATGTCTTATCATATATACTTCTCCTCTTTCTGATTGGTGACACTGCTCATTCATGTTTGCTGATTGGCTCATTTAAATTCTAATTGGGCCCGTTTCAGCCAAAGGTCCGAGGACGGGCTTATCTGACACTGCGGCGGGGTCATCTGAGGGGACGCAGGAGGAACAGGAACCATTAGATAGGAGTTTTGCCTCCTCCTGCTCCCCAGGGCCCGCTGTCGCCAAGGCCCCCCGTTTGATGTGATCCATTTGCGTGGTCTGGCGCTTATCGTGTCAGCATCGGGAACACCGTGGCCCCCACCCACACTACACACAGATGAGTCAGATAAGGGGATCCTACGAGCGCACACCTCACCCCCTCGGACCACATCCATATCTCGCATGAAACCACACAGGAACAGAAAACTCCCAAAGCCACATCCCGCTGCACATAAAAGTGGATAAAAGGATGAAAGGTTTTGTATACAAACAGTTTAAATAAAGAATTACCGCTAATTGCTCTTTAGCAAGAAAAGAAAGCTACCGCACGCATGCGATTCAGCCATTCAAGCAAACTGGGCGCACTGCTGCGTCCAAAGACCATTGAGATCTCCGCTGACCCTAATTGCTTTATTTTCTCAATGATTCTATCAGCTCTTTGATGTCCAAATAAATGTAGAAAATTGAAGTTAATTGCTATATTTGTGTTTGGCAATGATAGCGATTGTTGTTCCGCAGCAGAAAATAAACACTTGCCTTTAATTAAACATCCCCCCGGACATGGGGAATCAGTAGGCTTTTTACAACTCCTTTTTCATCCTCCCTTTATTTACTGACAGTGTGGAATATATGCCGCTGGGAAAAGAGGGAAAAAAAAAAGTGCAAACAAAACAGGAAATGAGAGGAAAGCGAGGTAAAGAAAATTCCTCAAAAGAAGTCCTCTGTCATCGCTGGAATTTTTGTTTTTTCTAACTCCACGCTTTTCCGTGACAGAGCGGCACAATAAGTCGCAAGGGTCAGTGGTACTGAAACAAAACAGGGCTGTTCCACCCGGGCTCTGGAACAATGGAGGTGACCCAATCCTTTCTGCTCTGTCTTTGGGCTTTATTTTAGCATTAAATGCCCAGATGCTGCTGCCTTTTCTTTGGGAGAAATGACTGTGGACACCTCCTTCACATTTTCCCTTTCTGGGCCATTTTCACTTCATAAAGCTGCAGTCAATGTGTTTTGTGTGTGGTGAGGAGGGTCTGACACATACTGTGGTGGTCTCAGTCGCTGTCTACATTGGTGGCTCAAGTAGTCCTAGGATTAGGCCTTTGTGTGCTGTGAAAAGGTAAAAGAAGTCACTTATTTGGGCTCAGTCAAGCTGCTGATTTCCAACCCCATTTTGGAAATAAGAGAAAGGCTTTGAAATGCGGCCTCTCTCACTCACTCTGTCTGACTCTCTCTCTCTCTCTCTCTCTCTCTCTGCTATAAATCACTTGTGTCCAGAAAATTCATTCATCCAGTCATCGCTCCTTTCTTTCTTTTCTCCTTCTTCCTCTTGAACAACAACACAAAAAACACATTTTCTGCAATTCCCAGAGACAAAAAAAAGTCCCTCGCAGAAAGCGAAGAATTCATTATCTTCATCGTGTCGACATGAGGCGAGATTCAAGATTAGATTTGTTATGTAAGTTCCCAGGCCTGTGTGTCTGAGTCAGAGCAGCTGAGGTGCCGGACCACAGCATCATGGGAGACCACACACACATACACATACACACACACACATACACACACACACTTGAAGCGTTTGCTGGCCGGTGCTCGCCATCAAATGACCGTGTGTGGTATTGCTGAGTGGTCAAACCCACACACACACACACACACACACACACACACACAATGTTGTTCTGTTGGTTTTTTTTACACTAATTTGACGAGTAATTGAATTAAACATCTAAATCGTCTCGCCTTGCAGGAGGACAATGGCGCTGTCATAAAAACAATGCTCAGGGGGATTTATGGCACAGCCTATATGTTTCCACATGGGGCCGTCTCATGTGTTTCTCAGGATAACCTGTGTAATGCCTGCAGCCGGTGCATTCTTCACTTCTTCTGTCACCAGTGTGGTAAAGAAGCAGAGAAAGCCAGTGAAATCCCATCCTACAGCGCTCACAGTTACGTCAGCAGTTCTCATATCCCACAAAGCCACTGAAAGGGCCTGACACACAATGTGCCACAATACACAGACACACACAACGATCCACCCGCCAGTGTTTTCCAGACAATGGTCACCTCGTTGCTATGTGTTCGTGTGCATCTTCGCTGCTGCATCCTGCACACGCGCACGTTGACTCTTTTCTCACATGCAGGCGAACTATTTTCTCTCTCTCACCACACGACTTCAGGGATTCATTTATGAGTCGTTGTTTATGTACTGTATATGGCATTAACACTGGTGAGAGTCACACCTGAAAGAAAGTTACGCAGCCGGTGTCTCAGCATCAGTGTTGCAAAAAAGCACTCGAAAGTCATACTTAAACCAAACAACTTAAACATCTTGTTAAAATATTACTTTGGTAAACGCGTCAGTCACCCATCTCCATCTGAACAGTGCTTGAGTAAAAGTCTGAAAATATCTGACATTAGATGTACTTACCTTTCAAAAGTAAGAGGAACTTAC
The DNA here is from genome assembly GCA_903131615.1 of Diplodus sargus. Lineage (NCBI taxonomy): Eukaryota > Metazoa > Chordata > Actinopteri > Spariformes > Sparidae > Diplodus > Diplodus sargus. The sequence continues at coordinate 872,268 of CAEMYA010000089.1, forward strand.
ACATAGGTTTGGCTCTGATGCAGCATGTTATCTGTAAAGTAACTAGTCACTAAATCTATAAAATTAATGTAATAGAGTGAAAAGTACAATATTTGCCTACAACATTCAGTGTAGTGGAAGTATAAAGGAGCATAAAATGGAACGTGAAACCACCTCTAAATTGTACTCAATTACAGTACTTGAGTAAATGGACTTCGTTACCTTACCCTAACCCATCACTGCTTAGCATACATACACATGCTGACAAACTGAATTTGCGTGGATGGTTAAGAAGACCTACGAATGTGGACCCCACAGTTAGTGGTGTGACTTGGTCAAGAGCCTTCACACAGAGTCCTCCCCCGAAAGACCTCTGTGCTCACCCCACATTGTCTTGCCCTCCTCCTCTGCCCCCCTCTCTGAAAATAGAGGCAACCCAGGATTTAAAGGTCAAGTCTACACAAAAGCCGACAGTCCCCGAAGCCTGAGGTGTTTTTAATTGACATTTCTGTTATTGTCCCCTGACCATAAAGAGGGGAGAGAAAGAGCCTATTTCCCAATACACTAAATTACTACTAAATGAGACCTGTGAAAAAAATAGGGCTCTGGGGTGTAACCAGGTTCGCCCAGCTTGAGGGAATCCCCTTGTTAGGCGGGTATGGGGGCAGTGCTGAGGGGCTGTGAAGTGCTTACTCCACCATAATGGGGGGGAGGCTCTGGTGCAAATCCCCCAGCACAGAAGCGGCCTCTCCCCATAGAGGGAGATAAACCAGTTAGGGCATTGTTTATGAAGTTTCACTTTATTCCCCACTGACAACCATTTAAACAATGACTATGGGGAAATGTCCCTCCACGAATGAGCAACAATGGTCAGGATCAGCAGCTTTTCTGCGCGGCTAATACTTTGATAAAAAGAGTGAAAATCTTCCTTCCTGAAAGCATTAAAGGCAGCCTCATGAAAGACACCTGCAAACAAGAGCAGAGAGCGGCCATAAACAAAAGTGTTTTGTCCGAAGGACACCACCTTTGTCAGCGAGCACAATCACTTCCCAGTTTGTGCTCCTTCAAAAGCAGAAGCAGAAAATATCTAGTCTTAATACGACAGTTCATTCCTCAGTCATGAAATCAAATCATTGACTTCTACACAGGAGCATGGTCTTGTATTTCATCATAACTAATCATTCATATATGAAGTACAGTGTGCAACTAAGTCTCTTTTCTGTCATGACCTAGTCTACTTTCACTGGTTTAAGTTGGAGCTGAGGGCCTTCTACAAAGTTATTATTTCACTCCGGCCATTATTCACCTTATTATCAAAATGAGGGAAACTATAGCAGACAAAAAGCTTTTGTGCATATGATCTTTTGTGCTTTGAGCATTTAAGATGGCTTTTGTCTACTGTGAGATGGGTATCTGCCACAAACATCACTCAGGCATTGTGAAGGGGGGATTCATTTTCAGAGTGCCTTTGTTCTATTCTTTGGCCCTAACCAAAGAGCCACGCCTGCTCCTCTACCTTGAATTGTGCGGCAAACATTCCCCTCTTTGTGGCGCTAGGTGCATGAGCTGGCTCTTCTCCGCGGGCTTTTCGTGGGAGATGGCTGTCACAGGCGGCAGGGTGGCATTCGGTAACCCAACCTGGTTATGCACCAGGGTGGCCATTGGCTACCAAGGCCTGTAAGACTGTGGAGCATTAGGGGAATTGCGCCTGAGAGGGGGCAAGTCGCGCTCTGGATGTGTTCCAACTGACCTGTCCCCCTTCCCCCTCCACCACTCCTGCAAACACATCGTACGCCTGCTGCTCGCACTTCTTCTTCTCTTCGCCACTCAACGCATCATCCTTGTCGCCCTCCCCTCCTCCTTCCCCGCTGTTTTTCCTCCACATCACACCCATCATCCTGTGGCCTTTATTTCCTCTTTGGTACCTTTTTCTCTCTCCCAATCACTTGCTTAGTCTCCATACACATTCTCTGAAGATGCCGCTTCTGTTGTGTCACACTGAGGGGGGAGCCACGCCCTCAGCCTATGTGCACACTTTTATTAAATCTGTGCAGGCGCTGGGCTGCGCTGGCGGGTAATCCTACAGTAATTGTTTCCAGATTAGGGGACCCGGACCACAAAGCAGGTTTAGCCAGGCATGAAATGGCCTTCCCTTGCTGCAGCGCCAGCGACCAAACCTGCCGAGGTGAGACTCACCTGGATAAAGTCCACAAACGTCCATGGGAGCAGAGAGTCCAGGTAACCGATGTCCTTCGAAAACCTGTTGAGGATTCTTCCTGGGAAATAGCACAAGGGGACAGATTAGATGACATTACAGTAGATTTAAAATAGAATCACATAATTGACAGCAGAGCTCTGTTTTACCGGCTATAGAGATATCAGCTGAATCAGAATGAACTTTACTTCATGAAGTTCTGGGCATTTTAACTATTGACTGATCTTTCTTAATGCTTAAACAAACTCTCTTTGTCTTTATGACTGAATAAACTGAATAATCAAACTGACCTTAAAGGAGTTTGGCAGACCTTGCCACCTTTCTAGCTTCAAACAGTGTTCTGGGGACCTTATTTTACTGAGAGAACTGCTTCTGTATTCAGTTGTTGAAACAAACATGTCTGAGTTTGTATTATTACCTCATTAATATACTAAATATGAAAATTCTTAGTCTGACTTTGACTCTAAAACTACACAGTACCCATTTAATTTAGTTAGATATTCTTTATTGATCAAAAGAAAATTCAACTTTTAATATGAGGAAATAATACCATATAATTTTTTCCATAACTGAATAAGGAAGCTGTTCTCTGAGGAAAATAAGATCCCAAGAACACTGTCTGAAGCTAGAAAGGTGGCAGGGTCCGCCACATATAAACAAAGTAATACAATATGAAACGGTGTTGTCTTTTAAGGTCAGTTTGTTTATTTTGTTTATTTTAGTCATGGGAACGAAGAGAGTTTGTTTATTACGTTGGTTTGGGCATACAATAAATCAGTCAATAAAGATCGTTTTCTTCTGATTAAAATGTCTTCCCCATAACTACATGCTGCACCTTAAAGTCTCACTCAAATATTGAGTAACTGTTACCACCAATTTAACAGCAAAGAGCTTATACATTGAGTGAGATGTTAGATGATAAACAGGCCGAGCTAGTTTAAACAATGAGTCATTATTTGCCTAGCATTACATAAAGACTGCCCTACTCTTGACTGAATACGTGAGGGAACCTTTTGTTTGGAAACAAAAGGGCAACAGAAGCCGCGTACCTGCCCTTTATGTTCTGACTGGCAGTGTCAGTGACGTTAATTGAGTTGCCTCCAATCTGCTCAGGTGTTCATTATTTTTGTCTGGTGCTCTGCAGGTGCTGTGGCAGTCCCTTTATCCGGGCTCCTTTTAGTAACTTTGCTCCCCCTATTCTGATCCCGCAGCACATAAGATTACACTCCTGCTGCTTTCACACACTGTTTACTGCAGGGTCAGTGATAGCAAATCCCCACACTACACTACCTAAAGGCAGGCAAGACAGAAAACCTTTCTCTATCTCTGTCCCTGAAGGAAGCCCTCAGACTCTCAGTGGCAGACATAAAGTACCGGATCGGTGTCGCAACGCCACCACTAGAACTGGGCGCGAGTTGAAAGACACGATTGAGTGTGGATCTGCTGTGTGTGTGTGTGTGTGTAGTCCAAAGCGTATATTCCCTGTCAAAGCGCCTCCAAAATAGTGTCATAATGTTTCATACTGTGCTTAAGCAACCCATTGTCTCTCGCGGTGACACATCACTAAGCAAACAATGATATCTGTCTGAGAAGAATATAAATAAAGCAGCACTCACATATTTAGGGTACAACCCCTGATAAAGTGAAACCAACTGTGCGAGCATGCAGATGAGTTTATCTAGCCTCGCAGAATCAGCCATGAAACAGGGTGGGACTTGGTACGGGGACTGAGAGAGAGAGGGAACATCTTGGCACAATGTGACGGTATGGCACTCCGGAGGCGTGGCAGAGCCGTGGCACCACTGACCTAAAAGTTGCCTCCCAGCCTCCCAGTCAGTCCTACGGAGGTGGGCCCTGTAATCACCTCTCTCCACGGCCGTAAGCAGCTTACAGCTTTATCCAAAATACCGCTCCCGCCTAAAAACATGCATGCAGACGAGGCCGGGCTCCCCATAACAGCCATTGCATAAACCCAGCCAGAGCATTATTCCCCGCAACAACCCAGCAATGCTCCAAATCAGGACTGATTCAAAGTCAAGTGGCGTAAGCATGTTGTACACTTGGAGGCAGACTAATCTTATTCACAGTGTGAGTGCCCCTTTAGCATACAGACATCCCGAGGGGAGAGTTCGAGCGAAGGGGGTAAAGCTGCTACTATGCTAGTGTCGAATATTGCTGCTTTAGTGTAGGAATGGGGGGAGTACTTGTCAAACTGTGTTTGCGGAAGATCCAATAATATTTTATGTAATTTCACTGTCTAAGCCATAGATGACCCAAATTCATGCATGTCTGACAAACAATGCCAATAAGAAAAGGATAGGTTTCTCCGGGTTACATCATACCATGGTTGGAGGGTGTTGGAGCAGAGAACATCAGTCAGCTATCAGCTGTTTGACAAGCGGCTCAGTTAACACAGAGTTTCAGAGGGGATGAGGTAAAGGGACCCTTCTCCATCCTCCGCAGACTATAGAGGGGATACATTACAGTGATGCAGTTACACAAAGACATTCACTGCATGGAAATGCCTATGAGGTAAGATCGGTGTGGGACAATGGCTTCAATCACTATGGGTGGTTGTCAACAATATCACCTATTGTGTCGAGAGGGGTATAGACGTTTCAGGATATCAGCAGCATTAGTATCAAACAATTTCTCATGGTTTAAGACTCCAGGGGTGATTTGCACCACTTTTTCAGGCTCAGGAAATATCAAGCCCTCCCAACTAAGGTGGCTCCTTAGGAGGAGATATTAGGTGAGCAGGGCCCCCGAATCACACTTAAAGAAGTGGAACAGTGGGGTCCGGCTCGAAAGGGGCGTGTGGCAAATCGCTGTTCCCTGTAAACATCAAGATAAGGGGACGACTCAGAGCCGCGCCATGTGTGGGCCCCAGTGCAGTCGGAGGGGCCTTTCAGTGAGGCAAGTGCGATAATGAAGGAATACTGGGGAGGGGGCTGCCAAGGCTGGAGGTGGCACAGCTCACCTGCACTTCCATGAAGGGCCCAGGGGCCTGGGGCAGCCTCCCACCGCCGGCACCTTGCTGCCAATACTAATACATTCTAAATCCATTCTCTTCGCTCACACCGCCAGGCTCCTGCAATCTCCTCTCCTTCCCTTTCATGCAATTAAATAGTGGAAGTGCAGAGCGAGGGGGAGCCCTATCAGCCATACTGCACACACACACACGGCTCCATCTCCACATTCAATTTACACACCTCGATATCATCATCCTCTCTGCAGTACTTTCTCCACTTCGCTCTTAACACTCTTGCATCCCAGACCTGAAATACAGACATTAAAAACATTGCCTCTGTAGACACAATTAGAATCTCACATCACCGACTACAGAAGATCTAATGTTCCCTGCGTCAACAGCAACTGAGTGACGCCTAGCAAGCGAGATGGCCCACCATGCCGACGTGAAACGGGGGACGGTAGGAGCGTATGAGTGTGTGTGTG
>CAEMYA010000089.1:877945-922071 GCA_903131615.1 Diplodus sargus
TGTGTGTGTGTTGACTGAAACTCCACTCCTCGACTGTGCTGATGAGCTGAAGCCCTGGCCTGCAGTCTCTGAGGGGATTAGCCCACTCAATGACACTAAATTACAGGGATCAACATCAGCTCAACACATCCACTGCTGTCTGTGCTGCTTTAACTGGATCACATTTGGATGAACAGCTGTAATAAGACTGTACATATTGCTAAAAATTGAGCAACAATTTATATAAATTCATATAAGGGAGGAAATGCCACTCCGTTGCGCTATCACCTAGATATCGATAACAAAATGTATCACGCGGTGATGCTACAAAATACAAAGGTTTTAATCACCAAAAGCCCCAAGTTGGAAATCAAATATTTCCACACAGCACAAAAGATAACACAGGAACATGATTCAAACGGCACGGAGGCTGATACAGGGAGCTACAATGCCTCTCCATCAATCATAATTCACCTCTGCTGTGCTCTATTGTTACCAACCACATTCATAGAATAACAAATAAGACCTTTGTGCAGTGACGCTTGAAATGGTAACCTTTAACTCTGTGGACAAGCTATCAAACACTGGGCCCTGTTCAGCAGCGGCGCACCTGTCACTTACACATGTAAACAGTTGTCAAATCCTTAAGAACACACGGTTACAAATTGCTCGCACTTATTGCAAGACAGCGGTGAATGTGAGAGCAGCCTGTAATAGCAGTGAAACATTAAAGGGGCACTATGTGGTTTGCGGAGAAGAAATTCAAATTCATATTTACGATATTAATGAGGTAATAATACAAACTAAATTATTTTTTTTTCATAAGTGCATAAACAAGCTGTTCCCAGAGGAAAATGAGGTCCCCAGGGCACTGTTTGAAGCAAGAAAGGTGGCAGGGTCTGCCACATATAAACAAATAAAAACAGGATGAAATTACAAAATCAGTTTGTTTATTCAGTCATGAAAGCATTTTTTGTCAATGTAGATCTTTTGCTTCCGATTAGAATTTCTTCCCCACACCGACGCAGTGCACCTTTAAGAATGAAAGATTAAAAAGAAGCTGTCTTTGTCCTGATCTATCCTGTTTCACTCGACTGAACGACGGATAAACTCATAAAGAAAAAAAAAATTCAGGGGAAGATCAGAAATAATAGAATAATAATAAAAAAATATAACAGAAATGAGTGAAATTTATTTATATTGTGTAGATAAAAAAAAAGGTCATGTTCATGTTTAATCTACTGCTGGTTGAACAAAGGACAAAAGACACTCTCTCTCTCTCTCTCTCTCTCTCTCTGGGACAGTTGTCTATAAATCCAGTCAGACACACAGTGCTGTTTGCCAGCCTGGAGGCCAAGCTGTAATGACTGGACTGGTCATACAATGCTTACTGATAGCAGCACAACAGCAATCAGATAGCAGTGTCTGTTAAGCCTCTCCTTTGCTGCGCTATTAAACAGATTATTACATTATTCAAAGTGTTTGTCCTCCTCCCGTGCGTAGATTGCCGAGCAAGGCACACCCAGATAAGCCGTCAGGTAGCCCAATGCATACCGCAGCGGCAGCAGTAAAAACAAAAGCCAAAGATTAAGACCTGTGGTGTTTGCTCCAAACACAGCTCTGCAAAGGAAAGCTTTGTCGCTACACCCACTTCTAATGCCAGGAGAAACCGCAAGCTCCTGAACACCCTCAAATCATATTTAGACTTGTGTTACCGGCTTATTATGACTCATTATACAGATACAAGTTCCCCTTCTTGTTGAGAATTCCCACCCGAGCTGATTGTGTTGTACATGCATGTCACTATGAAGAGATTAGGCTGAGTAATTATCTTCTGACAGGTGAACAATGCTCCAGAAAAATTAAAGTTATCAAAGTGGGCCACTTGACAGTTGACTTTGGATATGAATGACAGATTGTAGTGACACTACTTCACCTAATTAAAAGAGGTCTTTAATTAATACCATAAAATCATAGGCATAAAAAAAAAACAAGGAGAGCAAAACAAGCTTTTAACAAATCTCGCTTTCTGTTTCGTTGGCTTCTGTTTTGAAAGGTGGTGCGAAACACGCCTGAAGAGAAAAAAATATGTATTAAAAAAACACAGCAGCCCTCCCTGAGTAAAGTCAGACGTATTTAGAGTGTTTGCTCACTTTTAAAATCATGTCCATCTGCCCACTCCATTGACCTGGCAACTACAGCCTGCAAAGCTAATGAAATAATCGAAGATTTCTGATACAGCGCGCAAGACAAATACATCTGTGTTGACACAGCTCTGTAGTCCAAACACAACACTGTCCAAGATCTAGTGCAAACAGTATCTATTCAATATGATTGTTTGCTTTTTGTTCAGGCTCACAATAAAAACAATAGGGCTCTCTTTACATTTAAATACTTCACGGCCATATACGAAGTCATATCACATGTTTTTTTTACGGCTGAATTGGCCTCTTGGTTACACTGGCTTCACTTATCAGCAGCGACTTTAAAGACGCCATATCATTTACAGTCAGATACTAAATCCCATAAATCCCACGCACAGAAAAACACGGTTAAGCTTGAACCAGTGCAGTAGTGCAGTTTTATATTACAGCTCATATCAGATTTTGTAATTAATAATTATCAGTTATTATATCAATTTAAATATAAATTGGACTGACAATTTTTAACAATACTGTGATAATATGAATTCGTATTCTAATATAATACAAATTATTACAATTTTAAATGAAATTTGTAATACTCACAAAATGTGATATATCATATCATATAGAACTTCATGGAGTTTAAGTCAAGCATATGGCTGTTAGTAAAGTGGGCCTAAACACGACAAATTAAGTAACAGTCTGCTCTCTAGTGGTGGGACATAAGAACTTCTCCAGCAGGTCCACCTGGATGTTAACATCTCACAATCATCTCATCACTCCTGCATCACCTTGACCGAGTTACAAAACCAATTGTTACTTAACAGTTATTTCAAATGAGACCTTGGGTGGGAAGCCACTTACCAATCGGGTTGACATCAAAAAAGTGCACTGGGGTCCGGAGGATGGCGTCAAACATGCTGTTGTGCAGGGTTTGGGCCGAGCACACCAGAACGTTAAAGAAGAGCAAGCTACGGAGGAAGCCAAACACTACCGAAGTAGCTGTTAACCCTGAAGCACAGAAGAAAAAAATATCCATCAGCACTCTACAATTCTATCCTTGTGCCTGTTCCAAGGTCAGCTATGCATTCAAGGGGCCATTATTAAGAATCCTGAATAATACAAAAGAAAGGGAAATATATTCCATGTTAGTTTTTCCTTCAATTATGTTTTTTTTATTATTGAATGCTGATCTACCACTGTGTATACAAAGCTTGAAAAGGTGAAGAGGCTGGGAGTCACAGGGAGACAATCAGAACAACCCAACAGCCGAGAACTAGAAAGGCACGGCTATCTCCCTGTACAGCTGAGGCCCATGTACGCATACACTGGGCCTTGAAGGCCTTGGGCCACAGCCAAAGAACTGTGGATCTGTTCATTGAATGCCTGGCGTATTCACAGCCTCAACAGTACACAAAAAAGCAATGTGCGCTCAGTGAGCTTCACCTGCGTAAACACCTAGGTACAGGTCAAGGTCCAGCTGCTGAGGGAAGCTGCCATTGAGGTGCCCTGTCACATTGATGTGCGTCTGTTCAGAGGCCCTGTGAATCAGCCACAAAGGAACCACAAATCCACAAGGACAAATAAACACAACGAAAGAAAGAAAGCTGCAACATAGAGACACTATACAAAACACATTCCTCTTCTCCTGAAGCACAAGGTCAGTTTCAACAAGTTACAGATAATACAAAAAATAAATGTTTGGTTCAGTCGTCTTCGATTAAATCATCAACCATTTCCAGTCTGAGCAAATATGACGGTTTAGCTTAAGAAACCTGCTTTTCTCGTGAATTTACAGGGTGTAAAGGTAAACATCTCACCAGCAAGCAAGCCACCAGTCCTGTAGAACAAATGTAATCTAAACAAACATAAAAAAAAAGGTATTATAACATTCACCAAAATGGCTGATATTTACATAACTGAATAGATGGATAATAGATCAATTATGTGTTCCATTTTCCCCAAATTGAAAGAAAACAGACATTGAATTAATTGTAGAAGATTAACTCACATGTGCCAGAGCATTGAGTAAAACGAGCACCAAGAGCACCAGGAAGTTAGCGCCAGCCTTGAAATACTTGACATACATACGCAGGCCGATGTTTCCCTCTGAGCGGTGTTCTTCCTCCGTTGGTTGCACTACCTACAGATAGACACTAGAGTAAACATCCAGCCACAATTCACATCAGGCAGCAATGAGCAGCAAGGAAAAGATGAGCACCTTCTGCCCTCTAGTGGCTAATAGACTGCACGACAAGACATGTTCCTAAATATACCTACCACCGGCAGTGGATCTGCTCCCTCAATCAAAGAGTACTTGGAGGAGGCCAGTGAGGACATAGAGGAGAGTGAGTGGGCAACAGAGATGGGGGTCGTACCCTGCCTCTCCTCCTCCTGGACCTCCTCCTCCTTACTAAGCAGGGAGGTGAAGTCTAGTCCAGAGCCCTGCAACTCACTGTAGGTCCCTCGTGCCACCATCTGACCCTGACAACGACAGAGAAGAGAGGCAGTTAGCAGCTGAAGAGCTCACAGGCTCACAGTCCTGGAAATGGCAGCATCTGTAAGTGACACGATAACTCTGTGGAACTTCTTCGGTCTTTAGTTTATATTGGTGGAAACACAAGCTACTGTTGCTCTCTGTTAGCAGAGAGAGAGACGGAGGAGGACTCATTTCTCATTGTCACGTTTCAGACTGCACACACATGGCCAATAAAAGAGTGTTTCATACATGTAAACTGTTACAAATTGATACATGGAGCCCCTTGAAGAGAACAATTATATAAGTCACGGTAATGGATTAGTACTTCCTCCCTGAGAAGCATATATACTATGTTGGACAACAGTTCTGTGGAAAAACAATAGCCATGGTTCATATATGAAAACTATTTAAGTGATGATTTAACATTTGTAAGTGTGAAACCACTTGATGTCTTTAATGAAACTTCAGAAAATGTTCAGATCTTCTCCTCACCCTAACCAATGGTTTTTTTGTGTCTTAACGGTTGAACTGTGTGGTTGAAGCGCTGTTATCATAAAGCTTGTTTGTAAAGACCGGCAAGCACAATGTTTTTTCAGTAAACAAGTTCTAAAGACCCATGATACACTACCTGAGTATGAGAAATGACAGCAAAAGTTAGCAACTAGCAGGTGGAGAGAGGCAAACATCTAAAGAGCCAAACTACTCAGGAGTCAAAGAGGAAGACCAAGCCAATTGAACTTTACTTGTCAGGCCATCTGTTCCGACACAATGATAATAAGCTGACAGTAAGTACTGCATTTAACTGTTTGCTAGCACATAAGCACTACAATGCATTTGTCAGCTTCTTCTTTAGTTCTTATGCCACTTATTGGCCAAAAATTTGTTAGTGAAAATTCAACAATAGTCAAGTATTAAACCGCGCTTGCAGAACCATATTTCTAGGTAGCCACAATGCTGCAAGTCCTATACAAAAGAGCAGGAGACAGGCAGTCTGTTTATATACCTCAAAGCTGACTACAGCTGCTGCCCTCTGGTGACTGCAGACTTTTTAAAGCAACAAGATGTAACCTCCTGGAGAAAGATAAGTGAGATATGAGTCTCATCCCCAGGTCATATGTAGTGGCACCTCTAGTTGGCGCCAATTCCCATCTCTCAATCTCAGTCTAAGAGAGAATCTACGATGCAGTATTGAAGCATTCATTTTTCCCACAACGCCAGCACTGCAGCTGGACAGACACATCATGTATTCAGGGATGCCGTACTGTTTTTCCTAAATGTCAGAATGGTGAATATTTAAGCGTATTTTTGTGTTTTTCAATCAAGTAGTAACTATTTCTAACAGAAAAACAAACAAACGCTGACGCCAATAAAACAGTGTTGTATTAGATAGTACCTCCACAAAATTGTGTTGGGGTCGTATCAGTGAGGACATTTCTGGTGTTGTACTGTTATTTAAATTTCACACTAATATGTGAATGTTTTACGCTTTGGGTTGATGTTCAGTCCAGGTTGCCAACCCAAAGAATCAGTATTTGACTATCGGGGATGAGACTCAAAGATCATTCAACTGTGTTGCATTTTGTTGCTTCAAGTCTACAGGGGATGAGTGGTTTTATTTTCAAAATATAGATTTTGGCTGTAGCATCACTGGAACTTACTGAGCAACATAAGTGATGCCACGAGGCAGAAACTATTTGATTAGCAACTATTCGCGGCAGAATTGGAGTTGGCTTATTTGATGTATTGAAATGATGCGTTATCACCACCAGAGCACTTCTCTTTACATGTAAACTCTCACAAACACATAAAAAATATACACACACGCGCACACACCTGCTTTAAGACCAGAATTTCATCTGCAGCCTTCAGATACTGGAGCTGATGAGTGACCAAGATACGAGGCTTCTTCCTTAAAAGTCCACAAATGCACCTGAAGAAAACACATATTTTTAATAGAAATTATTAAATTAAATTAAATAATAGAATTTTTTAGTAGAAATGAATAACACATTATAACAACAAAATAATAAATCATCCATCAATCCGATATGTAAGTTTCGCTGGAAAACAACAAGACTTACTCTTCGAAAAGGTGCTTTCCCACTTCGGCGTCCACAGCACTGAGTGGGTCATCCAGAAGGTAGATATCTGCGTCCTGATACACTGCTCTAAAATACACACATATGCAGGTTATCAGAGATAATAGACACCAGAGGAAAAGTGCACTTCTGTTTCGTCATCCAGCACACCTTGCCAAGCTGACCCTTGCCTTCTGGCCTCCACTGAGGTTGGCCCCTCTGTCCCCAACCATCGCCAAGTCCCCACCTGGCAACAGGTCCATGTCCTGAACAGGGTCCAAATGCAACCCTTACCAGACTTAGCACAAGCTAGATGTGCTTTCTGTCAACTAATCTACACAGTATGAAAATGTAGCGTTAATATCAAGAACATGACTCAAGGTGATTCTCACTCTCTTGAGGGCGCAGGCTCTCAGAACTCTTTCATACTTCTGGGGGTTGAGTGCTTTGCCAAAAAGGATGTTGCTTCGAATCGTACCAGGTAAAATCCAGGCCTGCTGAGATGTGTATGTCAGCTCCCCTCTGACCTTGACCACGCCACTTTCTTGACTCAGTTCTCCCAGGATGGCACTGAGGAGCGACGACTGACATGCACAAATACAGGACAAAAAAAATGCTGAGAGTTCGATGAGAAGAGCGAAACCACTAAAAGTGAGGATGTAGCTGAAGTCAGGAGGCAGGTAGCTTAGCATAGCACAAACAATGTTGATGAAGAAACAGATGCAGCACTTTGGCCTTCCTCCCAGGGACACCACCGACTGTTGTTCCTCAGTCATGTCATGTCATGTCAGTTAGTGAGTTTTAGATGTTTTAGTGGTATCTTAAAACCCTAACCCTGGAAAGAGCCAAGCTAGTTGTAGCTATCCCTGCCTTTGAGCCAAGCTAAGCTAATCATCGCTCACTCCATTCTTACCACATAGACACAAGAGAGATAATCTTTTCATCCAAAAGAAGAAAGCCAATGTGTTTTCCAACAATCACCTAACAGCATTTCAGTTAAGAACATGAAAATGAATAAAAAATTAATTCTGCTGCCTGCACACAAGCTAACTAACTAGCAGCTAGCTACTAATGAAGAAATGCTAGCATTATCATCATTCCACAACAGAGTTGATTTATTTATGGTAAACTAGATGAATATTGGTATTTCCCACTTATCAAAATGTATGTCTCCAATGTAGCCTATCTGTCAGATTTAATGGTCCCTGTGGCCTTTATTTGGCATTCAACTGCTGGCTGCTGGCACTAACTCAACACTATACCCCTCTGAGTAATACAGTTGATAACATTTTATTACTAACTTTTTTGAGTTATTTAAAATGTCTCCGCTTTACAACCATGTGAGCATGCACTATTAACCTAAGGCTAGAACTAGAACAGACCTGACCTTTCCAGCGCCAACAGGTCCAATCACTGCCAGGAGCTGCTCTGGCTTCACTGTGAAAGACACGTTCTGTAAAGTTGGAGAATCTAGCCTCTGTAAGAAAAAGTCAAATTAAATGCTATGTAGGAACTATGCAGTACTCTGTTCAAGTCAGGTTTACTTACGCAGCTCAAGTCTAAGAGCTGATGCATTTGTAAGTCAAGCAATGTGTATAAAAAAAAGCAAGCATACACTGTCCACGATAATTCTCACCTTATCCCAGTAGCATATTAAATCCTGAATCTTCACCATACAGTCCTTCTTCTCTGCCACAGGAAGCCACTGATGCTGAGGGTCTATTTCATCCAGCAGAAGAAAACTCTGAGAGGAAAAATCACATTCACAGTTTCAGTTCCCTTAGCAATTCACACACACAGGTTCGCAATGTGGCCTAAGTCTGTGTATTTACTTTAATCCTCCTAATGCTGATGAGAGACTCCGAGACCTTCTCGATGGCATAAGGAAAGAAGAGCGTGATGGTGAGTCTGACCGCTCCGTAGAGGGAAACTGCCATAAAGACTTTGCTAGCAGACAACTGGTTTCCTGTCAGTACGTAGACAAGGACAGTGATGAAGACGATGATCTTGATGGCCACAAAGAAAGACGCCATGTTCAGGCCTCGCAAGTAGGAGCTTTTCATGATTTTGGAGATTTCCTTTCTGTAACGATAAGAAGACACGTTGTCAGTAAATCCTGTTTAATGGGACAGTTCACCCCAAAAATCTAAAATACTGATCTGCTGAGCTATAATGTCAGCCTACTCAGCTGAGCTGTAACATTTGCCTGTCATTTGAGCTGTAACATTAGCCTTCTTGACTGACCTGTAACGTTGGCTTCCTCAACTGACCTGTAACGTTAGCCTCCTCAACTGAGCTGTAACATTAGCCTTCTTGACTGAGCTGTAACATTAGCCTCCTCGACTGAGCTGTAACATTAGCCTGCTTGACTGAGCTGTAACGTTAGCCTCCTCAACTGAGCTGTGACGTTAGCCTGCTTGACTGAGCTGTAACGTTAGCCTCCTCAACTGAGCTGTAATGTCCGCCTGCTTGACTGAGCTGTGACGTTAGCCTCCTCGACTGAGCTGTAACATTAGTCTTCTTGAATGAGCTGTGACGTTAGCCACCTCAACTGAGATGTAACATTAGCCTGCTTAACTGAGCTGTAAAGTTAGCCCTCTTGACGGAGATGTATTAGCCTTCTTTACTGAGCTGTAGCATTAGCCTTTTTGACTGAATTGTAACATTGGCCTGCTCGACTGAGCTGTAACGTTAGCCTCTTCATTTGAGCTGTAACATCAGCCTTCTTGAGCGGTAATGTTAAATAGTCCTATAGTTAAGATGAAAAACATGTATTTTGGATTTTGGAGTGAACTGTAACTGTTTATTTTAATTACAAAAACATGCTAATACATTTCGATTCAATTTTCATAAAAAGGGAAGGCAGGTTATTTTTTTATGCAAATATACACTCTTGTATCAATACTGTAAAACTTTATCAGATTACAATTAAAATATCAACGGAGAAATTGACTTACCTTCTGACCTCATCGACCAAAGCAGCAAAAGGCTTCTCCCACCCATACATCTTTATAACACGGATCCCAGAGATGACTTCATTCATTGTGCGTATTCTGTCATCGGTTAAAACCGCTGTTTCAGCCCTAAATAACAGACACAGACATACAAAAATGCAACACATGACAGAAACATTTCATAAGTAGAGACATCTGTTACCAATATTCTGGTGGATAACGAGCCTACAAACCTCAGAGTAGAGAACAAGCGTCCAAATAAAGTCTGAACTGGCATTAGGATAAAGAAGACAGCCATTCCTGCAAGGCATGATGGTCCAATCGCATACATCAACAACACTATCACAGTTGCTGCTTGTAGAGGACCAATCCACAAAAAGTGCAAATACAAGGTTACCTGGAAAGAGAAAAATAAAGTCAATGAGTGAGTCATATGCAAAACATCAGACAAATAATCATGAATAATTTCTGATAATTACCTCATCAAATTTGTTGACATCATTGGATAAGAGGTTTACAATTTGTCCTGTGGTAGTTTTGGCAAACGCTTTGCTGTTAAGACAAAGAGCCTTTGTGGAACAAAGGTGTCAAATCAGGTCCAACACACCACAGGTAAATGACAAGAGGATAACATTCACTCATAGATGTCTTGTAATGACTGACCTTCCGATAGATCATGTGGCACATGGCCACACGAATCTTCATGCCTACCCGCTGGACATGGTAGAAATAGAGATGATGAAGAACGGCCAAGCTGACAGTGGACAGTGAGATGCCTGCAGCATAGCTGTAGGCCTCATAGACTGCAGCCGTGTTACTGGGGTCATAACTCTCGAAGTACTCAATTATTTTCCCTAGTAGCACCGGCTGAATGACTTTGATAACCTCCTGATAGAAAATGAGATGTAAAGCAGATATGTGGACGCTCACTATTACAACGAAAATTAATTCTTAATGCAGCATTTTTCTCTGTAGACATTGAGTTTCACTGTGAGATTGAACTGTACCTCTATAAAGATGTACGTTCCAATGAATAAGTATGATTTCCAATAGCACTGAACAAGCGCTTTGGTGAGTTTGGGTGGGCGCAGATCTTTTGCCGCCTGTTGAACTTCTCTGTCCCAGTACCTTTTAAAAGTAAGAAAAAAATCAATTGTTATTTCAAGTTAATAATCTTCAATTGTGCAGTGTTAACCACAATAATGCACTGTAGAACGACACAATGTTTCTCAAAAAAAAACCAAGAAAAATAATTTATATTCATATTTCACCTATTCGACAACTCGTTAGCTAATGTTAGCATTCTATCACTTCCTAACTAGCATTACTGTGTTATAGTCTTACAAAATACAATAAGAAAGATTTACATTTTTATTCTAATATATCAGCACACATCTTTGACACATGTATTTAAGCCTGGAGGTGAAACACACTGGACGTTATCAAACTCTAATGTTAACTAGAACGTGGTAGAATGCTAACATTAGCTAATAGGTTAAATGGTCGCTGTGTGATCGTGGTCTATTGCGCATTTTCTGCAGAATAATCCATGATTATTATCCAAAGACAAAATAGCAACAATACTCTCTATTTCAAGCTTTTATATTGGATTTAATTCTAACTGGACATGAACTATAAAGAAAGACCCCATGTTACTGCAGCTGCCATATCTAACATCCATTATCAGTCTTGTGTGCAGTGCTTGCATCATACTCCTCTATTTTGAGTACTGATCACCCCTCAACTAGACGGTAGGCCAACTCTCTCACTGACATTTTGACCACCTCACAAGTAGCCGTAATCTGTTCCACAACGCAATAGTGATCATAATTCATTTAGGGTCAGAGGATCGTATCACCTGTCAGGAACAGAGATGCTCTTAAGGTCACTGGGGCACCCCAGCTCTGCCCTACTATCTTGTCCAAGAAAGCATTAAGGAACGGGACTAAGATGTATTAAGTCAATGTCAAAAAGCTTGAATTTATACCAAACAAGAAAAACGAGCTCTCAGCTCAAAC
Organism: Diplodus sargus; assembly: GCA_903131615.1. Classification (NCBI taxonomy): domain Eukaryota; kingdom Metazoa; phylum Chordata; class Actinopteri; order Spariformes; family Sparidae; genus Diplodus; species Diplodus sargus. The sequence continues at coordinate 889,598 of CAEMYA010000089.1, forward strand.
TGGCAACCCCTTACTAGAGGCGCTAGGATTAGTGTGTGGGGAGGAGCGCACTCTCATGTGATGTCAGAAGTACTGTCTATAATTAGGTGGGCTCACCTCCAAGCACAAAGTCAACCCTGACACCAGACTCCCTCAAAGGGGATGTTCTGTCCCCTATTACAAGGTCTCTAGGCTAAGAGGGGTGAGTTAGTGGTGGGGACATTTACGGTCTACTAACACACATATGATTTTCTCCCAGTGGAAAGGGGGGTCATTTCATATGACTGCTGTTTATTATGTCGTGTGCAAATGATAGTTTTGAGTAATATGCCTTTGCCGAAGTTGTGGATGTGGTCTTAGAGAATGTCCAAAACTGCTACTATCCCTCAGGGAAAGGGCCTTGAAGTTCTATGAAATTCAGGAACAAGAATGGCCTCTCTAATTTACATTTTTCAAATAAGCTACAATGGGACTAGCGGATAATCTTGATAAAAATATATCTGCATATGTTTGGGGAATCTGTGAGCAAGGGACAAGATTTCGGTAGCGGAAGTGTTCTGGTTTCTGTCTGTAGTCCATTTGTAGTCCCAGATGCATTAACCAATCATGTTTGAGCAGGCTTAAGCTGGAGTGAAACAGGTGGAATAGACCATGTTCAGGTCAAGGTGGCCATTTTCCTCTGACGTCACGCTCGGGGGGCTACGTCAGAGTCTTATAAATGTAGGGACTCTGACAAACACTTGAAATTGTCTACTTTATTTTTTATGCTATTGTCGACTTTATTATTTTATTGTATTGTCTACTTTACTATTTTATTTATATCTTTATCTTTATCTCGTTTCCATTCATGCTATATTTCTATTTTTATTTTGCACAGAGCATCTGGAACAAAAACAATTTCCCCCCGGGAATCAATAAAGTATTCTGAATCTGAATCTGAAAATTGTTATCCTTTCACTGCTTACTGATTGATCATCAACTGAAAGACAATGGATGGTGAACATTTTGTGACAGTACCAAACATTAATGTTATCTAGGCTAACTAAACTAAGCTAATTGGCAGTCAAATACTTTGTTTTCCCTTGAAATATTGAAAAGCGGCCAAATGTCCCTCCAGATTGTCATTATCCATTGTCTTTTCAGTTGCTGATCAATTGGAGGTGTTGAAATGCAAACAATTTGTCAGATTTCCTACATGTATACAACATGCAACCTGGAACACAACAGTACAACATTTGAGCTTACGACCCTGAGGATGATGACAGAGGAAAATGGCCTTTGTGTGAATATGGTCTGCATTTAGCGCTGATTGAACCCTGACTTGGGTTGAATGCTGGTCTGATACAGGTTAAATTTCTGCAAAATATATCAGATATATAACAGATCACAGTGGTGTCACAGACTCCTAGACTCTAAGCCTACTAGGGAATCAGTGTAAATGCACCTTTAAAAATACATCATTCAATGTCTTACCATTGTAGCTCCTCCCCGAGTCTATCTGATGCATCCTCAGGAAGCACGTTATACATGTCATCTTCCTCCAACTTCCTCTTGTATCCAATTCTGAACAGGGGATTCAACCAACTAGAGATAAAGCATATGAAAGTATGTTCAGTAGATGGAAATAACTCATCATTATAACTCCAATAGAGGAAAATTCATTAATTTTAAAAATCGATTTATTGTTTCAGTCATTTGTCCATCAATAATGTCAAACATTTGCTGGTCCCAGCTTCTCAAATGTGAGGATTCGCTGCTTTTCTTTGTCTTTACAAGTAAATGAAGAGTCTTTGGCAATTTTAAGACGTCATTTTGGACATTTTTTTACATTTTACAGACTGAACAATTGATCTTGATTATTAAAGCGTGATGAGAAAGCATGAAGATCCCCAACAAGGGACGCATGGCTACCATACATCACATCAATCAAGCTCCAAATAAATCAAGTCATATGTTTCATTTAAAGGTGCACTACGTAGTCTTGAGGAAGAACTTTTAATCAGGAGACAACGACCTTCAATAACTGATTTTTAATGCCTAAACAAACTATATATACAAACTCTATTCATTCTTAAAGGACAACACAATGTCATTCTGTTTTACTTTGTTTATATGTGGCGGACCCTGCCACCTTTCTATCTTGAAACAGTGTTCTGGGGACCTTATAGCCCTCTGAGAACAGCTTGTTTATTCTGTGATGGGAAAAATAAATATTGCTTTGTGTCATTACCTCAGTGATATTGTAAATATGAAAACTGAATTTCCTCTACATCGTGACCATTTAAGTAAAAGTTTCAATACTTACCAAATACTACTGAATTAGCCTAATGTAATGGAGCACTGCAATTTACCTTTTCAATGAAACAATACAGTAGCCGGTACACTCATCATGCTACCTGTGAATTACTCTGTTCAACTCTGCTTGTGGGTTAATACATTGACACAACATCCTGAGCTCTCTCCTCATTATGGTTCATGTCTGCACGGGCGGATGCTCACCACCTGCTATCACATCCCGGGGACAGGCTGCCTGAAGTGGCCACAAACTGTCACACAGGACCGCTCTCCATTCAACTCATGTCAAACACGGCTGTGACTGTGGACCGGTTTCTCTTACCAGAAGAAAATCTTGGAGAGAAGATTAGCTGAAGCCGACGGATTATCCTTCGCCTCCTTCCGCACATGTTCCATGCCCACAAACAGTACAAGCGACCTGGAGACTTTCTCTGCAGGCTGTTTTGTCGGGGAGTGTGTATCGATAAAGACTGAGAGGAAGGAAACAGTGAGAGAACAGCTGCTGTAAAGTCTCAGTATCACACCTACTGATATTCAGGACAGGATTACTACAGCACGCGCACACCGTCTGGCTGTCAGGTGAACGGGGCGCTGCGTGATCCCGCCCACCTGCTCGGTGATTGGCTGACAGAGGTCTCCATCACCTCTTCATGTCGTGACCTCTGTACTTTCTTACCCAAAGCAGGTATTTGCACATTCTTTAAGGGGTACTGTTTGTGGGGAATTTAGTCCGAATGTTGAATTTAGTTTTTATTAAAAGCTAATATGTTATTAACTTTTTAAAGTTTGTCCAATTGTTATTAAGTCCTTTTTAATATATAATGAGTGATCAACAATCTACCAGACTATTTAAATGTCTCCTACAGAATTCTGCTTGTTTCAAGAACAAATAAGAAAGAAGGGATCCCTCTTGAATAAAGAAAAAAAAAACTTTTGTAAGTATCTTCTTTTAAATCACTTTTAAAAAAGGCTTTTTGGAGTTACACTGCATTTTATTGTTGACGCTGCACTTAATTCTTGCACTGCTCAGATTAATAGTCTTTAATGGTTTCAATCATCTATTGTTTTATGTTTTGTTTCTCTTTTATTCCTAATGCTGGACTGTTTATTCATACATTACTGTGTATTTTATTTTTGTGTTCTGTGTTTATTGATATAATTGATATAAAAAAATAAAAACAAAAAGAATGATTAAATCATGTATGAAGTTGACTTTTATTAAAACAGTTGATTTATTTTTAATTTGTATGACTTTTTAGAGAAGCCCAAACTTCTTGATTTGAATTCTGTAAAAGTGCATTTCAGCTACAAATAAAAGAGTCAACCTTAAAATTTGTTTAGAAAATGTAACCCTTACAAGGTTAATCAGTTACATTTTTGTTTTTTGTCTTCCCCCTACGTTGTCATCAAGATGATTTTACAGAATTGCAGTGTCCTTTTTTGTTTCAATAAAGTTTTGTGGGGGAAAAAAACTTGCACCCATTGTTCAGATTATAACTGAATCTGTAGATGACTTATTTAAATGTCCTCATTGAGTACTGCATCGGTTGTGGTAAGACCAGTTTTTCCACATGACAAACTTTCTCTCATGCTGCTGTGAAATCTACTTACTTTTACAGGCCGTATTGTATCCTAAGCAATTCATTCACATTAAAGATTGTCCAGTTTAAAGGAGAGGTTTTATGCTTTTTTCATTTTTTTTTCTTCCCTTTCCTTCAATCAGAGCAGACTGTGCATCCAGGAGGGGGGGCTTAAAGAGACAGGAGCTAAAACAGAGAGTTTCAGACAGAGGGGGGACACAGTATGAGGACACTGATGTGTTTTTTGAGCACTAAAGCATGTAAACCTTTTCTAGTACTAAAATGAAATGATGAACCTGACAATGGGCAGAATTGGTCTCTGTTATTTCTGCTATGAAAGGATTTCCTCCTAGGCCTCATCCAGTTAGTCAATGTCATCTATGTTGATATTCAACAGGCCAGAATTCAAGACACAGAGGGAAATGTAATACATCTTTTTATTTTTCAAGGAAAGAATGAATGAATGACACGTCTTTACCCATGACCTGTCTGTATTACTTGCCTTATACTGTATCTCAAACAAAAAGACCTTGAAATAAAACTTCCACATTTAAATCATCATTTTATTATGAAAATGAGAGCGTGATGCTGCTCGAGCACTTTGTTGTATAAATGCAAGGCATGACACTTCCACTTGCTTTATACTTAAGGAAATTTAAGTTTTGATGTTCAATTGTTTTCATAAATTAACTCGACACGCGGCCCTCAGACTTTGACCACAAGATATCTTCTGCAATGAACATACTGTGAAGGTAATGATGGTTTTTTACTAGCTGCTCATTTGTAGTGTTCCTCTTCTCTAATGAAAACAATAAGAATCCAAAGAATTTAAAAAAGAAATGTACCATCTTTTCACTTTAATATCGTAGATGAAAGCTCTCCTGGGTGAGAAAAGTGAGCATCTAAAACAACACACATTCACATATGAGCTGGCAATCATTAGTCATCCAGTTGCTGAATATTCTGTGCAGAAATAGATGAACCAGTAACTGGACTTTGTCACCTTGCGTCTTGTTTTGAAGATTACTGATTAGTCCTTTGTTGTTTTTGATGTTAATATGATACTTGACCTTATTTTTTATTTTTTTTACCAAAAACCTGGCACTTTTCAGACACTGCTCGCCAAAAGTGAATGACTAACTTCCAGCTCATGCTTCCCTTACTAGCTCACTTTCGGACACCTGGGTCCATCCCCTGCCTCAAGAGATGCTGGACGTCCCGTCCCGTCTGTAAATCATCTCAATGAAACACATGTCCACAGTGTAATTTGACAGCCCGGAGGGATTGTTATTTTCTCCTATTTTTCTTGAATTTGAAAGATTTTACACATATCTTAAAGCTCCAAATGTCGAGCATGCAGATTCTGGCTTTTGTCAGCGGCCTGGCTGGGCTGGGTGCCACTATCGGTGCCACAGTGTCCAATGAATGGAGGGCCACCAGCCGGGCATCCTCAGTCATCACGGCGACCTGGGTGCTCCAGGGTCTTTGGAACAACTGTGCTGGAAATGCCATCGGAGCTTTGCACTGCAGGCCACATCATACCATCTTAAAGCTGGAAGGTAAAACTAAAATAATCTCTCAGCGACCACATACACTATCTGCTTGTGTTGTCATAGTGTTGCATGACGCAGTTGTCTCAGTTAGCAGCTTTCACGGTCAGTACATGACAGGAACGGCATGAAGTGTGTAAATACAACCTGTTTACTAACATGTGGCAAATTGCATGTATGTGGTAGAGGTGCCTTATGAGATATTCCACAGAAACAAATGTATCACCTCAGTATCAAAAGCCTGTTATCTGTGGGCGATAACCACGAACCTGCAGCTGAAAATCTCAAACAATATTATGTGCGTATTTTTTACCAGTAATTTCAAGTGCAGCAGACTCGTAAACACCCTTTTCTGTACTACCATTTACCACTTTCGCAATGTATTGAATACATAAAATAGCCTTTTATTTACTATTGAAAGTTTCTGGAGAGCAAACTGGTACGAAGGAGTCCTTTTTAAGTTATATGTAGGTGAAAAAAGACTTTACCATTAAGAACCTCTCATAGAAGACATAGTCTGACAATATCTTGTCAATTTTTGTCAGTGAATTAGTCTTTGTTTAAAATGTACCGGTACCCAGATTTTCATCTTGTGACTCTATCTTTTACTCTAACCACTGCTGATATAATCACTTGTGTCCTGTCGCCATATTGTACAGATTCGTAGCAGAAATCAAATTATGACCTCACGCAGACAAAATAAGTAAGGAATAAATCATTTTGCAGATTATGGTTCACAGATTAACTGAGGCAAATGTGTAATCATTTGTTGGAAATATCAAACTGTGTCTGAGTCACAGAAGCTTCTAGTGAGGCCAAAATGGGAGGAAGTAAATAAAGATATGTTAATGAGGCAGGGGGAACTCCCATTTAGAACTTCTTTTTGTTTTTGCAAAGCCATCTTCCCTCATATTTTATGTTTTGGAATTGCATTATTTACTCACTTGGATTTTCCCTACTGTCTATAATTATTGGATACAAACGACTTTGTCCAGTGTTTGTTTTTATCATTTAGATGACTAGTTTTTAGTATTGCATTCATCACTGCAGGCCTAGAATGTGACTATTGTTGGATTATCGTCTGTCAAACTCAGTTTTTGTTCTTTTCTTTTCAATTCTTTGCTAATCATTCGTTCATCATTTTCTCATCATATTTCAACCCGTCAATGTATTGTAATAGAATGGGTTCAGAAACTTTTTGTCTGATATACATTTTTTTTTTTTTTAAAGAATAGTTCTATTTAAGAAGAACAGAATGGCTTCGCGATTTCCAGCTCCATCTAATGGTGGCAGCAGTGTGATGACAGAAACCTGCTCTACAGAGTGGGCATCCACCAGATGGGGCTCTCATTCACATGATAAAAAACACAACAAAAGTCCTTTTCAGAGTGTGATTTCCCTCTTGTCTGATTTCTTATATAGCCTTTTCTACATTCTGAAATATCACACACATTTCTCTGTGCTGTAACAGAAAGGGTCTGTCCTCTACTTCCTGAGATAATCAGAGTAAGTGGCATGCTGTTAATAGGTTATCTCAATCCTGCTATTTTTAGCTATCTACGAGGAACCCCTAGTGCTCCAGTAGGTAGCAGTGCGAGGTCACAGGTGGACGGTGACACATTTATAGCACTGTATCCAGTCTCAAATGTCTGTGTCAGACCATTTCCATCAACAATACATCTAAAAACAAGATTTGAATTCATATAAATAAGAAAAAAAGAAATAAGAAAAATCCATCAAATAAATTCAACTTTTAGTGTGGTTGACATACACTTCTTCTGACACATGTACACAGTGCCTGATGCCCTGGGAGCATTTTTGAGGTTGAGTGCCTTGATTAACCCGTAAAACATTTGGTAGAGATGTTGAGCACCATAGATGCATCGGTCACAACCTCACAGCTGGAATACACCTGTCAGGGACCACACCACGACCACCCTGGCCACTAATGCAATTTTAATTTTGGTTGAAGCTCCACTTGGCAAACTGCAACCTAAGTTGAGGGGAAAAAACTTAATTGTTACCTATCACAGAGAAGGAATGGTTAGGCAACAGAAATGTATTTCCCATGCATGTAGAGGTAATATATTAACCATTTTTGTTTGTTTTTTGTCATTATTTGTGTGAACTAAACTGTGTAATCACAATATATTCACCTTCTAATTATATGATACACTGATATGAAGAGCTGACACGGGGATATTTTTGTCCTGTCAAATGTATTGAAATATATCTTTCAACATGTACTTGCAATGTTTTATCGAATCAAACGGTGTATTCGCTATACACTGAGTAATATACTTTTCTTAAGTATTCTCGTTTTTTATATATTGTTTAAAAAAATATGATCATATGTTATAAAATACAAAGCATGCAAAATATATCATAACTACAGATTTTTTAAAATATGGTCAAGGTATCAATATATACTTCCAGTGTATTATCAAAATGTACATTCATTGTATGGCTTATTATCATATTCTTCAAATTAAATGACAATATATATATATATATTTTTTATAAATTGTATTTTTTAGTGCATATATATAGCTTTTAATAAGAACCTTTGAGGTTAATCCAGGGCTGCCAGAAGTTGGCAGAACATGTAAATTGCAATTGACAATTTTCAACAATATTTTCATTCTGTTCTCTATTTTGTGAGGTAAAAACAATCTTTGAGTATATAATAATCTCAAAAACCACAGGGGGCAAGTTACATTGAATTAAGGACATTTGAGATCCTAGTACTATTTTTTACCTGCACAAGTTTTGGCACCTCTGAGTAAATCTAGTAATTCAACCCACCTCAGGATGAACGCCAAGTGTGTGATACAAAAGTGCATGTATTTTTAATTCAGTGAGCTCAACAAAGTATTTTTGTCTCATGTTCTCATTACTTTTACTTATTAATCAAATCAGATGAGTCTTGAACTTTGTGCCCATTGCAGCGTGTAAATGCCCGCTATAACACAGAGCCAACAGCAGTTTTAATCTTAAACGTCATTACTGACGTCGCGACGCGTTTTACATCCGGGACCTCCCGTTCTCATCATCTGTGACTGAGTCACAGTGACGTGTACTGGGTAAAAGGGTGGAGGTCACTCAAACAGACCACGGGCCTCTTTTTAATGTTTAGGGCCAGACTCCTCCCTACAGAATATAATAGTCCACCACACATTAACTATTGATCACAGCCTATCCATTGAACCAACTGGTGCGAAGCATAGCAACATTTTCAACAAGCTTTACTAGCCAGGGAACCTTTTAATCAATTGTAGGTCTCACCAGCTTAATTGGTCGTCACACAGCAGTGTGAAGGAGTCACCTCGGCAGGTCGAGCAGCATGTTTCAGGAGATCGTTGCCTTTATTTTATCTACCTCGGGGTGGGTGCTGGTGTCCTCCACCTTGCCGATGGACTACTGGAAGGTGTCTTCCCTGGATGGAACCGTCATCACCACAGCTACCTACTGGTCCAACCTGTGGAAGACATGCGTCACCGATTCAACTGGAGTCTCCAACTGCAAAGATTTTCCCTCGATGCTGGCACTGGATGGTCAGCTCTTTTTACCCTCCCTATTGGATGATTTCTTTTATGCCTTTGGCTGAGCATCTTTCAATGGTCTTAGTCATCATGTCAAATTTCTTTTAAGTTTTCTGCTCTGTACTTTCTTCTTCTACTTTTAGAAAAGTTTTTATGTTTAAATTAACTCTGATTCATCTTCAGTTTCCAAATGTTCAACCTCAGCTCCTTCTCTCTCTAAACTTATAGAAAATTCAAGTTGAAGTTCATTGCTGCTCAGGACCGAGAGATATCCTAAGGCTGAGCCTTTGAGGAACAACTCATTTACCTCCTAATATGTCAATGTTTAGCTTTAGTTCTCAGGGCTTGAAAGCCATATATGAGATTTACTGGTAACCTCAGGCGGTTTCACCCATGGTTGGCTAGTTTCAGGGGTCAACTTCCAGGGTAATATTTGCCTCAAAATCACATCTGAATGGGAAGTTTCACAGCAGGACGATCACCATTCTACCTTAAAGTGTCTGAAAACAATTAGGCGCACTTGTGACAAATTGTATTTCTTGCTTTATGTGTAAATTGGTCACAAGGTCAGTATCTCGTTGACCTTGCATTGTTCGGGTGGAGCCACAGAGCACGACACTCTTTTGCTCTTACATTGATCTCTATTCAATTTCGCAGGCTACATCCAGGCATGCCGGGGGTTGATGATCGCAGCCGTGTGCTTGGGGTTTTTTGGCTCTATATTTGCCCTTGTTGGAATGAAATGCACCAAAATCGGAGGAACTGAGAAAAACAAAGCCAAGATTGCCTGCTTCGCTGGTGTAAATTTCATTCTTAGCGGTAGGTATAGTGAGATTGTTATAATTGTGTGATTATTTGTGAGATTACTCAGATTTTTCTTGTGTCTCTCAGGCCTTTGCTCTCTCTCAGCCTGCTCTCTCTATGCACACCGGATAACATCGGAGTTTTTCGACCCCATGTCTTTGGCACAGAAGTAAGCATGGTGAAACTACATAGCTGGATTTTTTTTAATGTGACCCGATAAATTCAGAAAAATTAAGATCAAGTGTTGGTTGGTTTGTCTGTAGGTATGAACTGGGAGCTGCTCTCTTTATCGGCTGGGGAGGGTCTATCCTCTGTATCCTCGGAGGCAGCGTGCTCTGCTTCTCCATCACAGGTTCTTTTACCAAAAGGTTTGTATGAGTAGCACATATGTTAAAATATACAGAAGATAAATGTTGTTAATGACCTTCTGTATGAGTCAATTTTGTGGATTCACGTCAACAAAAATGCATCTGTGTTTTCTTCACAGCCACAGTCACGCAAACTATATCTACAAAGGTGCTGCCTCACATTCTCATATCTCCTCCTACCCGAGAGGGCAGGCAAAGTCTGTAAACCAAAGGCCGCCTCCAGACTACAGCAACTCCACCAGGGTGCAGCACTTTGATAAGAATGCATATGTGTGAGGGATGTGAATATAGATACACCAGCAGAATTTGCTCAAATTGATCTGTCGCTCACTCGGAATCCTGTGTAATATATCGACGTGTTTCTTCCAGGAGTATGAATTTAACAGTGCAATATGTAAGAATTGCCCACCTGCCGTATTGATACTGTAAACAAACACGGGGTAGCATATCACAAGGGTAAACCGCAAAATGCCTCTAACTGTTGCTGCCTTCAGCTAGTTCACTTGGTTAGCCGCTTCATGGACTGGGAGCGTGATGTGGCATTATGGCACAGGAGAGGCCGAGGCTAGCTGGTTAGCATGCTAACTTCAATAGATAACTTTGCAACACAGTACACAGACTTCTTTGACATAACGTCAAAACTGTTATTTCTTGTAATTTGGTTGATACTTTTAGTTAATGTCTGAATGGTTTCAGCTAAGATTCTTACATATTGAACCCTTAAAGTTGTATGAGACAGTTTACTCTCAAGTATGTATTCTATTTTTGACAGTTCTACATAACTGTGCATTAAATGTTAGGATTATGTTTGTGCTATAATCAGACAGCAAGATCAAAAATGTTTGGTCCAAATGGGCCTTTCTCATCTAAGTTGTGCATCATTTAAAATAAATGTAGATGTCAGTGTGTAATATTTTGTAAGTCATTCCCTTTGTTGGTTGCATATTCAACTGTAAGTAGCCTGCACATGTTGTTAATCTGTAATGACAATATTTAAAACTGTGTCGAACACAGATTCTCGTGTCTTCCATGACATAACCATTAACAAAGATTTTGTAATAACCAAACTTGAAGAAGGTCAAACAAGGACCGCATCTCTCGTCATTGTCTGTTTAAATGTGGGAACAAAAAAATGCAAATAAGTAAAGCTGTTTTTGCTGACCACTTTGTGTTTTGCCTGATTTGTTTGTAGGTTAGGTCATACAAGCTCCTCTGTTATGGCAGCAGGTCTCAGGAGGGCAGCAGTTTGCAATTTGTTTTGTGTGTCCCTTTATCCAAATATCCTGTTAATGTGTGAGACAAAATTAATTACAGATTTTATGGTGGTTAGGCCAAGGCTTTTTCTTTACTGTAAATTCATATTAAATTTTGTTAGTGGGTGTAAAGGTGGTGAAAATGATCTCAGGTGGGTGGCACACTCCAGAAAGTTTACAGTAAACATCTCATCACACTTTTACAGAGCCCTTATCAACACGAATGGCACACAGCGCGAACACACTGCCGCTGACTAGGTATTTTAGCTGTTTTTTGGCCTGAGTGGACGCTACCTGCCTTGATTGAGTGATTGACAACATGAGGAAGCGCCTGATTCAAATTTTTGGCTTTTTGATCACATCACTGGGATGGCTGTTTGTCCTGTGTACCATGGCCATGGACTTCTGGAGGATCAGCCAAATAGGAGGGCAAGGAGGCTCCTTCATCATCAAAGTTGCCTGGTACTGGTCCAACCTTTGGAAGGATTGTTTCACCGATTCCACAGCTGTCACCAACTGCAGAGACTTCGGTGTGCTCTGGGCTGTCACCCGTAAGCTATCCGCATGTTGAATATCCCTCAGCAATGACAGCCCCTGATACTATTTCTGTTAGTCTTTCTCCCAGCAGTGTCACTTCACCCTTACTTCTTATGGCGGCTGTTGAGAAAAGATCACATAGACTTGTCTGATGAGTTTCAAAGCCTCTAACAAACTCACCTGAGACAACAGAGCAGAATTTGTCTGAAACCTTCAAGTTTAAACCTAATGTTGTATTTCAAGGTTTTTCACTTTTGAATGAATAGAAAAATATGTTATGTGGTTCAATAGGCAACAACATTGCAATGGAGGAATGCTCTTGGTGACACTGAGTTTAACCTCAGAGCTCAAACTGTACGCACAAAATAAAACAAGCTTGATATAATGTTACATTTTTGTCATAACTTTGTCAGAAGCATATCGATTCAAATTTCTGTGGCCACAGTAACGCTGAACTGGATTGTGAGGTGTAACTTTTATCTCAAAAAGACTTAACAGAGAAAAATTTTCTAGGCATTGCAAAGACAGAATTCAGTTAAGTTGGCCTTACTTGTCTGTGCTTAGGCTGTTGCGTCTACTTCCTGTAGCAAATACAAGGAGCTTTGGCTGTGAGATTTGATTTCATTCTCACATCAGTGAGACAAATAGAGCAAGTCCTAGAAACTGAACTTTTCCTGTTCAGCAATTTCTCTTTTTTCGTCTCGCCTGAACTCCTTCTTTCTGTTTCTCACAGCTTACGTTCAAGGAGTACGAGGGTTGCTAATGTGCGGCTTAACTCTGGGATTTTTTGCCGTCGTACTTTGCTTTGTTGGGATGGACTGCACTTTTATCGGAGGAGCTGATAAAACCAAGGACAAGCTGCTTTTTTCCGGAGCAGTGTTTCACGTTGCTGGATGTGAGTATACAGAACACACAAGTGTTCGGGTGTAAATAACAGATGTGTTTTGCCCTCATTATTGAATCACTGGTTCCTCTGCACACAGGTGTGTCTGATCTTGCCGCCTACTGCTTATACATAAACAGGGTCGCCAAAACAGCCTTTGCTTCCAGTATAGGGCCAGGAGTCTTACGGTACATTACAATTTGAATTGTAGAAATGTCTACCTTTAATTCCACATTACAATATTGAGAGAAAATTGATGTATTCTATGATGACTTCCTACATTGTAACTAATTCCAGGTATGACCTTGGACCTCCCATATTCCTAGGATTGGTGGGATGTTTCCTCATCCTTTTAGGGGCTATGTTTTATGCTGTGACAGTCTGCAGAGTAATCTGCCCTGAAAGGTATTTAAATTCATCCATCTTCAGCCTTTTTTCCGTGACTGATGAGTTCATACCACATAACAAACTTTGTTCATGCTTTGGTCTTACAGTCAAGTAGTATATGCCTATGGAGGAGGCACATACATGTCCCCTCGCTCCAGAGGAAGAACCCTGTACACCGGATACTACAAACCCTCTCGGTTGTACGGATCTTACACAGGCTCAGGACGATCCAGCAGCTCAAAGATCTCAAAGATCTCTCAGACGACGCCGACGAAAAACTCCGAAAGGGATGCCTTTGTGTAGTGACCAGATGCTCGAACACAAGAAACAGCTCCAAATTTGATTAACAATCAGCATGTGTCTCATAATGTAGATAGGAATTTTCAGTGCATCAATATGTACAATTGAAATTTTTGTTTTCTTACATTCTGTATGAAATTGTGTTTACTCATTATTTGTTAACGTTGTTGTGTTGTAACCAAAGCACGTATTACAATCAAAATGGAAAAAGACAATTTTTCAGCTTTTTCCTCCCCCAGCATTTCCAAGTGGCATCGTTCTTGGCAACATTTTCAGGAAGATGACTGCATTGCTAATGTTAGACGCCAGAAACAAACATGCAGTAGAGGGGTTTCTTTTTCTGTATTTGTGAAAAAGTGTGACAAAACAAAAAAAAAACCCAACATTTTCCTTGGTTGGTTACTGTTACTTTAATCATCCATCAAAGGGATTATTTTTCATGCAGTGAAAAGTGTCCACAGTAAGTGGTAAGTTTGTTCCACCATTACCTGGGAGTAACAGTTTCAGGGAAAACAAATCATCTTCTTGTTTTGGTTTTGCATTGGGGCACTGAGAAAAACCTACTTGGTGGCAGTCAGACATCTAGAGAGCTTCTAGAAATGTGCAGAATAATCTATTTTCCTTAAAAACACTATTATGATAGTGAATTAATAATTTTTACAATGTTTTTTGAGTCCAAAATGATTGTTTTGTTGTTGTTGTTTTTTTATCCCTGTGTAAGAATTCTGATGTTGGGCAAGGTTTGTGCGCTAATAGCATAGCGCACTTGTTATCGCATGGTATCTGTGTTCCTCCACCATTAAACAGTTTTGAAAGTTGCCGGTTTGTGGAAAATTATATTATCATCACTACATCATCAGTGTGTAACAAAATAGCCACATTATTATAAAAGCATTCACAACTGTAACCTTTTTTTTCTGAGTATAGGTGCCCTTCATAATACTCAGCTATAAGATGTTGCCAAACTTGGTTTCATTCGTATGCCATTTCCTTTATTATATTGTATTAGACTTTAAACACAGGATCTCATCTGTTCTCCGTGAGTAGTGAACTTACTCTATGTCCCGGTTAAGCATTCAGGGCATGAAGATATGACTGCCAGAATACTCCCTCGCTTTCACTAGCAGTATCTGCTCCTGCATTTAATATTCCTGTTTTGACCTCAAATGGTCACCACACGTGACATCACATCATGTCTGATTCCAGTACAAATTAGAGAGCTAAAAATGTGTTTATTGCGCAACCATTGCAAAATTTAAGGACTGAATTGGGGAAGACTTTTCAGGTCTATGCCCCTCAGAAGTTTGACGACTCACAGCGTGCTCTTGAACTAGAACGTCTTATTTCTGTAGATTCAAATGCCTATTGTTCAATGTTCTGTACTCTGAATGTAATTGCGAATTATGATCTTATTGTGTATGTTTATTCATGTGTTTTGTAATCAGGGCATCATTGGAAAAAAGAGCTTGCTCTCAGTTGACCTTCCCTGAATAAATAAAGGATTCAATCAATCAGTCAATCAACCTGCCATCCATTGCTCTAAGTTGCATTCTGTCAGTAAGCTCTACGGTGACTCAGAGCAAAATAATTTAACTCACATGCTTTTAAATGCAGAGAGGGCTTAGGTTTGATACATTTAAATATCAGAACATCAGTATGTGTATTCAATCTAAATCAGATAAGCTGAAAAGTTCTCCTATCACAGACTGATCCCAATATCTTGGTTCTGACAGAAAGCTGGTTTCAGATGTTTCTCTGCATAACTATAACCTGTACAGAATAGACACAACTGGAAGAGGGAGCGCTATGGCTGTTTATGTCTAGTCAGGTTTATCTGTCACTTTTTTAGATACTGTTACTACACTTCATTACTTTGAATTTACTGCTCTAAAAATTAACTCTAGCGATATTGCAGTCCACGCTGTGGGTGTTGTAAGAAATTACATAGTCTTACTGTCTCACTGATCAAATGTGCTTAAGGACAGGAAGAGTAGAGAATGACATTTACATGAAGTGTTAAAAGAAGCCACGGGTGACAACACTTTCCCCCACATGGAAAGATACAATTTAGATAAAATGCCATTTGCTGTTTATGTGTTATTGCATCAAAGGGTCACTGTCCTGAGAGGACAGGATTCACCCAACATCAAAGACTCATTGTAATGTAAAGAAACTGTGTTTTATGACTGTCGTAACCGGAGGCAACCTCCTCACACTGACTGTATTTAAACAGAAATCATGTTAGAGTTTGTCAGAAGAACGCTCTTGCCTTCTTCTCCACGCTCGTGAATAAACGAGATCTGATTCATTACGCTGAAATCTGAAGTTCTTCGGAGACTTAGCAACTCCCTACCTCACAAGGAGAATTTCCACGACAGTGTACACAGACCACCCTCAGCTATCTCCAGTGCAACTGATCATTTAGTACTGTAACTCAGAAATGCTGGTTCTAGGTGATTTCAACCTAAACTGGTTAACAAATGATTCAAACCGTCTAAAAGAGATATGTGACTATCTTAATCTGGCACAGCTGATCGATGAGCAGACCAGACCTAATTTGTAGGATCCCTCGAAGTCAACATTGATAGATCTGATTCTGCGTAACGGGAAGGAAATATACAGAATACCGCTGAAATACTGGATGTAGAACAGGCTCTTTAGTGACCAATATTGATAAAGATGCACCTTTCAAAAAGCTCAGGGTTAAAGATAGATCAAACCCCTGGTTCAACTCAGAACTATCAATGATGCTCAATGCAACGGACCAAGCCTGGGCTCTAGCAAGGCATACTGGTGAGGAAGCCCATTGGTTAACAACTCAGAAATAAATGCATATCTTCATTGAACAAAAACACAGGCCAACTATCACATAGAATTCATCTCCAGATCTTGTACAAACCCATCCAACTTTTGGAGAGCAGTAAATATAAATAAAAACAAATCCCTTCATGTCCATACCTTCTAGTACAACATTATTTAATAATTGCCAAGTAGATTAACCATAAGATATTTGTCATGCTTTTAGCAAATATTTTGCTGCTGCTGGGAATTAATTTGAGATGATGCACTCAGTCAGCTGCTTCCTCATGAGCCCCCCTCAAACCATACCTCTGTGTTTACACTGCAGCATTTCACTTCCTCTATTGTTAAGGAGGCACGTCAAGGTGTAGATATAAGTAAAAGGCAACTGGGGAGGAAAAACTGGACCCATATTTTTTAAAGCCCTGTGCTCCATTTATTATAATTCAGTGTCTTTTTGTTGTGTTTCATTTTGAAACCAGTGCCGTATGTGTCTCTTCCTGCTTTTCAGTTTCTCCCCCGTGTTTTTCCCTCTCTGTGTTTTTCTCTTCATAACTACACCTGTCCTTTTCCCTCCTCACTCACGTCACCTGTTCATAACCCCTTGTCAGTGTCCCTGTGCATATAGGCCACATGTACACATAGCCGGGTATTTAGAGAAACAAATATTTCCCCCCTCTGTTTTCAATAATGATAATAACGTGCGCACAACATCCTTTTCAAAAAAGTTGTAATTTACATAACACCAACCTGCATAAACACACCGTCGAGCGCCATTATAACTATGCCAAAACTGTAAACATGGGGATCTCACATGACATTAAGCATTTTCTGACTCATAATGTGACCTCGTTTCTCCCAGCTGACACGGCAACACATAACCGGCGTTATCAGAAATCTCCGCTTTGGCCAGAGCTTTTAGAAATAATCGTTTTCTGTGATAAAAACTGGGTTTTCGTGTTAATGAGAGGCCAAACCACAGGGAAATATCTGCGTCTTCCCTTAGTGTAAACGGGGCAATAGTCTTTGTTCTCGCTTATGTTTTTGGTTTAATAAAGCTTGCTTTTGGTTCCCCCTTTTCCTGCATCCTGTGTGTGTGTCTGCATTTGGGTCCTAAAATATAACCTCACCTTGAAGCTTATTTCTGCTAAAATGACTTAATCCATCAAATTCATCTGGGTTGTCTCTAAAATCTGGAACATGTTGTCCCACTGCAAAAAGATGGTGATGAAGCTGATATTAACAGCTATCAACCAATTTCTAAACTGCCTTGTCTTCCTAAAGTCCTGGAATCGTTAGTCAATAATCAGCTCAAATAATTCCTCTCAATATATCCTATTTTGAGTCCTCACTAGTCTAGTGTTGCTCAATAACTAATGATATTATATCTGCTGTTGGGGAATACTGTGCTGCCCTCTTCGTGGATCCAACAAAAGCTTTTCATGCTGTTTACCATGCCTTACTCATACAGAGGTTAAGTGATGAAGGTTTTGGTTGCAATTCCTGTAATTGGCTCAAGAACTACCAGTCTCATAGACAATGATGTGTGACTGTAGGAATTGATTGTTCTGTGTTTTTACCATTGTCTAAATGGGCTCTGCAAGGTTCAGTACTGGGTCCTGTCTTGTTCACAATCTATAGTAACGATACCACATTCTCTACAACAAATTCTAACACCCATCTTTATGCTGAGGATAGTCCTGTACTGCTGCACTAAAACTGCACATAAAGCCATCACTATTCTCCAGCAACCTTTTGACAAACTGCAATATTCTCTATTTTTTTCTTTTTTTTATAGCTGAAATTAGTCTTCAATGCAAACAAAACCCAATTCATGATATTCTTAAGAGTCAGAAGGCACACAGGACACAGTATTGAAAGGTTTTCTGAATACAAATATTTGGATATCTGGTTGGATCAGAAACCCACATTATAATTTCACATAAAAGCACTTGTTAGCAAACTTAGACAAAAAAAATGGTAATTTATACAGAAACAGAACTAATTTCCCCGTGTTCTGAAGGAAACAGATTATGGAAGCTGTATTTTTATCTGTGCAACTCTTGCTGGGGACCTTATTTATAGTTTCGGGAGAGTGACATGAGACGTAAAGCTGTTCCAAGGAACTGTCTTAATTTCAGCATTTCTATTATTTACCCACATGCATCTGAAGAAAATAATAATTTCTTTTTTTCCCGGGGGCCAGACTCCTCCCTTCAGAATATAACAGTCAACAACACATGACCTATCAGTCATAGTCTAGCTATTAAACATACTTGTACAGAGCCGCTGATCCATTTTGGGTGTCACCAGCTTCATCCCTTGTCACGCGACAGTGTGGAGGAGTCAACCCCGCAGTATGAAAAGCAAGGTAATGTATCAGGAGATCTTGGCCTTTATTTTTACCACTTCTGGGTGGGCACTGGTGACATCCACCCTGCCGCTGGAGTACTGGAGGGTGTATTCACTTGCTGGAACAGTCATTATCACCACACCGCTTTACTTCTCCAACCTGTGGAAGAACTGTGTCACTGATTCAACAGGAGTGTCCGACTGCAAAGACTTTCCTTCAATGCTGGCATTGGACGGTCAGCTCCTTTTAAACTATTTGCCTTACTTGTGATTAATTGTATTTCTTGCTTCATGTGTAAATTGGTCTTTCTCTATTTAATGTTTGCAGGCTACATCCAAGCATGCCGGGGACTGATGATCACAGCTGTCTGTCTGGGTTTATTTGGGTCTACATTTGCACTGGTTGGAATGAAATGCACCAAAATCGGAGGAAGTGGAAGAAACAAAGCCAGGATAGCCTGCGTTGCTGGCGGAAATTTCATTCTTAGCGGTAGGTATAGGGTAATTGTCCATGTAGTTGTGCATGTATATGTGTATTCACTTAGATTCTCTTTTTCCTGTTTCTTTCAGGCATCTGCTCATTGTCATCGTGTTCTATTTATGCACACCAGATATTAACAGAGTTTTTCGACCCAGACTTTATGGGACAAAAGTAAGAACTGTGAGACTGTAGAACCAGAGTGTTTTTATATGACTCCATCAGTTAAAAGAAATCACTATTAACTATTGGTCTTTGTCTGTAGGTATGAACTGGGAGCTGCTCTCTTTATCGGCTGGGGAGGGTCTATCCTCTGTATCCTCGGAGGCAGCATGCTCTGCTTCTCCATCACAGGTTCTTTTACTCAAAGGTAAGGTACGAGTAACACATATGTTTAAGTATACAGACGATAATTGTTGTTAATAACCTTCTGTATGAGTCAGTTTTGTTGATTGGCCTGTGTTTTCTTCACAGCCACAGTCAAGCAAACTATATCTACAAAGGTGCTGCCTCACATTCTCATATCTCCTCCTACTCAAGAGAGCAGGCACAGTCTGTAGAGCAGAGACCGTCTCCAGACTACAGCAACTCCTCCGAGATGCAGGACTTTGATAAGAATGCAACTGTATGAGGGATGTGAATATACATCATACAACATTTTCAGTCGAAGCCACTGGTACGATACAAGTTATATGGTAAAGATATATATACTGTGTACTGAGTCTGAAAGATTTAGAAACTTGGAACTTGTGAAACTTGGTGTTTCTGTTCGACAGACAGCTAAAGTTGATCTTATCCTGGGATTTTTCTTTTTTTAATATTTGCGTGTTTTTTCCAGAAGAACAAGTTCCGTTGTTGGGGAATTTAGTTTTTTTTTATTATTATTGTTGACCACTCTATATATTGCTGCGAATTGAATGTTAGGA
Organism: Diplodus sargus; assembly: GCA_903131615.1. NCBI lineage: Eukaryota > Metazoa > Chordata > Actinopteri > Spariformes > Sparidae > Diplodus > Diplodus sargus. The sequence continues at coordinate 909,631 of CAEMYA010000089.1, forward strand.
TTATGTATGTTAGCAAACAGCAAAATCAAAAACATTTGGTCCAAATGTTGTGTGCAGTGTCATCAAAAATAAAACAGATGCAAATAGTTGACACTGAGTCTTAGCTGACTGAGTTTTGTGTTTGTCTTTTTTGTTGTCGGTAGACTATATGTCATATGTGCTCCTCAGAGATTGCAGCAGATCTGAGGGCAACGGTTTTGCAATATTTGCCTCATGTTTCCGTGAGAGTCAGCTGTTTTACTCTACTGATCCTTTACTCTCATTTTAGGTACTGTGCAGGTTGTGCACAGTTTACAGTTGACACCTCAAACAGTGGCATCTCTGGCATTACATCCTTTTCTACTCGAAATACTTGTGTTACAGTTGCCATGCAGAGTGACACTTTCTGTGTGTTGACCAGATGTTTCTCACTTATTAAATCACACCAGGTAGTCCACTAAGTAATAAAATGGGTAGTCTGTGGCAGTGTGTCTGTGCCATGTGTAATTAGCGTTGAAGAGGACCGTGTGCCATTGTGTTTGTCCGCCCCCTTCTCCCCAATGCTGAATCACATGCGTTATCACTGCCAAACCTTGAAAGATATCAGCCAGTTGTGTTGATGCATTAATGTGATTGCAGTTTGACATCCACAGTGGTTACAGCCTACTTAGTGCAGCTGCAGATGGACTTCCTATAAGCATGGAAGACGAGGACTTCACACTAATACACAGTAATACCAAGCAAGGTGATGTCATTAAAACACAAGACATTTGTTGAAGACATCACATTGTGGTACACTGTTAAGGAAGTTGGTGTCGTTAAACCGGGAGAATGTGCAGTAGAAGCCTAAGCAATGGAAAACAGGTGTGTTGTCCCTTATTTGGGGGCAAAGGCACCAAACTTTTTAGGTTTGCAAGGGTTTTTACATTTTTTTAGATCAGATTTGATTCTCTACATGTTACACTGTGTTTCACTATGTCAACTTCATGTTTATTTTTTATCACAATGACGATGAAGGTCACCGGACTGTGGATCTGCTCTCCATAGAAGTTAATGGGAAGGATTGGCACATTACTTAAATGTAAAATTGAGACTTTTAATAACAATAATAATACATTTATATATATATTTATATAGCACTTTTCAGGGTACACAAAGACACTTTATAGGTTAAAAAAACAAACACGCTAAAACTACAAAAAAAGAGACAAGTTATATATTAAAAACAATTTTTTTCGATGTGTTTGGGGAGGGAGTTCCAGGGGGAGGGGGCAGCTATCAAGAAGGCTCTGTCGCACCAGTTTCAGTGCTTGGTTCTCTGAAGTGAAGTGAGGAAGTTTGCGTCAGAGGAACGACGGTATCTTGATAGTAAGATATCAGTTTAAATAAAAATGAGGGCATTCTTATCAGAGCAGTGTTTCATGTTGATTGAGGTGAACATAAACCATGCACATGCTGGTTTGTGTGACTGACTGTGACTGATGTTGAATGATTAATGTTTTTGCCCTCATTATTTCTTGGAACCAATGTTACTACTGCATACAAGCATATTGAACATTTCTGGCTACTGCTTATACATCAACAAGATTTTCAATTGAGAGCCAATAATCTTAAAGTGCACCTCCCATATTGATAGGATGTTGTTTAATCATTCTTTTTTTTGTTTTAGCTGCAACAGTCTGCCAAGTAATCTGTCCTGAAAGGTACTCAATACATCCATCCAGCGGAATATGCCAATGGAGGAGGCACATGCAGTACAGTCCCTGTGCAAACTTTTCAGGCTGTATTGATCTTATACAGACTCAGGACAACCCAGCAGCTCCAAGATTTAAAATTCTCTCAGAAAAAACACTGGGGAAAAACCCCAGACCTTGAACAAAAATTGATATGCAGTAGGGCCATAAAGCGACTATCTGTTAAAATACTCTTCTGCATTTATTTTGAAATGTAATGCTATTTTTTTCTTTGCAAATGATCATATCAGCTTAACAAGTTGAGTTAAAAGTTAATTCTTTGAAAAGTGTAGATTCATTTTGACATATATATGTGATTGGTATGTCCCAGTTTTGCTTTGATGACAGTATGCACTGGTGCTGTGATGGACTCCACAAGCTTTTGCAAAGATTGAAGACTTGTGCTATTTCAGCATGATTTTGAGAGTGTAGCCAAAGAGCTTCTTTGGCCCCCCTCGTGCCACCAAACCAGCTCTGATCCATTGAGGCAATGTTATTCGCTGAACCTGTCAGAATGGTGTGGCTGATTGGTGGGAAGTGTATTTTTCTTCGGTCAACATCCTCAATGTGTAACAAAAAAAGCACAACATTTTTGAAAAAAAAGTGTTTAACCATTTAAGGGTGATCACGTTTTTCTTCTTTCACGTGTGCGCCATTTTCCATGCCCACAGTCTTATACTTAAACACACCATCTCAAGTAAGAGCCAAATGGTACACAAAACTGAACCCATGCTGGTCGGCGCCGGGTGTCGTACCAACAACAAACACATCACCAAAGTGACCCTCATCTTCACGCAATCCGAGGCAAAACATGTGATGCTGTACACAAACCCCACTCGACTTCTTCTGTGTCTGAGGAGGGACTTTAGGGAAAGACAGCCATCAACAAGCACCGTTGTGCCATTGCTCCGTTTAGCCTTTTTCCCCGTCTAGACGCTCAATTTCAAGGCAAGCATGGGTTACAGGACTGTGGTGATGTACATGGAGATCGGCTGTTTTGTAGCCTGCATATCTGGATGGATACTGGTCTGTTCCACCATGCCCACAGAGATCTGGACTTGGTCTGAGGTGGACAGTATAGTCTTGACCACTTCAAACTATTTCTCCAACCTGTGGAAGGATTGTATATCTGATTCAACTGGAGTATCTGACTGCAAGGGAATTCCATCAATGCTTGCACTGAACTGTAAGTAAAATGTAATACTCGAAAAGGCAAAAGAGTCTTCTTAATGGGCTTCTCAAAATGTGTGCTTAACAATCTTTTGCTATTCTTGGACAGGGGACATTCATATGTGCCGTGCACTCATCATCATCTCCATTATCCTGTCTTTCTTTGGATCCATTCTGGTCTTAGTGGGAATGAAGTGCACAAAAATTGGGGGATCAGAGCTTGCTAATGCAAGAGTGACCTTTGCTGGGGGGATGAACTACCTTATCGGAGGTAATAACTAAGATTTCTTTGATATATTTCACATTGCAAATGCACCAAATGATTCATTTTAAAATTAACATTTGCCTGTTATTTCAGGAATGTGTTCCATGGTCTCTTTCTCCTATTATGGAAACAAAATTAGAGCTGAATTTCAAGACCCTCTCTTCAAATCTCAGAAGCACGTACAATTGAATGGCTCTATTGAATGCATCAACACACACAAGATGATTCTGCAAAGGAAGAACTGTACATTCATGTATTTTTGTCGTATTTATTCTCAGGTTTGAAATAGGTGTTGGTGTCTTCATCGGCTGGGGAGGCTCCACCTTACTTGTTGCCGGAGGCCTTATTTACAGTATCTTTGCAGGAAGGGAAGGGTGCCACTCAAGGTATAAAACGGTTACGGTATAATTGATTTATTTTCCCAGCATTTCTATAATTTACCTCTCAGCCACCTACAGGGAAAAATATATTCTTCTCTTGAACCTGTGTCACACAGCTCAGAAAGATTCCCCGACTACCAGCCTCCTGATGCCTACGCTTTTGTTCCAACAAAAAAGAGCACCGCATACTCGACCAGTACACGCAGTGAGGCCAGCGAGGGCACGAAATCAAGTGCAACCAGTGGCAGCAGAGTCAGCAGCATCTCTGGGATCACCTCTTCCACCAAGTCATCAGCAACAAATGCATATGTGTGACCTAATTTCAAATGTTTTCGATACCTTTTGACTCGTCATAGTAGAAAAAGCACAGGTGTAACTAAAGACATTAATGACGGCTGCTCCAGAAAGCCCTAAACAGGGAGTCAGCTTGCACAACACCAGGAAACTGATACTGAAGCAGCAAGATGGAATTCAGCCGTCATTAATTTGATTATTCAAAAATGTGCTTTCCATCTGTGACGAATCTGCTTTCTCATGGGTATATGCAAGTTGACCTCCAGTGACTTCACACTTTGCTTTGCTTATAAAATATAAAAGGTATCATTACACGAATGATGACAAGATGATACAATTAAATCATTCAAGATATCACATATAAAAGCACAAAACATGTGTTGATGAACTTTTTAGATGTTTGTTGTAGCCATGTCATTTATCTAAATGCTATTACTTTGACTGAATATATTTTGATACATCATTTTCTTGCTGTATATAACTATATGTAGAAATGTAGATATAACTACCTTTATATGAATACACAAATTACCACTGTCATATGTTTTGAAAATCGCCGCAATTAAAGAAAATGTTGATAATTCATAACAGAAAGAATGGATGAGTCACTGCAGATAACAAGATTCTCATATCAACAGTAAGAGATAAGTTAGTGTAATGGCTTGTTCCTGTTTCAAACGATATAACTCTCACTGCCCACCGACTTCCGTGCGTCCTTCACTTTAGCATTAAGCGATTCAACCACTAGAGGACACCACTCAGAGTCAAATCGGTCTTGCATGGACCTCCACCTCCCATTCATCATCCTCAAATCTCATCCCAGCTGTTCTGTAGTGTTTGTCTCTGTGCTCAGGCAAAGTAACATCATACAGATGTTTAAAACTTCTCACCAACTTGCGTAAAGTTCCATTTTTAAAATGCTTTCCTCTTGTCCTTTGGTCATGTCTCGCTTGAACTATTGGCTACACTACTACACTGCCCCTCTGGCTACCGGAGGTAGCTCATATCATATCTGTGAGCTTTAAGAAAACTACAATATATCTAACGTGGAGCATTACATGAGCTTTAAGGCTGGCTCTGGCTCTCAACTCTGGCGGCATTCCCACCTCCATTGATGTAGTTGGTGTATCCTACTCACCATGCTTGTCACCAGGACAGGGTTGTGATCCATGTTGTCCTGGCTTGACTGGGCTTTAAAGACATCCCCCAGTTATAAATACAATAGGAAGCAAAACAGTACAGATGAGACTGCTGACATCAAATAGACTGTGTCTGCTCAGCTGCTCAGACTGAAAGCTCAGACTGAGCAGTAGTAACCTATGTTATAAACTGCTTAGCTTCCTTATAAAACCCACTATCATCAAAGTACATATAACCTCCAACCATACATACACACAAGGAACACTGACACTCTAGACCAGGGCGGCTAAATGGGCCTGCAGCCCAAAGTCTGGCCATCATACTGTAAAGTTTGATTTGTCCTTCCAGAAGTTTCTAATGAAAAGAAATAAATAATAGGAATCGCTATTTATGCTGTCTTATTATTGTCAAGTTAAAATGCTCTTTAAACAGGGAGGATCCCAAATTATTGCTCATTTTTCACAGTCAGTCAACTTAAGGGAACTCAGGGATCCAGGTACAGTATATTGCAAGCCCTGAGTGGCAAGTGAAAAAAGATAAGGAACTCATTGTGGCAGAGCATTTTCTTTACCTGTTCTCAAGTCATAAACACAAGAGAACAAACAATTTAAATCACACTAACATTTTGTACTGCTGTGTTCAAGGGTCACCAGACCATATTTAATGGTAAAACAACAGGTTTAAAAAATCTTAAGCTTCCATATTTTTTCACTGTCCATCATCTTTTTCAGCTGGCAACAATTTATCAGATTAACTGCATATGTACATCTTGCAAACACAGCAGCGTAATATCAACCCAGCACTCAGGTTTTCCTACCCTGAGCGTAACGTTGGAGGAAAATGGCCGCAGTACAAACGAGGTCGTTGGGTGTTTTGCTTTTAGCCCTTGGTCCACCATTAAGTTTAAGTTTTGGCCCTCTGGGGGAAAATATTTGGGCACCCCTGCTCTACATTAGCGAAGAAAATATTCCTTTTGATATGTAATATAATTCAGAGCAATTGGTTGACAACATGCATACAAAATTAAAAATACCTCTCATGAATCAAGGCTACTAGTTAACGTTAGCAGTTTGCTAACACAACATACTTACTCTTCCTCTGCTCATGTGCGTTTGAATATTTCCATTCAAACAGGCCTACTTTCTCCTCAACACACGCACACGCGCGCACACACACACACACACACACACACACACACACACACACACACACACACACACACACACACACTAATGACCGTCTTGTGCTGCCGTGGCTCCTCTCTGTTGAGCCAACGGCGGTGGGCGGGGTTTTCCAAACAATCCAGCCAATCACGGTCCCCCACGACCGGTAGGTTGAGTCCGCTGCTCCGCGGTGACAGGGAAAAGAGAAGCAATGCTGAGCAGCGGTCAACACATGGGGCTGCTGACAACTAGGTGACACGTTAGTTAAATTAACATCGGCTCAAGTTTTGTGGGACATAACGACACGGGACCTGTCTGGTGCAAGCCTAACCATGGTTTCCATCGACTATGTCGCTCACAAGATACTCACTTATATCCCGTATGTTCTTGTTTTGATTGATCTGAGATATGAAGGTAAGAGGCTCACTACAGCTACTTTACTCCACAAGCTAACGATAGCTACTGACTGCTTAACGTTACCATTAACTAAATACGTACTTTGACCTTATTTCGGACAGCCTGCCTTCAGTCAAAGGTCGTGTCGCAAATGTCATTTGCAACGATAGCTGCCAAAATCGATAACTTATGGCTAGCGTGAAGTTAGCTTACGTTAGCAAATCATTGGCAACCGGTTTTTAGCTTACAGCTAAAGTTACCTGTTGCTTACAGGTAATTAGAAACTAATTATTCAAACTAATTAGCATGACTGACAACTCATTTGTCAACGTACGCTAATCATCTAACGTCAGGTTGTTTCCTGTAAGCTAACCTAACTTCAAACTTACAGTAGCCTGGTATGACAGCTAGCATACCTCTCCAGTATAACTTTACTGGTTTGACTGACAGGCTGCTGTCTGACATTGCTCGGTAATTGACGTGAATGCATACAAAGTGGAGTACTCTACTGTAGCGTTCTGTGCTGCTATGCTCAGTTTCATCAGTGACAGTGTGTGTGCTGTATGTTTTCCAGGAGTGAAGTGTGGCAGGGATGGGAGTGTGGACAATCACATGGAGATGGGGAAGAAACTGCTAGCTGCTGGCCAGCTAGCAGATGCCCTCTCACATTTCCATGCTGCCGTGGGTAAGGGATAGAAACATGCCCAATTAGAAAAAAAATATATATATATATATGTTACCATGGTTTTTTCACTTGAAAGTATTGTATAAAACGTAGAAAGTCATGTTTTCTCTGTCCCTTGTCAGACGGAGATCCCAAAAACTACTTGGCCTACTACAGAAGAGCTACAGTGTTTCTAGCCATGGGGAAGTCCAAGTCTGCACTGCCAGATTTGAGCAAAGTCATTGAACTCAAACCAGACTTCACATCTGTGAGTTTCTGCTTCCCCATCGCTTGGTTTGAAATTATTTGTATGGGCACTGTTGGAACACCGCTGAATGTCATACTGTACACTTGCACTGTAGGTTTGACAGAACTGCAGAGATGGGAAGTACGAATACTACATTACTGTAGGTTTAACACGCAGTATGAATGCATTTGAGGGGAATTCATCGATTATTTTTAGAGCCTGCACTTTCTGACTTGTACTTGAGTAACAAAGTTGAGTCTTTTTATAAATGTATCTGTACTAATACTTGAGTAAAGAATATGTACTTTTGCTTCCTCTGCATAATTGTGTGAGAAGCACATTTACAGAAACAATTATAAGAAGCTGCTATGTATGGTATCCGTGCAAGTTTTGTTCTTCAAATAACTCCTGGCACAATTGTGCTGGGAAAATAATCCGTTGAGTCAGCTGCGTTGATAAGTTTTGTATCTTCAGTCCTATGCAAATAAGTCCTCTCTCCCTCTGTGAACAGGCAAGGCTTCAGAGGGGAAATCTCCTTCTGAAGCAGGGAAGACTCGATGAGGCCGAGGGTGACTTCAAGAAAGTGGTGAGTGTTGTATCCAGATAAACTCTACAGAAAACAAGAGCGAGAGGAAGATACTATTTTGTTAGATGTGAAGAGTTCACCAGAAGGTGTCAGTGTTGATCTGCAGCCTGGTGTTGTAGTGAAACTAATCTCAGGCATGAAAACTGGGCATAATGATAGGGAGTTTAATAAATTAACATGTTGATTGTTCTTGAAGGATATTTTTGTCTTTCTTTGCAGTGTGCACATGTGATTTATTTTCACTGTGTTGTTAAGTTATACTACACAGCTGACAGCTGGGGAGGTTTTGTTATTGATGGAGAGAAAGGACTTAGTCAAACTCTTTGAGGCTGTTGTGACCTGCTATCAGCATGCTCGCAAGTGGACCGCTTCAAGTGCAGGTGTGAACACCCACATGTGAGATCATGGGATACAAACATGTGGCTTGGGTCAGCTGACACCCTCCACACAAACAACAACAGCAAGAAATCAATTATACAATCATGAGGGGAAACGCTGTGTGAGTTCCATGTAGTTCACTGCAATGTAGATTATGTGTTTGCGCTCTTTTAAGCTGATGAACCAACCAAGTAGTAACCACAGTATACCCAGACTCCCTCCCCAAATTGCATGATTTTAAGAGTTGTTGCATGAGGAGAACCTTAACAAAGTTTGTGAAACAGCTATGGTAAATTCTAAAAAACGAATCGAATCCTTCTGGACGGGAGCTAAAACCAAATGTGAACAGCTTCTTTGAAGTCAAATAGCAAGTAAGTTTATGAACAGATGCATATGCAGTAGGCTCCATCCTGTAAGTCCTAAGAGAACAGGGAAACCATGCATCCATAAGGTATGAAACAAGATGTAGATGATCTTTAAATTGGTAGTGCACTCTCATATGGGCCTTCAGGGATCATTTGTAGGTGCTCGTTAAGGATTAAGACTGCAGCTCACTAATGCATTTTCCATTAGAATGACAATTTTAGAGTGTCAGAACCTCCCCCAAGAAGACATAACTGCCCTTGTTATATTTACTATTAATTTATAGATTCCATTAATAGCTGCTGTATTCTCAGGTGTGGATATCATACAAGGAAAAATTAAGTGCATCTTCTAAATGGCGTATGGAGGACTGAATCGGCCCAGATCAGAAATGAATAACAATATTGAAGATAAATGTGATATAAATCAATATTTCTGCTTAATTTGCATATATATTTATTTACCTTTGTATAAATTAATGTACTTTCCCGCTTTTTTGTTGATTTTATTTGTTAATTTCTGTATTTTATCATTATGTATAGTACAATGGTAGGTAAATACACAGGCAAATTATAGCAGAAATATACATTTGTCTCACATTGAATAAATTAAGTAATGTCCTGTATGAGTGCTCGAGGCCACCTTCCCAGATGAGGCCAACGGGCAGTTTCATGTGGACAACTCTTTGCTGGTATAATGTCAAGGTGCATGCTGTCCTGCTGCTTCAGCAGTCCACAATGTTGGCCCAGCTTAGTGAATCATATTTATGCATGACTCTCTTTCCTAAGCTGAGCTCGCAGGAAACACTTAAAGGCTACCAAGGTCTATTTGTAAAGGATGTGTCATTAGCTGAGATTGCTCTTGTGAATATGATGACCTCTATGATGATGATTATAATGTAATGGGTTTAGGGAATAGTATGCTATGCTTCTGCTGTGACAGGCAATGCTTTCAAGAGGCAAACTTGGCACAAGAGACTCTTCAGAAATGTAAGAGCTTATATTGTGTTGGTGAAGCACCGCACAATGATTTTCTGGTCTCTCTGGTCTCAGCTCATATTCCATATTCTGTCCTGGTCTCAATATTTTTTCCACATACTGCTTTAAAAATGACTGTAAGTATGCAATGTAATGCTAAGTCTTCCGATGTTCCAGCTGAAGTCCAATCCCAGCGACAAAGAGGAGAAGGAAGCTCAGAGTCAGCTGACAAAGTCAGATGAAATTCAGCGGCTGGTGGCTCAGGCTCGCAGCAGCTTCCACAGCCAGGATTATGTGACAGCTGCTGCCCAGCTTGACACTATCATTGAGGTAAGATACCTGCCTTGTCAGCGTTGCCTAATTTCCCTGCATTATGACATTTACCATGTTATCATCACTGCACGGTGCACAGAACATTTGTCTTGTAACGAGTGCCACAGATTGTAAGAGCTACTGTCCACCTTCTACAGACATGCGTTTGGGATGTGACCTCTCGTGAGATGCGGGCAGAGTGTTTCATTCAAATGGGAGAGATGGGGAAGGCCATCAGTGACCTTAAAGCTGCATCCAAGCTAAAGAATGACAATACTCAGGCTTTCTACAAACTCAGCATCATCTACTATAATCTTGGAGACCACGAGATGTCCCTCAAGTAAGACCCACCTGCACTGATAAACACTGACAAATGCTAGACACAAAAAACCATTGTTGGCAAATGGGGTCACCCTGAGCAAAACTTACTCATACGGCACACAACGGGATATCCGTTTATCAACAATACAAAAAAAACGAAAGCGTCAAGGTTGACACAAGGTTGAAATCAAGTGTCTGGACTGTTGTATGTTATTTTTTTGTTTACCCTCTGTAAGTTGGCAATATAGCATATACATCAGGTGTTATGGAAAATCAGCCTGTTCTCACCTTCCCCCCTCCTTCCACCTGATCTGCAGTGAGGTGCGCGAGTGCCTGAAGCTCGATCCTGATCACAAGCAGTGTTACAGCCATTACAAGCTGGTCAAGAAGCTCAACAAACAGATCCAGTCTGCAGAGGAACACATGCAAGAGCAGAGGTGGGCATTGATAGTTTGTGTTTGTACTCAGGCAATCGTATATTCCTGTAAAAAAGATAAATAAAATGATCTCACCTCTGAGTACCAGGGATTGCATCAGCTTTGCAATGACTGCCTCCTTCCCTTAAGCACTCCCAATTTTCTGGTCTTACACACAGGCATGCAAATCCTATGTTGATGTGAATGGATGTTTCATCAGCGTTGACATGCAGTACATATCACATATCATATTCACAAGACTAAGAAAGGGAGAATAACAAGAGCGGCGTGATGCTTGTGGGCGTAATGCTCTATGTGGTTCCTAAACACCTCCCTGCCTCCTGCTCTTTTAGGTATGAAGATGCGGTGAGCAAGTATGAGGCAGTGATGAAGACTGAGCCCAACGTGCACCACTTCACTGTTTTTGCAAAGCAACGGATCTGCCACGCTCTGGCACAGGTAAGACCTCTTACTGCTGCCATGACACGCATCGACTTGCACCTTGATTTTATTTAACAACATGTCTAAACAGCGTGTTGTCTTTGTGTCATGACCAGGGCCAGCAGGCGAGCAGAGCTGTCTCAGTGTGTGGGGAAGTCCTCCAGTCAGACCCGGAGAACATCAACGCGCTGAAGGACCGAGCTGAGGCCTACATCCAAGAGGAACAGTATGAGGAAGGTATGTAGTCAAGATATTGTTGGGGTTTTTTTTGCAATTTGATTGAGACAGACTGTCAAATTTCAACTCTCAGAACCAGCAGGGCCACACTAAATGCTCTCGAGTGGCAATCTTCAATAGGAAAGTGTGGATGGAAGTTGTTTGGGAAACAAAATGTATAGATTTATCAACACCTACTGTGTATATTAGGGGTTAGCGATGTGACCCTAAAACTGTTTTTGCATTGGCAGTGTTAGAAAAATAATAAGGATACTCCACTCAAACATGATGCTATACTGGCAATGTAAGGGAATACATCTTAAGAAGGAAAAAACTAAATGTCAAATAGGAATACAAATAAGGTATAGACCAACATGTGCTTGGAGAAGAAATCTGCCTGACAAAGCGGATTGATTAGTAATGATAATCATGTGATTAGATTTATAGTTAGAGTTGTTAGGGGTAGGATTAGGCATCTCACCCCCAAAACATACAGATTTCAAGTTTGAACTCTGCAACTGTCCCTCCTTGAGCTTTAGTGTTAAAGTGCATCCTGCTTTACACGTTGCTGTTCAAAAAGACATTTCCATTAAAAATACACTCGGTCTTCATGCCCTCTGAAGGAAGACCTGTGAAGAAACATTGCTCACAGCAACGCCGGTGTTACAAAATCCAAGTTGCAGCAGAATTTGACATGCAACAGCGACTATTGTGATGCAACTTTAAATCCGCCCAACCCCCCAGTGTTTTTTTTTTTTTTTCTTTTCACACCATTTTACTTTTACAACAGTCATGGATTGAAACCCGACCTTTTATGAAGGTCTCAATGTTCAGTGTTTGTCTAAATCGATTGTATGGTAATTTTGAAGGCTTCAGTTTGTGTGTGCTGTTGAATTGGATTGCATTAGAGAGGTGTTTTAGCCTCCCGTCATTGATAAGTCTGCTCCTGTAATAACCCTGACTCTGCTGGTGTCATGGCAGGAGTTCAACACAAGGGGCC
>CAEMYA010000089.1:922089-941144 GCA_903131615.1 Diplodus sargus
ACAAGAAAGACTAAATGTAGATAAATACAGCAAGGGTGTCTGCATCTAATCTGATTACAGCATATAACTACTATGTCTAAAGCCTGAAACAGTCATCTGTTAGAGCTCTTATCCCATGCAGTGTAATTAAAAGTAGGTGTAGAGCGCGGTGCGTTAGACGTAAGTGTAGCCTGTGTGTAGAGCTGCACGGCACTGCTGGCTGAAATTATGCAGAATATCTTTCCTAAGCCTGAAGCCAGTGCGCACACACACACACACACACACGCATACACACACACACACACACACACACACAGAGCCCTCACTACCTCCATCAAGCCTTTGCTGGCTGAGGGGGGATTATGCAGAAACAACGGTCTCCTCCTATCTGTTGTCAAATCGCAGAGAGTCCAGAGATGGCAGGTGGTGAAATAAATCACCAGGAATAATTTTTCTCCCAGCTATCACTGTACCTGTCACCTGGTTTTCTGCCCCCAAAGTGCAAACAACCAATGGATATATGGTCAAAATTCCAGCCTACATATGATGTCCACCCGTCAGTTAAGTTAGAAATTGAGTGTAAAGCATCCTACTCATCTCAGCAACTTGGTGAGCCCTGATTCCTATAGAAGAGTTTTCACTCCAGCTGTTGCTCAGTTTGAAACTCTCACACATTTGATATTGACAAAACTCGGTCTCATATTATCCCAAAAACACGGATCAAATATTGGAAAGATGTCACAAAATTTAGAATCCAAACCGAATTTATCATAAATACACTGTTAATTTGACAAGAATATTCTTATGTCTTTCGACGATGTGCGACAGATATATGACATCCGGGCCAAACATTTCTTTAAATATTTACAGATCAAGAGTTTCATATTTAAGACACAAAAGTCACAACTCCAAGGGGGGCCTAATCTCTCGCTTTTATGTACTAATTGTGGACGGCTCCCAAGTCTCATCAGAAAATAAAAGGGTGGCGTGGAGTAAAAACCTGAAGACTGTCATCTCAGTGGAAGAATGGCAAGGAGTCTGCTTAAAAGCCCAAACACAATCCATAAACACCCACTTCAGATTAATTCAAGTGTTTAATGAGAACCTATATAACACCCATCTTGCTAAATAAATGTGATCCCAATACCCCTGATATGTGTGTTAAATGTAAAATGAAAGGTACTTTACTTCACTGCCGATGGGACTGCCGAAGCATTCAGACTTTCTGGTTAGAAGTTTTACATACCTTTCATATGTCACAGGTGTGAAATTACCTCTCGCTGTGTATCCTCGGGACTTTCCCTGCAAACTGCAAACTAAGCAAGGATCATAAGAAAACAACTGTATATTGCTTATTACAAGCTAAACACTCCATAGCCAAATCTTGGTGATCTGTTAACAAACCAAGTTTACAAGTGTGGCTTGTTGGATTACCAAACTCTCTTGCCCTTGAAAAACTTACTTTTGCGAGTAAAGGTAAATATTGTACCTTCGATTGGATTTGGAATCGTTTTCTATCATTTCTGGAAGTGGAGAAAGCCACTGAAGCCTTCTCGCCATAACAGTACTATTTCATTTGATATGTATTATTTTTGCTTTAATTGTGTGTTTATTTGCGTTTGGAAACATGCTGATGTTTACTCCATGTAGAGTAACTCAATGTAGTGCCCTGTCAGAGAACTGTATTGGAAGATGTTTTGCCGCTCCCCTGCACCTTACTTGTTCTCTATATGTTTGTGTTTGTCGCTGTCATTGTAAATAATGAAAAATTTCAATTAAAAACATTTAATTAAAAAAATGAATACACTGTTATGCATCAAATAACAGTTGTGTAGAAGGTGAGTGAGAGCAACTGCCAACCAAACAAAAAATACAAGGGCCCTTACACTTTGGTGGAATGTTTCATAGCACAAACTTAGAAAAATACTTGCAGAGCATTATACCAAGGAATGGAACAGAGTTATGTAACTGTGTTCAAATTGGATAAACCCAAGGTTGAAAATGTAGAAACCTACACATGGGCATTTAAGAGATCATAGGGAGTATAGGATTAATACATATTGGCAGATACTCAATATTTGGCCAGGCCTAGAAATAATTAATTTTCTATCTTCACGCTCATTCTGAAACTTTGAATCGTCTCCAGTCAGGCTCTGACTATAACATTGTCAAGTATTGACTAAGAGCCAACTGGTGTGATGAGCACAAAAGTAGAGATTTTATTTGAGCTGTTATTTTCCGACAGTCTGCTGTTAAATTAAGTGCGAATCGAGGGAACCACAGTTGATCTGTTCTGTGTGACTACAGTTTGACAGAGTGTGTCGTTCAGATCAGAGTGCAGATGAAGAACATTTTTATTTCCTTTACAGTCAGCTGCCATTATTTATAGAACACAACTTGATAAGTATTAAGTAATTACTTTTATTTTCTTGTGATGTGCGCAGGGATCTCCCGGTTAGGTTTGAAAGTTGGACATTATGATTACATGGTACACCAAAACATCACAGGGGCCAGTTGCACCAACGTCTCGTCTTAAGCCAAGTTATTTGTAATTTGGCATTCTAAGACTGACCTGACAGTAACGCAAAGTCTTACGCGTGGTCAGGATCAGGCGTAAAGTCGGCATGTCGTTTGATCTAGTCACAGAGTAGCCAGATGTGTTATTAGGGTTTCCCCTGACTCAACATCTCGCAAAAATCAGTGGTTTTATAAGGGAGTCTGGTACGTTGGACTGCTTGGCTGTCAGTGTTTTCTTGTGGTGGCCATGCAGCTAGGTATATTAATATTCTTCAGCGTCCATGAAATTGCCTTGTATTTTTCTTTAGTCATTCATAAAGTAGCAAATAAGATAAAATGAGAGAACTTACTCATTAGCAGGAAAGTGGGAGGTTGCAAACAATGTGTCTTCACCTTTCCAGCAATGACACCAGCCCAACACCGCTCCTACCATTCGCGTGCGTATTGAATCTTGTGGCCACACGCAGCATTAATTTTTCTGACAACGTGCACAACTTATGCTCCAAACAGTTAGATTAAACCCACAGTAAACATCAGCATCACTCCAGGCAGGTCGACCTCAGAGTAGTAACACCGCTGTGATCCTGCAGCCGCTGTGGATGCTGGCTGAGCCGTGGCCACGCATGTTGTCATTAACATGGCGTGAACACATCAGCAGGCGGGAAGGCCAAACCCTCATGTGGGCTTTTAAACTGTCAGGACCCATGGGTGTTAAATTCACTTCAGTGCACATTACTGGGTAAACAAGCTTCCAAGTACCAAAACGTGTGCGCACAAACAGCTCGGAGCTGCTGCAGCGTGATCTGAAGATGACCGGGCTTACTTAATGAAGAAATGGGTTTATTTATTTAAGAGTGATCAAGCTTTTTCAAAAACGCATCACCACGGAGACCAGTTCAATAACGCTGGTTACAGTGATTGACATGTGTGAAACAATAACGGCAGTGATTCTGGCAACAGAATATAATTTGCATTTACTTCCTTTTTTAAAAACATGGAAAACATTTCTGTTATTTTCAACCAAGACATTTTTTGTACGTTTTTTTTGTTAAACATTACATCACTTATTTCACTACACTTGATCTCTCTTCGCAAACAAAAACATTTGCTTAAAAATGCTCCTTTAATTCAATACTTCACTTAAAATTCTGCTCACACAATCATCAGGTGAGGGTTTCAGTTTGTTGTTTCTAGAGAACTGATAAACTGGAGACATTCCCATCAGCCTCCGCTATATTGTACTGTTAGCATGCTAACACACTAAACTGTTACGCCTTCCACTATGCTTAAAAAAAAAACCCCACTATCAATTGACTTCCTGGATCAGATGACGGACATTTATCTGCCCCAGCTTTGATCGGCGGGGATGTAAACCTGACACCCGAGTGGACACGCAATTTTTGGGTTGCAATGCTGTGGTGTGGGTTGGAAGTTCCAGACCTTGGCACAAGAGAGACCGAAGTAAAAGATGTGAAAGAAATAATTACCGTAACGTTGCCAGTGACCGCCATGCTGCTTTCAACTCCCTGCTCCGTGTTTGTGATATGGAATGTAACAGAAAGCCAAACTCATCTACTAGCAATAGGAAATGGGTCGTCACCTTTTCCCAGCGCTATTAAAAGAAAAATCCTGCATATCCACCTTATTCTCAGCCCCTATGATACCTTGCCGAGAAATTTGTACTTGATTTCCTGTATGTCCCGTCATTAAACTGGAATTGGCCTTTTCCATGGTAACTAGACACTCATCCTCTTCCTTAGAGTGATTAGTACAGTGCATGATTCATTCATGAAGATCTAGGGTATCGACTTTATTGAGTGAATACTACTTACACCATTATTATTATTGCTTCTAAAGCCTTGAAAGCGCCGCTGGTGCGTCAGTGATTATGATATTTTGTTACTTGCGCAAGTTCTGCCGAGCACTAGCGGTACCTCCCCATAATCGTTTCTCCAGTAACCTCCCCAGTAAAAAATGAGTGTGGGAATCATTTTACCTGCTGAACATCGACACGTTGGCATTCCCATTGTGAGCGTGAGCACAGAGCTACTAGGATGGCTGGATGGCAGTGAAGATGTCTGAAGCAGAGCGGTGGACAATCGAATTCGGCCGCGTCACAAAAATGTTGGTGTCACGGTGGCTTAAGGGAAAAAAAATAACCTCAGAGAAATAACATTACCCCGTGACATCGGAGGCTTCAGTGCCTTGCTCAAAGACACTTCAGCAGGGTACATGTTTGCCAACAACAATGTCTTGAGTCCTGTGTGTTTTGACCCGCTGAAGGACTGCCTTTTAAATACCGCACTTCACTTCCCATTAGCCGCTTTTGGACGAGTAAGCAGTAATGATTCCACCGTGTGTCTTTTTATTTTCCAGCTATTAAGGACTACGAGACGGCTGCACAACACAGCGAGAATGACCGCCAGATAAAAGAAGGCCTGGAGAGAGCTCAGCGGCTCCTCAAGCAGTCCCAGAAGAGGGATTATTACAAGATTCTTGGAGTGAAGAGGTGGGAAGTGATCTCTGAATGTGAGGTGTTTTGTATAGATTTGTACTGTATGGGTGTGTTACAGACGGGGAGTTTTCTAGATTCAACAGGAGTTTGACTTGTAGTTTCTTTTGTTTTTGCTGTAAGACAAAAAGGTTCCCTGCTGCACTGTAAACCACGTTTATCTCTTTTGATCATTAGTGTTTAAAAGCACAACCCTGAATATACTTCATGGTGATGAAAAATCCCTTGGTTAGACAAAATAATGGTTTTACAACATCAGATCCAACTGTGGTGACTCTGACACTGGGCTGGTTATTATTAGGTCCAGCTTATGTTGAAAAGTAGTGGAAGGGAAGCTGTTTTTATCCTTAATAAATGTGCTGACAATTTTCTCTGTTGTCACAGAACTGCCCAGAAAAAGGAGATTATCAGAGCCTACAGGAAACTCGCGCAGCAGTGGCACCCGGACAACTTCCAGGATCCAGATGAAAAGAAGAAGGCGGAGAAGAAGTTCATCGACATCGCTCAGGCTAAAGAGGTTCTCACTGACCCAGGTAAGAAGCGTGTCGGCTGCATTGTCGGTGGAAAGTTGTTACTGCCAGTCTCCCGCTAAATGTCAAGCCTCTGAGGAGCTGCTGTGAGCCGCTCGCTACTTGTTATTTTGTCCAAGGCGCTCGGGACCTTCATTATTTTTACTGACTCGTTTTTATTTCTGTGGAATTGTTTTAACCAAACCGTCTCACAGAACCATCTAACGACCTAACTATGCTCGTGTCACATATCTACCAAGAGTGTTTTCCTAACTGGACAGTCAATCTATAAAACTGAACTGTTAAAATGAGATGTTAGTGTCGCGGGTTCTACTCACTTTGCGCTCTGACGTCACCATTGACATGTGTCTTAGTTCCTCCAGGAATTTGCCGAGATTAAAGCAAATTCATCCAAGCGGTGCGTTACATTTGTGAACCAGCAACTTTTGCACAATTTCTGCAACAATTCTTGAACAGCCGAACAGAAGAGTGCTCATCAATTACACACTCCTCACATATTCCAGCATAAAGGGATGCATTTGTTCATATTGCATGTAAAAAACACTCAGACTGGGAGACAAAATTGATACGCATTATTTTTTTGTAAGAAATCAAAAGTAATGTGGATAAAATGACAGTGGGTAAGAGATGGACAGAAAAATGGAGTGGGGACTTAATACTTGTGTAAATTTCAGATTCCCTGGAGAGAATTTCCGTTGTTTTATGGAAAAAGGATGAAAAATCTGCCACTTCGAATCTTCTGTTAATCTTCATTGAGAGGCAAACAAGCAGAGCGGTGGTGCGACTCTCTGAGGGGCATGGGCAAAAAATTAATGAATTAAGTTATGATCTAACTTTATACCATAGATTTACATTTGTTTATTGTTGTAGTAGTAGTAGTAGTAGTAGTAGTAGTAGTAGTAGTAGTAGTAGTAGTAGTTACAATTATTGGACATAAATATCACCAGAATGCAGGACACATATCCCTGAATCGAGCATTTTTGGTGTGTAGGACCCAGATAACCCCACTTCATCTTCAGAATTCCTCACTATTTTTGATGTCTCGAGGCTGGCAAGTATGGATATGTGATTTTGTTGGGTTGTCCTTTGCTGACATGTCCTGTCTTCTCTAGAAATGAGAACCAAGTTTGACCACGGAGAGGACCCCATGGATCCAGAGAGCCAGCATCATCAGAACTTCCACAGAGGCTTCCACGGCTTCCAGGGTTTCAATCCATTCGGCTCCGGACCCTTCAACTTCAAATTCAACTTCAACTGAGGAGGCTCATATCCGGCGCGGATATTCTAAAACGTTCCTCCCTATTTGAAAGGGAGGTCAACTGGCATTATGAATGTCAGCGGAGACCGCTTAGTCTCACAAAAAATGTGGAGCGAATTGTGACTTTAATTCAGTGACCTTAATTAAAGATGCATCTCTGTTGTTGGATGATACAACATTGGATTCCGTTTGGGGAAGGTCTGTTGCTATGCTAACAAGTATCTGCCATGTGTGAAGCAGCTTTTATCAGTCAGGTGTAAGTGGTTGATTCTGACACTTGCACTCTTTCCGTGTATTGCACGCTCTACAATCTACATCCATTCGTACGACTCAATTTGTACATAGGTACAGTGCTATTTTTATATGAATGGAGTTTTTCTGAACTGTAAATAAAATACTATTTATGTACATTAATGGAGCTGAAGGGCAAGAGTGTTACTGTGTGGACAGTTTGGAGAGTGACTTTGCTACATTCATAGACTGAAGCTTCTTTGAGAGAAGGCACTTAGAAAAATGACACTTCTTCATTGTTGCATCTAACCTTTCTCTAATAGCAACCGTCCTAACCGCCCTCCTTCCCCAGAAATGTATTTTTTTTTCAAGCAGTGAAATGGTTTACAGCGAGGACCAAATTACAGTGTAAGAGAATCCCTTCACTGTAGACCTTTTTAGTGCATGAATCACACACCCACTGACCACACTGAGGCACAACAGAATTCACAAACAGCTTCTCTGGTGACGTTTTTGTAGCAAAGATTTATTTTTTTCCACCCGACAGTGATATAAACATGTCTGTTTGACACAGCACAGTGAGAGATGGCTGTCCTGAAAGCAGACTTTTCTGCACCCATTTTTATTGACTTTTAAGACAGCAAAAACTACCGTTGGCTTCGGTTGAGCAGCAACCACCCATCTTATTCCTGAGACGAAAACACTGGTCCTTTGTGAAAAAATACTCTGAATACAGGGAAGTTGGATGTACATAAGACATAAACATTAAATACGTTAAATCCTATAATCTATCCAGCAACCATGACCTTTACTGTGCAAATGAGGATTCTTTGATCCATAACTTGGTAATAATGAAGTCTAATCTGGTCTGCTGAACTAAAGCGAATTTGAATCTGCTGTAGTGTTGGCTAGCTACAAGGTAATGGCCACGACCACAGCTTCCAACGGGGCTACACAATTAATCGGAATATAATCATTTCACAATGTGGGCACAGGCACAAAACAAGCTGCAATTTTTTTTCATTGAGGTAAACTGACAAAACAGGATTATACCGAAGCAGTGCAGTGCTGCAGAGATGACTTGGCATCCAAAATCTCATTCCCAAGATGTAAGAAAACGTGTTTGGTAAAGATCCCAATGGGTGTTACATCATCAGGATTTTATACATTATGAAAAATTGTGATGCAAAAAATGATCTTTGCTGTTGTACAGTGACACTCAACTAATGCCCAAAGTCTGTGAGTTGATTAAAAACGCCATCTCCAGCAGAGTTTTTAGTGTTGCTGATTGCATTTAAAATAAGAACCAAAAAATGATACGTAGCTATGTAGCTAGCTATACGTCCCAGGCACGAAGTCAGCATGCCATTCATGATAAAGCAGCAACGTTGTTGATGGAACGTCTTTGCAAGGTAGAGCTATTTAGCCCGAACATTATAAGGTACGTCATTGTGATGAAAGTTTTCCCTAGAAGGTTGTGATTTCTAACATTGTTCTTGGAAGGTTTGAATGCAGTAAAAAGAAAACGGTGCAGAGTCCTTAAAATCATGGCTACAATTGGACTATAGCAGTTAGGGGGCGGGGTTTAGTAAGTGGTAAATTGTCAGTGCCAACTAGGACGGTATGAAAGTTACAGGGCTGGAGGGGGAAGAGGACTGAATCTTATACTTCATCGTATATTAAAAAAAATACGCATTGGACCCTCCCTTTGATTGTTGAAAAAAAATGCAATATCCTCCCTACGAGATCACAAACAAACAAACGTTAATGGCAGGCATTAGAGGTGAGAATAAGACAGCTTTTTGATGCACTTCTCTGAACTCATTTTATAATAATACATCTAAGAAGGTAAGGCTGATCTAAAAACGTCTTATGGAGGAGGACAAAAAAAGGTCAGACTAATACTGTAACAACTTAGCAGCACATTTTGAAATTTAAAAACACGACGATCTTCATGTCAGTCATGAGTTTGGTTTGGGCATTTCAGTCAACGCATGTCAAATTAAGAAAACCTAAATGTAAAACCTTTGTGAACACATTTTTACATAACAAAAAAAAAATACACTCCAAGAGGAGATTTTCTAGAAATGTGCCTCCTCTTTTTGATTTTTTGCATATATCATCAGTGCAATATATGCCAACAATTTATACACCTAATAGAGTGCTTTCACTGACTTCTCATTAACTCTCTTCATATATTTAATTCTCCCAAGACTGCAGTGCTGAGAACACACCACAGGTTCACAGTTGGCAGTTAACACTCGCATCGTGTGTTAAATTTGTAAGACGTATTGACTGCAGAAGCAGATATGGCATCTCTGAAAATATCACATCCTTCTCCGGCTGAGGATGTAACACTCCGTGGCTATGTTTAGATGGAATTGTCTGTCTTCAAGCTTCACAGGTGGCCTGCATGCAATAGGAGCTGCCTCTTTCCTCTTCAGCACGGAGCTGGCAGACACTAAAGTTCATCACGTTGGTTGTCCGCTGTGCAGAGGGAGGGGAGGGGGCACCGTTGGGAAGAAATAATGAGAATGAGCACAAGAGGAGAGGAAGACAAATCGGCTTAAAGGTGCACTATGTAGTTCTGGGGCAGAAAAATCTTCAGTGACTGATTTTTATGCCTAAACAATCTAAGTAAACAAACATTGTTTTGTTTACATTGTTTTCATGACTGAATATACAAAATGACCTTAAAAGACAACACAATTTCATACTGTTTTACTTTGTTTATATGTGGCGGAACCACATTTAAAGTTATGGAAAAAATAAACCTTTCTGATTTTGAATTATTACCTATTTTTTTTTGTAAATATTAAACTTGAATTTTAATTTCTTCCTCAAAACTACATAGTGCTCCTTTAAAACATTCAAAAATTTAGTAAAAAATTCTATGTATTTGTGTTGCTAACCAGCGAGCCTCAGCCCGTCCTTTCTCGCGATACCACTCTGGGCTCCCAGTCTGGATCACCAGCTGCAATTACTGAGCTAATTAGCCAACGGCAGCTACAGTTGGCTGCAGTTAGCGTTTTTTTCTATTTGTTTTGAGTATGAATTTGAGAGGTATAGCCAGTTCTTACATATTGCACCTTTAATAGTAGAAAAAACGTCACAGTGACTAAGTGTCTTAAATGGGTTTCTCTTTGTTCACCTTTTTTATGTTGCGAAACAGAGGGACTCTTTTTGGACTGCTCTTGCGTGGCTGTGTCTCCCTCTTCCTGCGCCCGCCTCAGCAGCTGCTTTATCTCGTTGTCGTATTCGACCCACTCGGGCACGATCCTCGCCGCGGCCGTCAGCTTGGGCTCCTTGGTCTTTGGGTTATTGCACTGCAGCGGGAAAAAGCAGACAAAACACATCACTCACGCGGCCAGTGCCACTTTCTTCCCACAAGTCATTTTGCCATTCCCAGCACTGTCTGTGGCAAGCATTCGGACCTAATTTGATTTCCAATTCTGTTAAAAGGACATTAGACCATGTCTCGTGTCTGAATTACCAAGTGGTGTCCTATACCATAACGAGACAATGCTTCTTATTCCAGACTGCTGGAGCCCGTCCAGTAATTCTCATAATTAGTTTAGGAGACTCCAGTAGTCTCCCAAATGCCAAGTGCCTCGTGGACATTAATGGCTGGAAATGTGCACCTGTTTTTCAGTGCTGCAGCTTGTAACCAACAAAGCCGAAAACTTGGTGGTACGTAAATACTTCAATTAACAGCATGTTTCAATACATGACAGAAGGATTCAAATGAAGAATACAAAACAGCATTTCGGCCCCTAAATAAAAGGAACAATCACTTTTGATTAATTAAGTAGCCATCGTCACGTTTGTCTGTCAGCTTTTACCCCACATTGCTCCACTAATTAGTGGATCTAATTGCTCTGAGACTCACCAGGTCTATAGTCTTTGCTGTGACTTTGGAGGTGTCGTCACACCACGTCTCACACCACAGCCACTCCTGTGGAAGAGACTTGATGACCACCTGGTGGATCATGTTGTTCGGGAGGTCCTATAAATATCAGAGGACAAAATATGAAGTAACACATAAATCACCAGAGGTATAATGTGATGATGTGATCTCTGGGTTACATACCTGGTCCAGGTTGGACAGACTGTTGGGGTCTTGGCTCAGGGCTTGGTACTGGCCTCGTAATCTGTCCCCGGCTGCAATTTTCCGGAACTTCTTCAAATCTACTACATACAGAGCGCTGGTAGAGTGAGGGAAGACAAAGGAAGCAGGTGTAAGAAAATGACTCAAGCTCAGAGGAATGATGTAATAAAAATAAAAACGATGACTCGATTAAGATAAATACCCCAGGCACACGCAGATAATTGTACCCAACATGGCATGTTAATAAACTGAACAGTGTAAAGTACGTAGTTTCACTTATCACTTATTAGATTCAAGTCTGCCAGAGGATATTCACCACCTTATGTTTTCCCAGGGCTCACTGAAGCTGATCATACTCCCCTCTCTGCCCCACGGAGCTAAGCAGCTCACTGGCATCCAATCAAGTCACTGTGGCTTCTCTAACTTTTCTTTTTCCGTCCTCATCAGCCAGGTCTCTCTGTTCAGCCACCTGATTAGCTCACAATGACAGACGGAGAGCTCTGTGCCACATGTCCAGCAAGAATTTCATACCTAATGCCTGATTTAAGATGGCTGTATACAAAAAAAAAAAAAAACACATCCCGAAAACGCCACAAGAAATGCAAGTATAATGGGTGGAGACTAATCATTCTATGTCGGTCCAAAAAAATGTCCCTCAACCTTCCATGGTCACAGTTTTTGCATGAACTTCAACTGTGTGTGTAAGTGTGATGCTGTGTGTTGGGTCCAGTCCCGACGTCCCCCCTGAGGCCTTGAGGCCTTAAGCCCTGAATCCTTGCAGACTTTGTTGACATCACCCGGTAAGTGCTGAGTGAGACGGGCTGCAAGGGGCCAAAATGATATAAATAGGAATGGGACAGCACTTTCGGCCATTTTACTTTAACTTGTGGGTTTGGACTTTTTTACTTTATGTTTTTAAGGATATAAAATCAATGGTTGTCAGCTAAGTAGCCATGTCGAACATTTCTGTTTGTCAACAAAATTGTTGCATAGAAGATAATGACAATCAGATATTCAGGAGTGCCATCATCTGGATTATCATCATGGTATCATGGTAATCGTGTTAAACACAGGGCTGGAAGTAACTAATTACATCAACTCAAATAACTGTAATCAAGTTATTTTTACTTTTTTTTCCAAGTCTGTATTTTTACTCTTACTAATGTATGAATTACACCATGTTATCTGCCTAGTGAAAACCCTGACATACAGACAAAAAACACCAAGCTACACAGCAGGCACAGGTATGTAGAGGTGACAATGACCACTGACCAGAGCAGCGCAGGAGTTGGGAGTAATTCAGACTAACTATTTGAAGAAACACTTTTGACTGAATGCCTGCAATTGATAACAAATTCAACATCAACGCTTAAGTAAAAAGTAAAAGTATTATTCTCAGAGTATTAATTATTTTTTTAGTATTATTCCAATAGAATATATAGTAGTTTTACTTAAAACGCAAATTAGTAATATTTCAGTAATATAACTACTTGTACTCATTCCAGCACTGTGTTTTTGTAAAACTGTGTGAAGGGTTCAACTTTTTCTTGGATTTTCAGTGTCTGCGATTCCAGACAGATCGAAGGAAAGAGAGGAACAAAAACTGCTAGAGCACTTCCAGCCCGCAAATACAAGAATACACTTCCTTTTACTTCTGTCATATTTGGGACTTGGAAGGAACTGGGAAAAAAAAAAAAAACACACTGTAGAATAATGAATAATTCCTCTGGATAATCTTCTGAATTGAAGCCATGATATCGGTATCGATAAAGTGAAAGATGTATTTTCATGTCTGTGAGAGACGTGCTGTGTTTCGCAGTATGGTCTCTTTTAGACTTTTATTTATTTGTCACTCCTTTCATTCTGCTTCAGAGGCATGAATGTCCCCGACTAAATAAAGTGGGTAAGTGGCCTGCAAGGAAAATGGTGGCTGTGGAAGCATAATGTTCTGAATGCTGATATACGGACATGCATAGATTTATTCTGCCACCTATCTCTGCCAGAAGTGGTTCCCTTCATTTTCCTTATAAAATGGCAATAGAGTGAAAAGATGAAAAGGAGGTGATTGTACTGTTGTTGTCCGTTGTATAGGCCGAACATCAGGTAAGGCATTCAGAACATATTCTGCTGCTAAATTACACTTCACAGCTTTTAAGAAAGTGTACCTGATGTGGTATTTCCTGTGTCCTAGATGTGAAGCCCAGTAGCCAGTTTTCCAGAAGCGATAGCCTTCCATTTCTCTGCGGCTGTCACAGAATGGTGTGTAGCCATACGGTGCACCCTCCAGGTCTAAATCCCTCAACTCCTTTAGATCAGCTCGAACTATCTGTTTGAGAGAGGGAGAACATTGGTGAGTAGGGAGAGGACTGGCAACACTTCAGCTTCAGATTTCTGTTAGAAATCTCATCAAGCCTTCACACCAGTTCTGGGACTGATACGGACGAGTCTCTCACTTTCAGCCCGTGTCAGTTTGATTTGAAGCTCACCTGGTCGGCGTCCACAAAGATGATCTTGTCCACAGCCAGAGGGAACAGAACATCCAAGAAGAGGATCTTGTAGCCCCAGATTATGCGCTGCTTCTCAGTCTGCTGGTGGAGCCAGCGGGGCCATTTGTACTGTACTAACTCATACTGAAATCCATATGCCTCTGCCATGTGAGAGATGGTCTCCTAACCAAACCAGAAACAAACACAGGGGGTTAAAATAAAGCAAATACAAGAGCAGATTTCTGAGTAGCATTGAAGAAATGTGCAAAATTCCGTTAACAATAAGGAACGGCTCACATTAACAACGAGCAATGCCAACTGATATACCATCGTCTGGGTGAATATTGGATTCTGATTGGCTGCAGGGTGTCAACTGACTTTTGAAATACAGACCACAACTCCTCAGGCAGTTACAGTGAAACTGTTCACCACCCCAAATTAATGCCCAATAGCCTGTATTTAAAGTAGGTGGCATTGGCATCAGCTGGCTGCAGAAACCCTCAACGTGTTACTTGACATGAATTTATTTATTTACAATACAAATGTAGTCATCAGTACTTATGTAGTGTACACACAGTAAATTAAAACGTGGGTAACCTAAAATGTGACCGTTGGCAAAACAGGCAATGGATAATTCATAAAAATGTGAGTAAATCATGTTAAATTTAAAAAAGCTGACGTTATGTGGGTTCACTCCCCACCACTGTCTCTCTGAACGCACTGTATCAACCGATCTTACCGCATCACTCCTTCAGGCTGCAGCCGACCAATCATTTGTTCGTGAGAATATTAATTAGTTTGGGGACAGTGACATGGCTGGTTAGCTCACAAGTCTTGTTTGCATTAACATGCTGTGAAATTATATATTGTGTTTGTCGACCGTACGCAATGTTATTGACCTTGAATCTTAGAATCTCGCAAAATCTTGCTAAATCGCATCTAAGGTCCGTCCTATTTACTCGAGTAGTGAACGTTTCCATTTCATAAGAACCTAATGAAACTATAATGACTGTTTCAACTATTAGTCAAACTCTCAGGTGTTAACAGGGAAACAAAACCGTTATTCTTTGATCACTAAACACGTACAAATATACATTAATGGTCTTCATGGTTTTTCCTTTGGCAAGTCACCATGGTATATGTGGGATTATGCCCTTCGAGGTGTCCATCATTTCATGAATTCCTGATAATAGACATCTTGTTGGGTATCATCCCTTACTTATGCTGCATAGACTGTATATATGCAGTGTTACAGGATGTCATAAGCAACATTAGTGAGGAGGCTTAGCTTGATTCTGTGAAGGCAGAGTAATTCTTATTGAGACATAGTTGGACATCTGTATTCACGTATATTGGCATAGAAATGCCAGATCATAATGCAGGTCGACGTCACTAACATAAAAATGCAAACTGTTTGGCTTCACCTCCCTTTCAAGCCATTTTCCTTTTGCTATTTTTTAAACTCAACATGCGTCACAGCGGGCAGCAGAGAACTTTTCATTGCTCCGTACGAATGAATCTCTGAAGAGCTGGAAATAAAGTTATTCTGAACAAGCATAGAAAAACATCAGGAGTCATGACTACCTTGAAAGAGGGAGAGAGGTAATTCTTGAGGAACCAGAACTTGACAGGTGTCTTGGTGTGCCGGAGAACGGACAACATCATTATTCTGAAATCGACAGAAGGAGAATCAGTTTGAGGATTTTAAAGGATTGTAATGTGTCGGACCTGTGATGTATCATAAGCAAGTAAGTGTTCTTGTGAAGTTAAAGCAACTCACCTCAGAAAGCGCTCGTACAGATGGCCCGACGCCACAGAAAATATGTTTAGAACGTCCTCTTTCTTCTTCTCTGCATCATCCTTCTTGGAGCCGCCCCCCGTGATGCTGTAAATGAGACCATAAGACTTGAGTCTCTTGTGTTTTGATTGATGCCTGTTTTTTATATAGTGACAGTGAATCAAGAACTAAGCCACAAGCCGCCATGCTTTTGTACAGCCAAGAGTAACAACAGCGAGCAGAATAAAACATTTTCAAACACACCATGCACTACTGAGGTGTTTTATTTAAATGAACTGATAATGAGGGAAATGGCAATGCTCTGGAAAGACATGGCTTTGATGTGATTTTATCAGCGGTTCAGTTCTCCTGCTGCACTTATTAAGAGCATTATGACATGAGATGTCAGTTTTTGGTAACAGTAGAGATGACACACATCAAGCTGCAGAGAGCACTACCCATGGTGCGCCACCGGGAGTGTGTGAAGTATAAATTGGGAAAATGCACAATGAAACATTATAGTTAACTGTGCTTGTGGTTGGTTGGTCGATCAAAACCAATCACATCAGCTCCTCTTATCACATTTAAAAGCAACTTTTCCCGCACTATAACCAAACTGTCAGCAAAAAAGTCTAGAGAAACTACAACCTCCTGTGGGAATGTAGAGTTATGAGGAAATGGACAGCAGCCCATTCTGTTTCTTTTTAAAGGATACATATTCTGCTCATTTTCAGGTTTGTGATTTTTATTTAGGTTTACTACTAGAATAGGTTTACATGCTTTAATGCTCAAAAACACATCCGTTTTCTCATTCTGTCCAGTTCTGCAGCTCTGTTTTCCCCCTCTGTATGAAACACTTTTTTAGCTCCTGTCTCTTTCAGAGACAGGAGCTAAAAACTGAATACCCAGTCTGCTCTGATCGGTCAGCTCACAAGAACCAATATAAAACATGGTAGGAAGGGAAGCAAACAAAACAAATATAGCTCATGTAAGTACGTCAAGCTTGGACACATTTCTTGAGATTTTATTTGGGAACCTTTAACTAAACAAAAAAATATCAACAGATTCTGAGGGAATAACTGTTTTGACTGTGTGACTTCTATGTATTGCGTTGAAAAACAAGTTTAGTATGCTAACCAGCTAGCCAAGGCCATTCTTGGTCCAAATCCCATGTGCTAGCAACGGGAACACCAACACGTTTCAGTCCAGACCACTAGCTGCATGGCTAACTGAGCCAACTAGCTAGCAGCAGCTGAAGTTGGCAGCGATTGTTAGTTACTCTGATGGTTTACAGCCCCCTATTTGTTTTGAGGATTAATTAAACAGGTGGCCAATTCTTACGTATTGCACCTTTAATCGGCTATTAAAATAGTTGGTGATTGATTTAAAAGCTGACAACTTGGCAGTAACTGTTGAAGCTCTATATAAACCTAAGAAAAATGTGTCTGTTTACTGAACTGAATAATTGTACCACAGTATTTATGAATAGTTATGATGAGTCTGCTCCAGCGCATCATATTGCAATTAAAAATGCAATGCTCTGGGCATAATTTTTTGCCAGACCCTGAGACACAGACATGGACTGGTGTTGTAAGATGAGGAAACAGAGACAGAAGTGGTGAGAATGGGTCATCCTCAGGGAGACGAATGATTAAAGGAGAGAATTTAATTTAAAATGTTCTTTTATGAAACTGGATGAACTGTGTGTGTCTGTGTGTGTCCTGAGGATATTGCCATCTGTAATGCTCTTCATTTCCACTGAATTAACTAGTGTTGAAATAATTAGCCCATTATTTGATTGGTCAGAAAATGTGTTAAACTTAATTTTGATAATCGATAGTTCACTTTGTTTGTGAGTAAATTTGAAATTAGCTACTCCAAGTTTCTCAAGCAAACTTTTCTTTTTTTTTAAATAAAGGGAGTAATTAATAAAGGGATGCTTAGAGAGTAATTTGGGGTTTACCATCAAAATCTAATTCCTCTACTGTTGTGTTCGACGAGCCACCCAAATACTAAACCAGCACTTCACCCTTCACTGTTCCTTCAGGGAAAAAAATAGCCTGAAGCATCACTTTGCACAGCTTGCCTACACAAAGAGTAGTGCCCATCTAATCAGTTCATTACTTTTGAGACTAAATCAACTATAAATTCAATTTAAGTTAGCGAATATGAGCTAGGGTAATGTTACAAACTTAAATGTATTTGTTTTGAGATATAAGGACATTCTCCACACCTTGGAACACTTCGACATACCCTTAGCGCTACAGAAGAGCACTGGCTCATGATGCAAGGCACATTTAGCGGACAGAAATCAGGATATGTGCTGGAGGGTAGATGTGTTTGCAGTCAAACTGTGTGTCCTTGTCTACAACAGACTGCTGATGAGTGAAGGACTGTCTCTCCCTCACTCAATCACATCCACAGCCTCGGCCCCGAGGCTCCGGGAAGACACCAGTGAGTGAGAGGGAGGTGTGAAGGGAAGGGAGGGAACAGACTGTTTGTCTCCACATGTCCTCTAAAACCAACTCTGACACACACAAACAAGAAATCGACTGCAAAGCAGGTCACATCCAGAATCAGAATCAGAATCAGAATCAGAATCTGTTTATTGATCCACAGCAGCCAAGCACAAACTAATTCATGGCTCAGGATGTAACTATTTATTTCCACTTTGTATTCTTTTTGTGGTTTGTTCCCCTGAAAATGCATTAAGTGCATTTTCCTGCCTGTACTCCTCAAACCAGAGCACCGCTCGCTCTTGGAGAGTCACTGCACATCTGTAGAGTCTAGGGATACCGACTGCCTGCCACGACTAAGCTAGCCATTATGAAGGGCCTCCAGCGCTACAGTGGGGCCCCCTGTAGATAAGCAGCTTTAGAGGGTCAGGTGAGAGCCCGTTTGGATGACTCACTCAAGATAATCTGGACCTCTGGAATGATCAACAAAGCAATGAGTAAATCCTAAGCAGTGGACGGCCATAACTGGACAAAACTCTACTGTGTTTTTCCTCTAACTCTAACATCTGTGAGGAGATCATCCCAAAAAAAATAAACATTAAAATGCGTGCCAATGGGCAAACAAAAAGACCAACACATAGATAATACAGCACAAATTCACTGGTGAGCAAAACTTTCAAATTTTTCATAATTTTTAGGGTTATTTGCATACTGTTCCAGGTATAAGGGCACAGACATGCCAGCCTGATGTTAAAGAACAAACAGCAACAGAGGCCAACTGTTGTGCCATTTCACGTTATCTTTGTCTCCGCCAAAATCCATACCACCAGGCAGCAGTACACTGTATTCGTCATCGAAAAGAGAAACTGCAAGACTCACGAATGCAAATATAAGAATTGCTGTTATGATAAAGCAGCATTTCTCTTAAGCCTTTGATAAAAGTTGCAAATGGCGAACAGTCAGAGCTGGAGAATAAATAGTACAAACACTAAACAGGTGAAATTATGGTTACTATGGTGACAGGCAAAGGGTGCTTCCCTTTCTTTTTTTGTTTCCCTTTTTATGCACGGATTTTCTTTGCTGAACGGCCAAACAGAGTCTGACGTTGTTATTGATGGTCAAATGAGGACCAAGAGACAATAGCTTCTTTTTTTGCCATATGGGGTACCTTTTTGGATAGAGCTAGAAAAAAAAAAAAAAA
>CAEMYA010000089.1:941177-998734 GCA_903131615.1 Diplodus sargus
CTCTGCCCTGTGACGTCACATTGCTGTGAAATCTCTAATCGGTAATTACAAAAATCAGCTGTTATGAAAACCTATCCCAGTTCTGAAATACTAAGGTAAATTTAGTCTTTTTTATGTCGTAAGTGCAAGAAGGTAGGAGGAGAGTCTTGGAAGGGTTAGAACAGAATCTTGAATAAAGATGGACATCCCTCAGGTAACACAGCCACTAACTCTCTCTCAAACCTGGTGTGGCCCTGATGTTTCTAATTTCTAAGAGGAGTGTTGGGGAAATTAAACACAAAGTTATTCAGGCTACAGTACGAAGGTTCAACTATCCTTCATCTTCCTCCCACCCAGATAAAAGGAGAGTAAGCTGAAAAGTGAGGAATCACAAAAACAAAGGAGAGGATGTATCTATTTCCAGGCCCATTATTGCTCTATGGTGATAAGGCTCTCTGTAAAGATGAGAGAATTTGTAACAACTCTGACGCACAGATCCACCTCAGTAATTCTTCAGAGGTGTTAGATCAATGCCTGGCCTTTAGTCCCGCCCTTTACAACGAATCCCTCAAAGCATCCTGAGGTTAGGTACAAAGTTATGGGTATAAAAACATCTTTCCTTTAAAACCAACACAATTTCTTAAGGACCACTGGTCAAGGTCTAAACATTTTCTTTTTACTGAAACATTCAGACCCTTTTATGTTTGCAAACCATTCACTGTCACTGTACTGTGCAGTTAATTCATCATTCAGAATCCTGTTAAAAAGTATTTTCTTGTCAATGTTTAGCCATAAAACCAGCAATTATTTATTCGAAACTTTATGTGGTGCTTCTCAGGGGGAACTGAATTTGGTGGTTGTCAACAGTGTTTTCATTCTGCCTGCTTTTTTTAATTAATCATCATTTAAAAACTTAAGCTGAGACCAGCTGCCTTCACTGGATATTTATAGGGCTGAGTGTGAGTGCCACAGTTGGACTTAATGCCTGTCCAAGACTGGTGGTATAGAGAATAATTGATGAACACCAACAGTTTGGAAAATATAAGACTTTTCAAACATCAACTCATCAAACTCAACATGATGAGTGGCTTCTCACTCTTAAGATTTATGTGCCCTTGTTTTGAAAGGCAAACACGCTGGAAACATGCCCAAGTAAATACTCTCTCCAAATGCAGCAGAATTCAGGTATTCTTTTAAATCATACATTAAAGCCACTTAAGAAGCAGTTATGTCTCCTGAAACCACCTTATTGGACCTATTTTTTTAAACC
Organism: Diplodus sargus; assembly: GCA_903131615.1. Classification (NCBI taxonomy): domain Eukaryota; kingdom Metazoa; phylum Chordata; class Actinopteri; order Spariformes; family Sparidae; genus Diplodus; species Diplodus sargus. The sequence continues at coordinate 942,427 of CAEMYA010000089.1, forward strand.
TATAAGTACTTTCATTTCTCAAATGCAAGCATACCATGGGAAATGGTCTTAAGACTACATTTAATTATAAATCTATTCATCCATCTATCTAAACACTCTCAGCCTCTTATCTGGTCCTGGTCAGGATAGAGGCAGCGGGCTATACCGGCTAGCACTCAATGTTGTTCTCCCCAGTGGCACCCCAGAGCTCCTAATAGCAGATGCCACGGCCAGGAGGGAATTGTAATCCCTTCAGCTTGTTTTTGGTTGCGCCTTAGGGAGTCCTCCCAGTTGGACAAGCCAAGAATACCTCCACAAGAAGTGTTCAGGAAGAATCCAGACCTTTCAGACGGACGATCTCCCTTAATTTGCTTGTCTCATCATAAAGTGAACATGCTTGCAGTAAGATATAGCTCTTACTGTAATTACACAAGGACTGGATGGCTCATAGCAACAGCCAGCAACACACGCTATTCACAGACACCCAGATATATAGGATCCTATACCTTCCTTTCCTTGAATGACATAAAGACCGGATGACCAAATGTCCAAGACCCCTCCAATATCATCATGAGTAATTAAGAAAGAATAACTCCAATTTACATAGTATTTTTTCCACATTTTACTTATTTGTAAAGGTTATTTGCAAGCTGTTCCATCTATGAGAGCCCAGACACACAAAAGTGACGTCAACTTGGCACATTGTTGTGCCGTTGCATGATCCTGGTCTCGACAAAAAAAGCTAACTACCAGCAGCAGTATTTGTCAGTGAAAAAGAGCAATTAGAAGACAAAGAAATGTGGATATATAATCTGTTTTTATGATAAAGCAACATTTTCATACCACTCACACCAATATAGCCACTTCGGGAATCTGTCTGATAAAAAGCTGCAATTGGCACTGGTGAAAAGTCATAAAATAAGGACAAAATGGCGCTGGGTGAAGTCATGGATACTACAGCAACAGGCTCAAGGGAGTTACCCTTTTATTTAGTTATTTCGATTTCTCTTTACATTCACGTTTTTAGTCAAAGAGCCGATCAGAGTGATTTCTCTCACAGACTGCCACCATAGCCAATTCACCATGATCAGTTGACTGAAAGGCCACCAACAAGGAAGACTAGTGGCAGTGGTGCAGGACAAAGCACAAAAACTAGGGCCACGGATGTTCACCGGCGGCCACAACATTGGCCAATGAAGGACCGTCCTGAGGCCGAACAGACAAAACAAACCATCCAATGACAGCATTATATACGCTAAAGAATATTTCACTGGTTCCACTTTCCCACGACTGTGATGCAGTCTGCACTGCTCTAAATGAATCACCAATTCAACAGTTTCCAGCACCCTGGTATTGCTATGGAGTCCCCTTAGGCAGGACACAAGTTCAATAACAAGACAACACTTTGGTTCATATCAGGCTGCTGTTCCTCCCAGTCAAGCTCCTTCAGGGTTTACTCATATGAGAACTGCTGTCCTCTTGGAGAACTCCAGCTGGAGTTAATGTCTCAAAACACAGTATATAAGTTTGGCTTTGTGAGCACATGTGCAGGACATTATCTTCGTATAAATATTTCTACGTAGTTACGTATGTATGGATACATACATGTTATAGAGGCTGAAACACACCAACAAAGAGAACATGAAAATGGATATATCATATTTAGCAGCTTTACAGTTTTACCACATTCTGAAAATATTAAGTCATTCTCATTCATTACAAAACTTGATAGAGTAGCGCAGCATCTGAAAGCAACCAAAAAACACTGCATGCTAATGAGATTGAAATAACTTTCAGGTGTTAAATGGGTTGCAGCAACACTGCCTACCTTTTCTCAAAAGTGCTCCAAACACTTCACACAGCAAGCATTAAGTGGGAAGACAGGATCACACAGTTAGGAAGTGTTGGGGGAAACACACACACAAATGCACACACACACATACCTACAGAAGCACATATTTTTTGCAAGACTAGATCTTACAGCATAATATAGGAGTCTGGGTCGAGGGGAGGAGTAAGATCTCCTGAAACCGCAACGTATAATTGACAAACAGAAGGCACATCAGGAGAGAACCCACCAAATCAACAAGCTCACAGTTGTTACTGTCACTCAGCTGGAGGAGGGTTTAAAAGTTACAAAAAACAACCACATTTGTTTGATTGTATGTAAGAATAGATTACACACCTTGCTATGGAGTCCCATATGCCTTTGCTTTCGCTATTTTCACTTAGAAGGTCTTCATTGATCTTATCTGCCTTTTTCTGTACCTGTAATAAAAAAGAAGACACAGAACATTGATTTTTTTTTACAGAGATTTCATCAAGTCTAATATCAATTTATTGCACGTATAGTAATGTCCAGTGATAATAGAAATCTTCTACACTCAAGAAACAGCCAAGAGACACACTCACTCTGACTTTGATGATCTTACTGTGGAAACTGTTCAGCACAACTATGACGTCACCAGCATCTGCGGGGGAATCTGTTCCATCATGCCTGAAAACGAGGATAAAGAATGAGAAAGTGATGATCTTCAACCAGTTAGGCTGAACTAAAACTTGGAAACTTTAATTCAGGAATGGCCATGACTTTCTTTCTACTCATTTAAGTACAGCCGAGCCATATTAATATGTAATCCAGACATAATGAGAGGTACTCATTAACCAGTGGTATATACATCAAATCACAAATACGTGGTTAAGCCACAGACATGACAATTATGAGAAGTAAAGAACGTAAAAAAAAAAAACATTTCTTGATTTTTCATGAGAGCCGGTCGATACCACCGTTGCTTGCAATAAAATCAGTTGGCTTTGGATGGCAGTCAGTGTTTTGTCTGCTGCATACCAAAGCTCAATTAACTGAGCAATCATCCATGATACAACTTTAAATTAAGGTTAATCACAAAGCTTCTTTTAATGACGCATCTTAAAATCAGACTGAAGCCACAAGGGTTATGCTCTTTTGCAATAAGGAAATGCAAGACATGTTCCTTTGAGAAAGAGTGAAATGCTAAATTGATTGTCACAATAGTTTAACCATTTTTTATTTTTTTTGATCAACTAACTGATTTAATGAGCAAGTGTTTTGGCTCTATAGCTGACAGGCATTTACTCAATTACGCTGGTTAACGTGTTTTAACCATGGCAGCAGTAAAAGGAAATACATACAGTAGGCTCCTCTCATGAGGGAGACAACAGCAGCTAAAGGACGGACAGACGGTGAGAGCACACACTTAAAAGCGGATACTGGGACAGCTGCCAGGGTCACTCTGACTGTATTCATTACCCTCCATCATCGTTAAGAATCACCTCACCATTATTTTATCCATCACTACTTTCCAGCCATGCTGTATATACTGGTAGATATAATGACAAAGTCACTACGGTATTGATTGTGTAACACCACCGCTCACTGTAATTGTTTTAGGGCTGATTTGCCCAGTGGAGAATACGCTTTAGCAAGAGGGATCTGCAGGGTTTGATGGTGAAACACAAGAGAGCAAACTTCAGGAAGAGATGAGCAATAGGGTATGATGCACAGCAAGCCATTACAACCCCACTGCTTACCAAAGGCAAAAAACCCCCGAACCTTATCACTATGATAAATGCCCCCTCCTCTTTGGGCCAAAAGTGCCCCTGACGCGAAGCTCAAATGCCGCTTGTGTTTTGCCCCCCACCCCCCCTGCTGTCACTGATGCAACTCAGCCTTTAGGGCTTGTGTTAGAAAGCACCAGAGATCAATCTGTATCCGTGCTCAGAGGAGAGGAGAGCTGGCCATCTCATTCATCGCTGTCAGGGCAAGGCGCGGTGGCAGCACAGGGCGCAAGAGGAAAAACGCAGGCTCGGGGACCAGAGAGCACAGACACTCCCACTGGACGCTGATCGGCCACCTAACCAGAGCAGAGTGCCGCTAACCACAAGAATAATGACACTGCCAAGGTGAAAAATGACATCACCTCTTAGCTTCACCTGGAGGATTGGGGAATAAATCTTGGTTGTCTGATATGATTCCAGAGGAACCAAGGGCTGTATGTGTCCTAAATCTTGTGTGAGGATAGCCAGAGAGGACAATATCTGTGATTGTAGGGACATCGTACATTCACATACATGGTTGGGACCTGAGCCATAATCACAACAGTGAGGGGTTATTGTTCTTTGTGAAGTTAAAAAGAAATGATATGCTGTTCCTTTTGAAAATTAAGAACTACATTTGTTTTAGATCAAAGCAGAAAGCACCACTGTACATTTTAATTAAGTGAAAGGGAAGAATTAAAAGAATACAAGGCAGGGAGAATTGCATTTTGTTTGAAAATGCATCAAATAAACCAAAGCACAATACTGTTTCTATTTGTCCGGGGAAATCAGACAACGCCAACGCACTCTGTCTAGTAGATGCAGCCTCTGACACCTACGCCATCCTAACTGAAACACGTTCTGCTGCTGATATTTGGCAGTCTGAGGTGGATGGCGTGGCAGGTGACCAGCTGAATCATCCCTCCACTCTGTCTTCTCTTTAATAGCACCCCTCTCCTCCTACTTGTCTCTCTCCCCTCTGTGGTGAGCAGAACTCCCTGCACTCATCAAAACCTTGAGCTGGTACAGTGTCAGCAGCTCTCCATGTTACCATAGTGATGGGTTTCATAGCTACCGGTATGAAATGGAGAGGTAGCTGAAAACAACCTTAATGCTGAGCTACTGATGAAACTGCCTAATTAGCATCATTACCTAACTTTTTATATACAGTGTGACTGTAAGGACTGAGATAGAAAAGACTACAATGTCATTAAGAATAGTGTGTAGATACAGATGAATACTCACGTCACAATCTGATAGATATCCTCTGATCTCCCTTTACGTAATCTCAGGATCCACGCGCCAGGATTGGCTTTCAGCTGGAAATATCCCTGTTGTGGTTGAAGCAACATGAGTGTTTACTCAAAGCAATCCAATTCACACACATTTTCTGAACACTGGCACCAAAATATTTCTGTTACAAACTTTCTGCTGTAGTTAAAGAAACATTTTACAAGAATATTTTGTGGCTTGACGGCCATGCAGTTTCTTTGTGCAATTCAACTCATTATACACTGCAGTCTTAAACACGAAAAGCTGTACACATGCATTTGTTATGATTCCATTACCTCTGATCAAAAACTAGACAGTTGATAACTTTGCTAACACGGCTAAACATCAAGCAAGTGTGGACACAAGGCAGAGCAGGCCAGAAGAAGGACAGCTCGTTGGCCGTTTTGTAGCCATTAATTCTAAGATGACCAAAAGCCAATCTAAGATTTACTCTTGTCTCTTCATTTCTCGTCTTCTTCGAGTCAATGTCCGCTTAGTTCTGTTCGACTCTGTTACGATGCCCCCAGAGGAAGCAGAGAGTGGTTAGGTTACCAGCTCACCTGGCTCAGGTGCCCATTCGCTGCCACTCCTCGCCAGTAATTCCCACTCTGGTCCATAAACCTCCAGACATGTAACTCAAGTCTCAACTAAGTCAAATCGGGTCAAGTCCCCATTCAAGTTACCTTGAGGTTTAATTACCTGTCTTCAATAATTATATAGAAAATAATTAAATTATAAATTTTATATTATATATAAAAAATATGACAAATAATTACATTACCATGTAGAATATAGCATAATGATAGATATTCAGTAAAATAAATATACTCATTTTGTTTTTCTTATAAAAGACTATTTATTTCTTAATTTCTTGTCAATTAAATACATGTCCCTTCTGAAGTCTGAAATACCAACACAATCAAAAAAATACTGAAAAAATGTCTCAAATCAAGTCACAAGTCTGTAACATCTAAGTCCAAATCCAGTCTCAAGTCATTTCTTTTCTGTAAAAGGCAAGTTGTCATCAAACAGTGACTCGAGTTGACTTGAGTCACAATGCCTCAAGTCCCCATCTCTTAGCTGCTGTACTGCAGTGTAAACACAAACAATCCCCCAGTGCTCACAGTCCGGTCCAGGCAGAGTCAGCTTGCTGTGCGACCAACTGAACTACTGTAACTAATGAACAGCAGCTTCATTTAGCAGCAGTTAGCTATTTTAGCAACAAGTTCAGATATCTGCCCATCTGGAAACTCTGTTAGTCGAGGCAGAGCAGCAGAAGGACATCAGGGGTAAAACATCCCCATAAAATATGATCCAGTTTCATCAACATAGTTGGTGGTGTGGGACGTAGGGCCATAAAGTGCACTTCTCCTGGCAGATTGTACCCAACAACCCAAACACATAAAAACAGGCGTTCCAGTTGCTGAGCGGAAAGGTAAGTGGTATCATTCTCCCTATTACAAGTAGTGCACCATCAATGATGATTTTGGCATCAATGTTGCTTTAACTGCTATGATATATATGTAACCCATGCAAGAAAACTTGGTAAGTCAGATGCAGAAAGCCACTGACCAGGTTAGCCATGACAATAGTGTCATACATGAGTGGGTCCTGACTCATGCCCAGGTTAAACTGCAGTCCACGTGGAGGCTGGCCGGTTGACAGATCGAAGCAGTGGCCCTCCAGCAAGAGATGCTCCAGCTCATACTCTGCTGTCACCACCCCGCTCACCTGGAGTGAAAACACAAATGACAGAGGGCAAAAAACAACAGGGAAACAATTAATAGAAAGCACCTCGGCCCTAATTAAGGAGTGAGAATGATAAGACCGCTAGTCGTTATGACTGAGGAGCTAAGATACCTCCTGAAGGTGGATGTTATCCAAGTCATGAGGGCTGCGGACAGCCTGCACGATCCAGCTCTCTGGTGTGATCATATTAAGGGTGAGAAGAGGAGACTCTGGGAGCTCTGTGAAGCGGGCAACTGGTCCTGGAGACACTGTGTCATTGGCCAAGAAACTCACATCGGACTCCAAGACGAAGCGGTAAAAGCTGTGAAGACACACAGAGATGATCACAATTTAAACGCCTGTCCATCATCTGTGAATTTATATAACATCTAACAATTGGGCAGAGAACTGAAAGACCTGAAACGGTGGATATCCTGTTTGCCACCAGACCTAGTCAACAATGCATCCAACAAACCCACTGTTCTTTTCAGCAAGCACTAAACTGATGACATGTTGTGCAATAGTTTTTTTTTTCTAGAACAGGAGAGATGTGCTCTGTTGTGACAGCTGGGTAAACACAATCTCATAAAAGGGAGGAATCTAATACTATTACTTGCCAGTGTTCCTGCTCAGCCAATAACAAAAATATGTCAAGTAGCCTGAGCACCAGAAATGCTGCCTCTCTCCATTATTACTCAGTTGTCGCAGATGCTAGCTCTGGGCTAATCTTTATGCTAATTGCTTTTCTTCAGTGCACCCTCTGACACCGAGGAGTTATAATGAGCGTAGATAATGTGGCAGATGATAAGCATTACCAATGCTAATTATTTTTATTTAGAACACTTCTTATTCTCAAAGGTACATCGTCACATTTCTTATTCACAGGGAGATTTCACAAAAGTTAATTCTCTCCGTGGCAGCTGTGTTCCTGTAGACCAGAACAGAGCAGCTATAGGGGGGATGTTGACTCCAGGCTACCTGCATGTGGCACAGGTACAGTAAAACATGGGGGACAGGTTGTAGTTAAGGAAGAAAGCCAGCACACCTGGGGAAAAACAACATCTTCATTTGATTGCATTGTTTGTGAGATGACCAATTCTCCACAAGACAAAAAGTGAGAGAAAGAAGATGAGCCGCCCTGTGGTCTCTGCCGCGGTCTTACCGCTATCAGACGTATCCCTGTGAATTAAATGAACCCACTGAAGCAGAAAAGGACTCATGTGAATCCGCTGACAGCAGTACCTCCAATTTGAGTCTAAAAGATTACCAAGCTTACAGCTCTGCAAAGGATATCAAGCAGGGCAGTTGTAACTTTGCAGTTACAAAATTAATCTGCTGTTGTTACTAGTTGTCAGCCTCTTTGTGATTTAGATCTTTGGGATGAGATCAAAGCTACCCTATCACATTTATTTATTTTTCTGTTTTGTTTTTTTTACCTCTGCCAAGTAGGTTATGTTTTAGTTCCAGTTTGTGTGTCAGCAGGATTTTGGAAAAAACACTGTTTTTAATGTCGCCTTTACTTTAAAGTTACATTAAATTTAAGTTGTACAAACTCTCAAGTTTGAAGAAAGTAAAAGTATACATTGTACACACTGTAACAAAATGTTTCTCTCAAACTTAGGTGTGGCTATAGAAATACACACATATAATACAACTAATCATACTCTTACTAATATCCAAATGTGACCACAAATACTATATTTAAGGTGCAATATATAAGAATTGGCCAGCTGTTGTAGTCATACTTAAAGTGAAACCCTGCTACCTAACAGGCAGGCTTGAGGAACGGTCCTCCATTACTCTCCTGCCTGTTAGGTTGCACTCAGGGATCGACACTTTTTGTCTGGCATGATGGCGACGCGCCGGAGATCCAGCTCCTACTGTGAGTAGTTCAAAAACGTTCTTTTTAGTAAACTCTGCGTACACAAACAATGTTCTCAATGCTCGTGTTCATGTGTAGAGACCTTGGTGATACTACGAGCAAAGTTTCATGTTGTGTCGAGCCTTCTTAGTGTTAAAATAGCGATTTGGATGCTAGCATAAGAATGCCCCTGCATTCCATTGAAAATTAGCTTGCCCGAAAACGAAACACTACGGTAAATCTTAAAAGTGCCTCTTTCGTCGTAATTATGCATTTACACGAAGGTTTGACTCATATACATTCACAAATAAAGCCTAGGTTGCTTTTTGGCGAGAGTTTCACATTAAAACAAATAGGGGGAAGTATATCACCAGAGTAACCAAGAACTGCTGCTAACTGTAGCTTCCTTTAGCTAGGTATGCATCTAGTGGTCCCGACTGGGAGCTCATCGCAGTAGAAGAATGTTGATGTTTACACCATTAGCACAGGAGCTCTGGACTGGGACTGAGCCAGGGCTGGCTGGTTAGCATACTGACTATGGTAGATATCTCTGCAATACAATTCATGGACATCATAATCTAAAAACTGTTATTTCTTTACATTTTGTTTAATTTAGTAGATTTTGTCAGTGTTTTCAACTACAATCCTTACATATTGCACCTCTATGGAAAATGTTCAAACTTCACACTTCATGATAAAAAGCAGTTATATTGACAATGACCTTTGTACTTAGAGAACAGTGAACTACAGTTTTTTTTGTTACATTTTTTGGTCACTTAAAAACTTTATTAATTCCCTAAAGCGGAAGTTTTTGAGGGTTCTTGATCAACATCAGTGACTCAACAAATATCATCTAGTCAGGAGTTCAGTATTATTTAAGTTTTTAAGCTTTGGAGAGTCTGTCCTCTCTCTGCTCAAATACTCACATTTTAAGTGGCTGAAAGGGAGGATGGTACTTAACACAAAACAACCAGTAACACAAAACAATTCTGCCACCAAGGCTAATTACATGAAATGTGTCTGCACTGGACTAGTGGAGCAGCAAGTAGCAGCTTGACTGCAGACATCCAGCATATTTATCTCTCATGTGAAAGTATCACGTAGCCATTTGTGTCAATTACAGGCAATTGTCACTCTGGTGGAACAGGAAGTGTGATGGGTTAGGGAGGGAGAGAGTTTGTGAGTGATTTCTAGGGGAAGAGTTTTTTTTCATCACTTCAATTCCTGCTGGTCTGTGACAGAGGTCAACAAAGGTCATGCTGTAAATCGTCCCTCCAAAGTGAGGGTAAACTCCCTTGAAAATTTCTGTCATTCGGTCATTGAAAAAAGCATTTGAGCTTTTTCAGCACACTACCATTACAAATGACTCACCCCATTGTGGAACAAATGAAAAAGAAAACTATCCAAATCAGATAATGACTAGCATTCACTTAGTGATGTGAATGTTAATGGACAATTTCAAGTTTTCATTTGATGTGTTGTTTTGTTCTTTATTTTGTAGTTTTTACTGCATGGCTTGAACCGCAGCAGTGCAAGCAGCAAGCAATTTGCCCAGAGATGCAAGGGAGGCCCAAAGCAATAAGGTGGTGTTATTAAGCAGATTGCATCTGTGCAGTATAATCTTACAAAGGCAAGGAGCGCAGCAGAGATGCTAAGTCTGCAGCGGTCAGAGGATACACAAACAAGCCAAACAGGGAAAATGTAATTACTGTTGGAGCCAGAGCTTACCTCTTGAGGGGCATCTCGGACAACTTGGCCCTGCAATTCATAAACACCTGCAGTCTCACATTGATCACTTGACTGAGCACCTGCAGAGTCACAAAAGAAGAGACCGGTTAGGAACCAAGAGCAAGGAAGAACCCAGCCCAGCAGAGGAAAAAAAGAGATTTTTATTGAACTGAAGAACTGAAGGCTGAACTCATGATACCAAATTTTAAGAGGATCTCAAATGATAAAGCAAATATACCCTGAAAAAACATCTTTCACCATATAACAGTAATCAAAAGCATGATGGGTGAGCAGTTAACAGCGCACCAAGCTTAAAACTAATTGTGATGCTGGCATGCTGGTATCAAAAATTCCACTGCACCCTGCTGTACACTACAGAAAAAGGTATACACTGCAAACAACAGCTACTGAAGGTGGCAGTCTGACTGGCTTGTCTGTAAAAGCACGGTGAGTCATATTTTCATATTCACCCAAGTCAAATACTTCACCACAGCAAGCCTCCGGCAAGATGCAGCAGAGAGCTAATGGGATTCAGTGAAACTAAGCCCACTAAGGAGACCGTTTCTAAATAACATTATCTGCTCAAAGAATAAATAAGCATGGTTGGTTCAGCTCACAAAGGAGGCATAAGCATAAAATAAGGAGTTTTTTCCACTTTTCTAATCAACTTTACCGACTCAATAAATGCTTTGAACGAGCAGAAGTCAATTCCTCCTGCTCTTAAAGTATCCAACATTAGAAAAGGAAGGAGTCAAAGCACAACTTTTCCAATTCTTATCTCAGCATGTATTATTTACTGTTCGCCAAGTGGGTGTTAACTGTAATGGGATTCTAACACAGTATTTTATCCACTCAAAGTCAGGGTATTCAGTGACTGTGTGTTCCTTCATTCTATTTTGGAAGTTGAAGTATTCTTGGAGGGTGTAGTATCCTTCAGTATAAGCAATGTGCACAACAGAATATAACCAACATCTGATCATAGCATCATGGGAGGATAGACCAAAAAAAGAAAAATGCTTGTGAATTTTTGCGCCTTGGCAAGCTTTGTGTATCTATATTTTTCCTTTTAGTGATAATAAGGTCTCCTTGCGGTATGATGTCAAGAGGAGAAGAATACGAGACAGAATACAGCTTACGATAAGTAGAGGGGACATCTTCTGCGCCTGCCGAGTGAGGGGGTCGACGATGGCCACAACATCATAGAACACCTCGTTTTCACGCGGGGAGAGATTGAGCACACTGAAGTGGAGAGAGGAACAGCACACCACAGCGGATTCAGCACTACAAGGTTATACAACCCTTATTCAGCAGAACTGCAAATCAAAAGATTCCCCTCTCTGGACTGCTTGAAATGATGACGTTGCAATTTTAAGATCCATTGTAACAAAGGGAAAAGCTTCATTGCGAGACTGCAGAGAACAATAAACAGAGAAAAGAGAAAAAAGTTGCCCACCTGTGGCTGTCTTTGATAAAGTGGACATCCCTCCTGACCTCTCCTTTGGGTGCTGCAGTTAGGAGGGCGTCAACTTTCATCACCAAGTCGCTAGCGCTACGGGGAAAGAGGCGTATCAGCGTGAGTCCTTTATTTATTAATGCTACATGTTGGGAGGGATATCAAACAGAGCTCATGTAATGTGATGTCAAGCTGTTAACAAGGTGGCCTTATAAATCAGTTAATGGTACTTGAACACACTGAGAGACTGACATCTCCGTCACTACAGAACACTTAATAGGTAATAACAGGTTTATAGAAACTCAACACTAAATACAAAAGTGACACAAAGAGAAAAGTGATAAAAAGGTTTAAAGATATTTCACCAACACAACAACTATTACCTTTATCTTTTAATGTCGGGATGCTGAAATGTTTAGCACAGGCAGTTCTACAAAGATAGAGTCATTTTTTCTCATATGACACGGCAGACAAATACAAACATACTGCTTTGGCTTCATCCCCATCTGTTTAACTTTGGCTTTGACTTTCTCTGCAGAACCGCTCAGAGTAATCTTCTCCAGCAAGTGGAAATCCTCCACAGTGAATTCCTCCAGCTCTTCAAACGGGCCGAGTATCTAACACCAGGAAAAGAGTGCAGTGAGAACACGACTACTCAAAATTCTTATCTGAGCATGTATTATTTAGTGTTTGCCAAGTGGGTGTTTAATGTAATGGGATTGTAACACCATGTTTTATCCATTAAAGTCGTGGTATTCAGTGCGTGTGTTTTCCTCCTTTTCTATTTTGGGTGTAAAGTTCTGCCACTGCAGCAGAGGAATGTAAAATGATATTAATTGTTACTGCTATCTCAGGGGCTGGCCTCTTCGTATATGACTGTCAGCATCACTGCTGCTGAGACATCAGCCGGCAGCTCTGCGCACACATACACTCAGACATACAGTCACTCACACACAAACACACACACACACAGTGCAGTTTGTGCCACCTGTGACCTTTGAGAAACAGTAGTGCTGATTTGACAGTACTGAGGAACCGCTCTGAAAACACAAGAGGGAAAATCATCCAAGTGCAGCAGCTAAAAGGATCCTGCTTCACTGTACCAAACAATAGCACAGTGGTTGTGCTGCTTTTTAAGAGTTAAATTCATGCACTGTTCAAGCACTTTCAAGGTACCTAAAACAAAAACTTTCAAATACAAAGCCTTTACATTGTCTTATATAAATTGTTACTATAAATGCCAAAGCTAGAAATGACGTTTTCTGGAATTCCTTTACACTGACAGCAATCAATATACAGCATCATTTTGTTTATTTTACCAGCTGTCCATGATTCCTTTGATTGCCTGTTTTGATCACAATCAAAAACATAGACATGTATTCAGATGCCAGGAGGAAACAGACAAAAATGAGTCATTTCATTCCCAATACCAAAACATTTTGGTTTAAGCTAAATGAGTTGAGATGAAACAGCAGATAATGTTGTAAATCAAGCATTTTTCAAAGAGTATATTGGAATTTAAGCGTATTCCTACACTTGAAAGCACAAACGTTAAAGCAACATTATGTAGAAATTGGAATTTAGTATAATGTGATGTCCCCCACAGTTTCTGAGTGCAACAGCACTGTCATAAAAACAAATCCCAGGTCCATAACCATTAACCGTGGCTGAGACAGGGACATTGACCCTGTTACAGGAAAGTGTACCATCAACATGACTGTGAGCTGTTATTTTTAGGTAAAAAAAAGTGTTGTGATGTTGCCTTAAAATGTAGCATTTTCAAGACTTTCAAGACTTTATATGAACCCTGACAGCAGCAACATTTAAAGGTTCAGTGTGTAGGATTTAATGGCAGTTTTGGTTGCAGACTGCAATCAACTGAAAACTCTGTCTCAATCTCAACACACAAAAAAAACCCCAGTAGAGCCAGTGTTGGGTTTGTCTGTTCTGGGCTACAGTAGAAACATGATGGTGGAACACGGCATGGAAGAGGGCCTATGCCCTCTGTAGATATAAAATATTCACTGCAGTCTGTTGGACTTAGTATGCATTGTTCTAATAGATCAGTATTCTGGATTATCTGAGAAGATGCTATTTGAACTGTGTCAGAGATGAAGTCCACTCACCCTGCCGTTGCTGATGACTGCCCGCTGTCCCGGACTCAGTTTCAGGACATCTCTACAAAACAGCTGCTGACTGCGGATAAAATCCACTTCCATTGTGTTGAACTTTTTCTCGAAGGCATCTTCGTCCATGCCCTTGAGCAGAATAACAAAAGTCTGATTAGGTAAGATAAATTGATTGCATTGTTAGCTCACACATTTCTGAGGAAATCTAATAGACTCACTCAGGGCTCTTTCTGCCTTTACAGTCCGTACAAAACAAAATCTGAGTGATGCATTGGCATAAGGAATGATGTATGTGAGGCAAAAGAATTATTCACAATATCACTGATGCCTTACATCAGCACAATCACTGCAGCTTTCAAAACATTAAATATTTTAGCCAGAGGAGCGGGCTATAAGAAAGGCACATGGAAATTAGATTAATCAATTTGTAATTAATACAACAAACTCTTAATTAAGCTTCGGCCATTTTTGTCCATAACAAATTAGGTGTGGGAGTGTGAAGTGTTTGTGGAGTCAGGTTATTAGTTTCTCCGACATCTCTCCTCAGGAGAACAGGTGAAATACCAATAATGTCAGCACAATCCAGTCAGCAAGTCTGTCTGGCAGCCAATAATAAACTCATATCCCTCGACTCTGAGTCTCAACTCACACAGCCACCTCCTACCTATCTTTCTGTTGCTATTTCCAGCCCGTTCTCTTCCCATTCTTTTAGGCTGGTATAATTAAAGGGCAGTTTGTTATGGCTGGTCCCAAATGTAGCCTGTGCTGTACGACTTGTCCTGATGGGAGAGTTGGGAGCCCTCCTGTCAGCTGATTTGTTGATTAGTGCCTGAGAATTTTGAATTGTTATGTGTAATGATGTGTGGGTGGATACAGTGCACACTACAGCATGAAGAACACTAGTGGCTGTAGACTGCTTACAGAAGCAGAGTGATGGTCAAGCTTGGCTGAGCACCCGGCTCACACAAGCATGAACGGTGAGCAGGAGCTCGGCCATGCATTCAGGTTCTGGGGACCAGGTATCCACCAGCAATTTTTAGTTAAAGATTCAGCGTGTGGCAGCCGCCTTGAGCTGGCCCCTGTGACAGATCAAGTGGAACTGACAGTGAGTAGACTGCTTGCTTTGGAATCCCCAGGCTGTGGGGCATCATGTGTGCTCTAAATGTATTCTGTTAGCTGATGTTCAGAAGAGGAACGAGAAGATGGGCTCATCAATCACCATTTTCCCCCGACTGTGCACTTAAAATCCAGTGGAAGACAAATCTCTCCAAGTAGTTATATCCAACCTCTGTTCTCCTCATTCTTGCCCTCATGCTCATCAATTCTGCCAAAAATGTTCTTATTTTCTGACCCCCATTTTGCAGTGATACATTTCACTGATACAACTTTCAAGATACAATCAATCGATATTAATCATTTTGGTTATGTGGTTATATTTTATCTATGTTTTATTTATTTATTATATACGCATAACTTAAAATGTCTTAATATCCCTGAGAAGTAAAAGTTCAGCGCTCTTTGAAAGGGTGTGCATGCATTATTACACTATCATACTAACATCATATCAGTGGCATTAAATGGTCTTAAAATTACAAATTATATTGGCTATGGCATTTATTCATTTTACAATATCCTATCCAACAAAAGTATTTATCGTGACAGATGTGATGCTTTATATCACAAGACAATATAAATTCATCAGCTCTGTTGTGCTTTTGCCATATTGTTTATATTAATGTAGGTGTCCATTTAATATCTCTGGCAGGCAGAGTTGCAAATCAGTGAGCAGGACATTTTTATGGCAGCATTGCATTTACAGGATTTTGTGTAAATGTGATGAAGCATCTCAGGTACTGTATTTTTTACATTGGTTTAGTCAAAATCAGACAATTACATCTAGTCATTTGAACCTAAATGGTAATAACAATCAATATAATTTTCACTAAATGCACTATATCAAAATATATATCAGTATCAAAACACTACACATACCATAACAAAGGTTTTTATCCATATTGCCCATTCCATACATTGGACTTGTTCCTATTCCACCTTTTTCGCTTCTTACGCATTCTGGTTGTGTCAGAGAACACAGGAAATGGAATTTATCCCCTCAGGTCTTCAGGCATTCATGTGTTTGACATAACAGAAAATACATTTCCATTTTCTAATCTGCCTTGACTGCTGGTATCAGAAAACTTCTATGTTAAATGCTTATGCAGTAGCTGGTAGGAGACATCTAATTCCCAGATATCCTGCTTGTAATAATGATCACGTGGTCTTCCTTTCTGTCAGCCAGGAGGTAGACCACCCGTGCTATAAACTCAATATGACATGAGTGTACTATCTTCATGATGTTGCTGGCTAATTAGTTCAAACAAATAAATAAAAGTAACATACCACATCACAATGTGCGCGTGCTTTTTGGATAAAAGGGCAAAGTTTGTATCAGTGTAGTGAGATTGCTAATTTTGATGTAAGTGTGATGACAGATCATATTCAAAAGATTTCAGGGGTTTGATTTTGTGTGTCACTTGGACCACAACTGGCTATTTCAATAACAATATAATAAAGACTTAGATTTCTACTTTATTGTAAATTGCAAATAATACAGTATACAAAGGCATCATATTTACTTGAAATATGTAAATGTTTGGAATATGATTATTTCTGAACTGAGGAAGAAAAAAACAAGCTACATTCCTTTATTCCTCCCTTACCTGAATCAGAAAGTCCTTCATCTTGGTCTTGCCCTGCTGGAGGAGCTGGCTGCTCTCCTCTTTCAGGAGTTTTTGCACAAAATCTGCTGCAGCCTTATTCTTCTGGGTGAGGAGAGAAGCCCAGATAGCCCTGTACAGCACAGTGTTATCTTCGCTGGGCTTTCCAGTGGGGTTATCTATCACCCCCACACGCACTCCAGGGCTGGCCTTCTGCACAGACACACACACAATCATTGCAGTGATACAATTCACAGAAATATCACACATTCTCATATTTCCAGAGACCACAGATGTCACTAAGGAAGAGGACTGGAGGGAGAGGGTTTTGATTGCTTAAAAGGAACAGGAAAGTTTTCTCCTATTCTGTTTATTCTACCAGCGAGGGATCTTTTCTTTTCTTTTTTTCATGAGAAATACCAAATGATTGCCTGCTGTATCACATGTCATTCACTTGTCATGTATCAGCAGCAGTGAATATTACATTTTATAAGCATCTGTCTTCATGATTTTCTTGAAAGCGCACACATAGAAAAGTCATTTTTCAGAGAACATTTACTCAGTTATAGTCTAGTGGTATGGGGTCTGTTCTTATAACAAGTAAAAAAAAGTATTTGGTAAGTTCATCTCTTCTGCTTGTACGTGAGCCTATAGATTTACAGCGGATGAGTTTTGTAACTGCAGGGACACCAGCTGCAAGATTTGTGTGTGAGACAGGCCAATGTGAAAAATGTTATTGATTGAGTCAACATTCATTCCTTCTACACATTTCAGGCTTGTGATATACTGTCCAGACTACATCAAAAAGATCTTACACTGATGTTGGGATTCTTGATTCATTTCAGTACGCTGAAGATTAGTAATTATGTTTTTAACGCATAATAAACAAGGACCAAACGTCTTTTATATCTGCAGATGTCAAGGGATTTTTCTTATCTCACAAAAACAAAACAACATAAAGTGACTTTTATGCTAAATTTTCTAAACCAATTTTAAAATTTAAAAATCTGGCAGGCCAAATTGAATATGATACCAATTCCTTGACTTTGACACTTGTTCCTGAACAAACCCTTTTTCAATACCAATTGTATGAAATCATTTTTCACAAGAGATTACATTAAACATTAACAGGGTGAGTTCTGTGTCTGGGTGTAACTTAGTGTTTATCCTGCATGCCTCAAGACAGTTAATCATCAGCAGTATTATATCTAGAAGCATGCTGCATGCATCTTGGCTCACTGACACTAATGAAATAATGTATTGAAATTTGGTATCGAATGAAAAGACATTTTTTTAATACCTGATAGTATAGAGGCAATTTGGTCGATGCCATAAAAGTATCAAATTCCGATACCCAGCACTAAAATCATGGGTTAAAACAATGGGGAGTGATGAATAGGTGATACTTACCACATGTTTCAGAGCATTGAGCAAAAGTTTTCTTCCTGAGACCTTCTCAAAATCTCCTGCTATCCATATGGTTACAGCACACATGCCATCCTCATCTAAGGCAAAAAAGAAAAGAAAAGAAAAAAAAAGCAATAACTCAAAAGGACTCTGAATATGAATGACCTACATCACATCAAGCTAAAATACATCCGGAACACTCTGCTGCAGTTCCTAACATTTGTATGATAAACTGATAGATAATGAAAATCTCAATGTACAGCAAATGTATTTTTGAGTAGTTTTCTTTCTCAATGTCAACCTCAATGCTGACGCAGCATTTTGCAATTTGGCAATTTAGCAAGAGTGTCTAATCTTTTAAAAGGGTTAGCTTATGCTTATACACTGACGGTCTAATGAAAGTGAGAAGGAAATTGAGGTCCAGTTATTACAGTGAATGGTCAAAGGTGAGAGAGACATTTCACAAAGAGCTCGGTATGTTAGCAGAGAATTGTGCCACCTGTCATAGTTATACCCTCCCCGGTCAGTCAGTCAAGCAGTCAATCAGTTAGTCAGAAAAGCAGGCAGTCAGCCAGTCCCAAAAGGGAGGATGGCAATCAGCTTCCTCAACCACACTGAGACAGCTACACTGCAGGCTTGAGCAGTGAAATGTAGCTCTGACGACCATTAGGACAGTTGGCCCAAAGCCAGTCAACAGACCCAGCAATTATCCAGCCAGAGGCACAGTGTGTCCGCTTTAACAAAGGTCAATTTCACACTTTTATACATCAGTAAAGCAGCACAGGATTCATTTCTATTTAGAAACTGCTCAGTTAAAGGTTTTCAACAAGTAAATGCAGAACGGTTGTTTCATTCAACTGACACAATTGCAAATTCCTGATTAAGTGATTTATACTGTTGCATATTGTTGTGTTACCAACAATTAAATGGTGTTCTGTGAAATTGTATTAAATGGGGAACTAAGGGACAACATAATTAGTGACTCCTTACCACTATTTGTAAAGTACTTCATTCTTTTAGACATCACGGCTGTTTTGTCTCTGGAATCCAAGTATGAAAACATAGTTGTGTCCTCCCAATCATCCACAACTGCAACACAAGGAGGAAAAAAGAAATAAGAGGAATAGACACAGTAAATAGCTCAATAAATGAATAGATGTAAGATTAGCAGCACAGGTAACCTGGCTTGGCAGTGAAGTCAAGGTACTGTCTGTCAGTGCTTAAAATAAGAGGGTTCATCCTGGGGACCACGTTGGCCTGCTCCATTAGATAGTCGACCACATCCGAGCCCTCAGTCAGCTGACCCTGTAGACAGAGAACGAAACAAATGAATCGTCACTGAGAACATCAATCCATATGCAGGGATTCTAAAGGTTACAAGTTATAATTAAGGCTTTTTAAAGGGGCAAAATGTACTTTTGGATTATTTATACTATTTAAGTGCCTGCAGACCCTGATAAGAAAATACTGGACCGTGTGTGTGTAGCTAATATGCAGCGTAACGATGTCTGCAAATGTAATAATCCTCTACATTACATTCAGCCAGGGAGGAGTGTTTACACGCTAAACAGTGACACTGCAAAAAATCATGTATATCAATAGGTTCAACTAGCACAAAAAAGTCAAGTTTGGTAGGTTGAACATGGAGAGCGAGTCTCTTTCTGTACCATAAAGACAGCTCTCTGGAAGGCGGTGGTAGTGTCCATAATGCGCTGCAGGATGATGGTTTCCAGCTCATCTGGTTCTGTCTCATCTGGGCTCAGAGGAACACCGTTAAATAAAGCCAGAGGTAGGGCACCCAGGCCACTCTTTTTGTAGAAGAGGGCACCATCCTAGAGCAAACAAAACATGGACTGAATCTTTGGATACTCGTAATCAATCATTTTTAAGAATAACCAATAAACAGAAGGAAAAACAAAAGAGAGATACTTCATTCCCATACCTGCCTTTTGTAGTCATATTCCGATTCTACACCTAGAATCCTTTCAGCATTGGCTTTGGGGAATTTTTTCTTCAGGTAAGCAGTGACTGTATCAACAGACAGTGTCTCCCCAACTTCTACTTTGGTGTACAACTGCAAGAGAGGCAAGTCAGATGAGTTGTGATCATCACTGTCTTTAATCCCTGCAACTTTCATAACTTCCAACTCTATTTGAAGGCAAAATCCCCTTGACTTATATTTTACAAACCATGTGATAACACAAGGCACAATAAAACGACTGACTGCTGAGAGACAAAGAAGCAAAAGCTGTTGAGAAGTGTGATTCAGTTATACCTTGAGAAGAGCCTGCTGAGACAACAGAGATTTATATATGTGCCATACTTACTGAGAGCATTGATATCAGAGCCTGGGATAAATCGTACTCGTCTGCAATGTAATTCAGCAATCGGTAAAATCCAACCCCTGCGTCTGAGAAGCCATCAATCTCATCTTTGGTGTTGACAACAAACACAAATCCAATTCTGTGGAAAATGGGTCAAAAACACATTTTTAATTTTCCAGGTGGAATGAGAATCACTACTTGGTAAAAAGTATAAATGCCAAGAGTGGACCATATACAAGGCTGTGTGAGGAATAACAGCACCAACCTCAGGGGGATCTTGTGCTTGTAAAAAAGCTCTGCTAGTTTTACCAGCTCAACACTTTCTTCTTGTAGTGGATCAAGGAACAGCACCTAACAACAAAGCAAACAAACACCATTCAGTCTCTTTTCTCTCTTTTGTGAAAGTGTGTCTGGCTATACTGACTGAATTGAAAATCCCCAGAAATTTGGCAAAAATAATTTAATCTGAGTCTGGCAGAGAAGACTCTGAAGATGCCACAGTTCCACAGGGTTCAGTTAAAGTCAAGTCAGAGGAACATCTGAACTACAATGAATACTGCAATCAATTTCACCCCCCCATCGTCACCACCCCTTCAGCATTTTCTGACTTCAGAGGACTCACCAGGTTGAAGAAATTGCGTCTGATCTGCCGGATGACTCCGGGAAAAGTGGCTCTGAGGAGTTCCTGTACACCTGTTGGCCAGCTACGGTATGCAGGATCATTCTCTATATCATTTAGCCACTGGAAAGCACATGACATAAAGAGGGCTTGTGTGAAAAGATGATAGTCATATGTTAAGTGCAAGCAACTCTGAGGAAAGTATAACTAGTCCCTACAATATTGTTACAATATTGATCTAAGTAGAGCCTATTTGGTCAAAAATAATGTGATGGTTAATTTTACAAGCACTGCTTTCAAAATATCAAGGTGTATACATCATTATTATCATAATATTATTTCAGGGTCATATTGACCATATCAACACTTATTGTTTTGTCTTACTTTACCTCCATCACTAGCCCTCCATAACTAGAACTCCACATTCTAAACTATAATTCACACATATTGGGTATCAAACACTGCCATCATTTCTCAGCGTAACTGTATATTCAGCGGTAGCTACACCCTGTAATTGACATTTATGACTCAGTGTGGTGATAATCGTATCCTATTATTTGTCACGGGCACCAAGATATTGCATAGAGTTCCTGTCTACTGCTCCATATCAAGGGTGCAGTATGTAAGAAGTGGCCACCAAGTTTAATTCATACTCAAAATAAATAGGGGCCAACATATCACAAGCATAAACACTAACTGCTGCTAACTGCAGCTGCAGTTAGTTAGCTGTGTGCAGCTAGCAGTCTGGACAGGGAGTTTGAAGAACTGGGGGATGTTTGCATTTACACTGCTAGTAGTAGCTTTGGACCGGGATAGGCTGGGGCTAGCTGGTCAGAATGCCAACTTCTGCCACATAATACACAGGTTAATAAAGCTGTTAGAAGTTCTGTGGATAGACATACTCTGATCTGTACAACATTCACATACACCTGTTGTAAAGCCCTACTACTCACCATCAGAGAAAGCTATTAGATAGCTAACTGCAAAATGATCCATTATTGACGGCCAATCTGGCACTAACAGTTGTCTGTCTCTCCGTACAAGCCTCCCCACAGTGCAACAGGCCAACTGTCATTATCTTGCTTAAAGACTCCCTCTCCCTCTAAGTGTGTGTGTGTGTGTGTGTCTTTCTCTCTCAGACACACATAATCTCCAATCTCTGGAAGGGTGGATGCAAGCTGAAATGACAGACCTCTTGGTTGAATGTGGACAGGCTTAATATTTTCATTTCTTTGGCATTTTTATAGTACCTCGAATATTAAAATGGCCAGAGGGGCCAAAATGAAAACTTGCAAGTTTTTAATTTGATAGCTTTTCTTGGCTAACTTCCTAATTAATAACTGAAGTTTCTGGCAAGCTCGAGACTGCTGCAATAGCCTGATGACTGGTCCATTAGTTCACACCCTGGTGCCAGAACACAAAGAAGAATGAAACACCTACAGAGTTGATTTAGGCCTGAACAATAACGCTTTCTGACAGAACTCACCATTATAGCTGGATGCCTGATATCTAAGGCATAGCTGTCATCCACAGCACTCACAGGCAACTTCAGCAACTTGCCCTGATGTTCTCCTTTAATGCCTAGGTTATGAAGCCCCTCCAAGACCCTGGCCTCTCCTCTGAGGATGTCCAAAATGCTGTAAATACAAAATCACAGGTTAATTCTTAAGATATTTTAGCTGAGTGGCACCTGTTTTGCGTTAGAACAAACTCTGATCTTGTCGCAACACGATTACTGAGCCAATACATTGATCTGAGGCATCCTGGGGAGAGCACAGACAGACCACTGCTCCCTCCTGCTGGATTCCTACCTGAAAGGGTTGTGAATGTCCAGATCAATGTGCAGCCCGTTGATGAAGAGCTCCCCGTCTCCTGGGTGAACACCAATAGTCTCGCTGAGATGCTGAAAGGACAAGCTCAAGGTGTTAGGTGAATGCCAAAACCCCTTAAATGAGTGATCTTCCATGTTTTGACAAGAAAAGCAGAGACATGACTGCAGTAAGTAGAAGACAAAGTGTGCACAGCGCTTGGGAAGAAACTAGGTTTGAAATGTCCCCATTGATGTTGTCACAGAATTTATTTCACGTACAGATTAGACAGTCATTCTCTAAAAATAAAACTTGTGCAATAGCTGAGGATGTTATCAAAGAAAACCTCCTGCACTATCATGTGGGAATGCTGCTTATGATATCGCACCTTTTGGTTCCCCTCAATTTCTTTTCTCATTTCCTGCTTTACGGCCACTCTTGTCAGTGATCTGTGGGAACAGTAAAACATGTACAGTCACCATCAGCTTTTACCACATCCCAAGCTGGCAGTAAAATGCCACTTTTAATCTTCCAAAACCTGTGGGCCCCCGAAGACGGTAAGTTTTTCAGTCAGTTCCCGTAAACACCTGACTCTTATTCAGCAGTTTTTGGTGTTATTACAAGCTGCCTAGGCCAACTTAAGCAAACATTAAAAAGCTGATTAGATTACTATATTCAATATGTATTTATTATGGATAATGTTTAAACAAAAAATCCATATTTCTTGGGCACTTAAATAACAGCACTTGTGTCTGGATTCACAGATTGTAACACAGGAGTAGGGCTTCTAAAAATATGGATTTTGGATTGGTACCAAATGTGTTAGCCTGTAAGCCAGAAAGAGAAAATTAAATGAATCTTCTTACCTGGCTTTGCTTGGAAAGTTCTGACTGATGTCTCGCATGAGCTTCAAAGCATCAAACTTTGGCACGGACATGATTCTGGCAGCTGCCTGGAAACTAAGATCTGTGCAGATCAAATAATGAAATCACAAACATTTGCACATTATGTTAAGGCAAATTAAATCCAGGCAAGGTTCTATGACATTGACTATGTTAAATAATTAACTGTCAGTCAAAAATAAATGCAGCACTGGCCACAAATGGTACACTATCTCTAAAGCTCACACAACAAAAATCCACTTTCCCTTGAGTAAACATTTCAAAAGGAGTGGGCAGGTCTGGCCCAAAAATAATATCACAATATATTTCATCACATCATGATCTTAAGTGCAGTCTATTAGTTCGAAAAGTTGTAAATGGCATTGGCGAAGAGGCCGAGGCCGAGGCCAAGAACAAGGAGAAACTGCTCCAAATTGGCAAAATCATGGATACTATAGCACAGGCTCAAGGGGATTTGGTTTTCTTTTTCCGTTTCTCTTCTCACTTAGCTGAACTGCCAATCGGAGTAATTTCTCTCACCAACGGGCTCCAAACGCAGATTGAACATGCTCAATCGGGCCAAAAAGCTGCTGACAAGGGTTGACTTGTGCCAACGTGCAGGACAAACTGCAACAATTATGGTTATAGACGCTCAATCATGGCCACCACATTGGTGTGCCGGGAAGACTAAACACAATACTACATTAAAAGATAGTTGTTTTTAGCCACACGCTTGTCATACGCCATGTTGCTAGCTATAACTGAAGTAGCATTGTTTACAAAACCTCACCTAAGAAAGAGACACTTAATGTGATCGTAGCTATCTAGTTGGCTACATTTCTCTATTGTTCTGTTCAAACCAATTGGTTTGTAAAGTTGAGAAAAAGAAGTTTGGAAAATACTGTACAGGGATCTCGATGATCTGTCTGAAAAAGATTGTGAATGCTTTCCAGATTCAGATCTAGATTTTAAATCTTCATTTCGCATTTTGTATAGGTTAACTGAAAAAGGTCATTGATACCTTGCATTTCCCACACTTTGAGAGGGGCCATGTCATTGGTACTCTCTAGGAGATGTCTGCGAAGGTCAGTGAGTTGCTCCTGGATTTCAGGGTGAGATTTCCTGAAGGTAAAAGAAAAAAGATACGAAGATACAAACATAATGCACTGATTTCTATTTCTCTTTTATTTATACACGCACAGGATGCCTGGCAGCAATAGAAGAAAATACTAGCAATTAAGAAAAAAAAGAAACAAAACGTATTGCATTTAGATGTTACAGTTACGCTACTCACTTCAATGTTCCAAACAGGAATCCTTGAACTTCATCCTCATTCTCATCCTCTGCATTTGTAGCTGCCTTTGAATCTACAATTCAAAGCATTTGTGTTTCATTGCTGTGGACACAGCATGGTTCAGCACAGAATGTTTGAAAAGTCACCAACTGACCTGTTACTTTGGTGTCATCCACAGCTTTGTATTCTGTGCTTTTGATAGCCAACTCAACAGCATACCCAGATAAAAGCATTTTTTGAGGCTTTGGATGCTGCAAACAGTGACAAAGAGAGAAAGGGCTTAAATGCAAATCACTGTCGAGTTTCATCTACATGTACATCACTCTTTAAAATACCGTAATAACAATATGATACATCCCATGGATGATGCTTCCTATCAATTCAGACACACTATATGGCCAGAATGATGTAGACACAGCCTCTTATGTGTAGGTCCCCAGTTTACCTGATACCAGAATAGAAACTTCAATACAGTACTAGTACAAAAGAAAAAATACAAACATAGAAACATACAATACTCAAAGGTAAAAATCCATAAGGCATTTTACCGTTGGGAACCAAAAGCACATGGACTGTCACATGCGGCAGCAGATTTGCTGACATTCAACCTTGACAGGAATGTCAACCAGACTCAAAGCACTGCCTCAGTCTTTCACAGGCACAATCAGAAGATTTTTACACCCACACTCTTGCTTTTCTTCAAGAAAATCACCTTTTACTCGATCAAATGCATCTGTATCTCAGTTAGATCCCTTTTAAATCTAACCAAATACTCAAAGTATTTGGTTAGATTCAAAAGGGATCTGTGAATTCTTCTCTACATCGCTTGCCAGTAATGCCATCTGCTTACTTCAATATATTGATGATCCCTGATTTTGTAAGTACTAAACTAAAAGGAATATGGCACTGGCGTATTATAGCACTTCTGCCATCATCCAAGTACAGATAAAACAGTGGAGGTCTAAGAGGGAATAAGCTATATTAGGTTTTGGCTGCACAGGCAATACGTCAGGAGAATACATTCTTTTATTGGTTCTGATGTTTTCATTGGATTTGTTGACAATATGAAAACTATAGCGGAACACAACCTCCATTCTTTAAAAAATCTTTTAACACAGACACAAGTGAGGTTACAAGATAATGTATTCACTGAGAAGTATGGAAAATCACATTTATTTAATAAAAGCAATTTAATCAGTGGCAAATCAATTTTAAATGGCTGCGAAAGCATCACTACTTACCGCTAAAAAATGTCGCAGCACATAAATAAGTGCGCCGTCTTGCGCCTTCTCCGACAGCACCTTATGAAAAGTGGTGAACTTCTTGGTTCCAATCTCAGCATACAGGATCACAACAGGCACATCTGTTTTATTGACCCCTGGATATGTGTGATCATTCTTGTACAAATACGGCTTTGGCCTGCAAACATTTGGAAAAGCTGTTAAAGACATTGCAGAAATAAAATGATTTTTCATTTTTACTCACAGAAATAATGTAGTCAAGCAACAACGAATTCAATTTTAACTGTGCTAACTTTTCTTCTTGTTTAGTTTTATAGATTAAGTTTATCCTCGAGAGGAAGTCTATTCCGTTCTGTGTTACCTGCCTGCAGCTGCCTTCAGGAGCTTCTTGATCTCCTTGGTACTGCAGCTATGTTGACCATGAACGGAGACAAAGGCAGGGCAAGCCTCAGGCGGAGGCTCATCACTAGCTATCTGTTAAGAGCAGGAGGGAGAAAATGTTCTTTAACACACTGGCGACAACATGATGGGCCAAAGTTAATCATAGTTAAATCAGTTTTGGGATTGATTTATTCTCAACACTCTCCAGCATTCACCACAGCAATTTACAGTGTGCGGCACAACACTTCATTTCACCAGCAAAAGGCCATTACTCACTCAGATGTTTAACACATTTTAAAATTAGAGAAATTCATCAACCAGTGCATCACTGTCACCAAGATGAAATTTTCTCCTCATCATCACTGAAACCATGACAATCGGGAAGGCTGAGGAACTGTGTGCACATAGTGCACTGAAAATGAAAGAGTCACCCATTATTACAGTCAAATCTAGTCTATAGTCAACTGAGTACTGTGCATTCAAAACTCATGTAATTAAACACCATTTTCAAGGGAAATGGTTTTATCGATCTCTCAAAAAACGCTTTTCATGCATTTCCTCTTCTTACAGAATGCAAATAACAGTAATATACAATCGAATATCCAAAAGCTAAAACCGTTATTGCATTCTATACTAAAGACAAAAGAATCCAACAAATTCAGGTAAATTAGTTACAACTGTTGAGACAAAAAATAATAAATGTACTTTGCGATCACACTCTCCATCCACTCTCAGGGTTCATTGTGTCACTTTAGGAACAATATGTTTGGCCTCTGCAGTAATGTTCTCTGACAAAGTAATGCTTCCCTGTTCCCTCTGTCCACCTTTCCCTTACCAAAGCTTCATGAATTTGTACACCTCCTCCTCTGGCACGTGCAAGATGCTGTTACTCTATTATTCCTCTATGTTTCATATGCAGGAAATGTGGTACCAACTAGTCTTCAATAGTGTAACTGGTTTAAGAAATTATATGCGATGAGTTGCACCCGCAAAACTACACCCATACTACAGAGTGGGTTAAATAAACTTATATTAAGCTTGTAAATCCATATTCTTTTGGAAATGGATTTCATTATCTAGTGCTGACTATAAAAGGCTGTTAGACTTAATTCAAGGAAATCTCACAGATCAGATCAGATTCAGCATGTTTTCGGCCAACACTTACTTCAATGGTCTTATATAATGCTAATTAAGGATTCATTCTTTAATTTAGGATGCCCACTAGAACATGCTCTGATGTGCCCCATTCAGCCTCTGTCAGAATGCTCTATTTTAGTGCTGCGCTTTTAAGGCTTACCAACTTGAAAGACCAGTTCAGATAGGTCATCTCTCACAGGCCTGAGCAGGTTCCACCCACCATGTTTCCACCTTAGAGTTGTTGGTGCGTTTGCAATCAATTCTGATCACCAACACAAACTTTGTCACTGGATCAATAACAAATAATTAATCTTTCACATTTAAATTCTGTGAGAAACCACAGAGAAATACAGGTACTGTTGTGAGAAAATGAGTTATTGATGTGGAGTATTTCACACGGTAGTTTGAGAATAATGATGGTCATTTAAAGATTGTGCCAGTGCAATTGAGAAAAACCGAAAAGCAGTCAGGCATGCAGGACACCCTGGGTGAAGATTAGGGTAAACAGACAATGTAACCGCCTCCAACAAGAAGGAGGCCGGGCTCTCTTGTTATATACTCTGGCTGCTTTTAGAAGATTTCATAACAGTTAAAATCACATTATTTGGATCACAACATACCTGTTGAGATGCATGGACAGCTGGTGAGTATGACCGTAGGGCCAGAGCAAATTTGAGGAGATTAAGTTGAAGATCTGTGAGAAACTGGCCGGCCTTCTTAAGGATCAAGTTGTAGTACGAGCGCACAGACTCTGTGAGACACATGAACATTATGATAATGATGCGATTTAGAAGAGAAGCTCACCTGTTGTGAGGCAAGATTATCTTAAGTCTATTTTGATAGACGCAATTACAAACAACATACCTCCTTGCTTATACACAGTGAGCTCTTTCACAGTGTCAACAAACTGCCAGAATTTCTCATCCCCATCTTCTCCGATAAACTCGCTGTACAAAAGAAAAATGAAAGCATAGTGAGCATTAGTCAGAACCACAGTATCTAAGTAACCACCACGTAATCATTGTTTTATTTTCTGGTAAAATGTATGCCTCCTGTCTTAGTTCCATGTCTTAGCACTAAACAGACTTTACAGGCAAGCAGTAGGTTATAATTGCAATAAGAATATTCTAACACACATGAGAAAAAACAATGTTGATGACCAACATTTCAACTTACATCATAAAAAGAGACCTTTATACATTGTTAGTAAAACTGTTAAGAACAAAGGAACTGTACACTGCTTTTCAAGACTATTATGTACACTTAAATAACGACCCACTAATGAGCCCTCATCTAACACAAGTGTTTTGGAATCATTTCTATGATGAACATCAATTTAAGAGCTCATTCTCTCCAATGGATACACAATTTTGGTGACGTAACAATCTTCAGTTGTTCTTTGACACTACAATATGAAGTAACTTCAACTGTGAAGAAAAGTCCGATTGAGGACTATGAGTTCATGTGTTTTTAATAAGAATATGAATGCCTGAACAACATTGATCAAGTTCACATGTGAAAAATTAAAAATGTACACATGCTGGCTATTTTATTGGCTGTCTACAGAATTGTATAGACTCAATATATCGGACTGGACTATTCTTAAACCAAATAAGGAAAAGGTTGCAAGCAAACTCTTGCACACTGTCTAAGTGACATTTATTTTCAACTTTTCAGTACTGGTCTACTTACATTACTTGCTGTGCTACAGTACAAGACTTTAAAAAAGAATGAAAAAAGGGATCCAGTGTCCAGGATCTTAGTCCTGGTAGTGTGGAGCGGGCATTAAAAATCCCTACATGTTGTGAAATGTGCAGAAAATAACAAATAAATAGCCTAAATAAACTAAATCTATGTTTGAGGGGGTGTTTGGGTTGCTTAGGTGACCCATGCCCTCAACATCAAAATTCTAGCTACAACCCTGGTATTGGCAAACTCGTCAGAGTGCCAGGTAAACATGTCAGGGGATGAGTACCTTGTCTCCAGGAGGAACGGCGTCATGCTCCACTTTGCTTTCAAACTGGCAGTGACGCCTTTGGGTGCTGATCTGACATTGTGTATGTTCAGCAGCAGCAGCAGTGACAGCACAATAATGTTCCTCATCTTCCCCGGCGCGACGTAACATGAACCTACAGCAGCGGGGAGCAAAAAACACGAGCAGTCAGCACCGTTCCTCTGCCTTTAAAGATCTGCCAGCCAGTGCCACGTAGTTGTTCTCAATTAACTAAAACCACAACACACAGACGTCTGATAAAAACTCTCAGAAACTCTGAATAACGTTAAACAGCGGTAGAAGATGCTAGCTACATGAGCAAAACACGTTAGCAAGGAATACTTATGCAACAATGTACGTTCGAAAGGGGTCAGACTGAAAGTTAACTTAGCTGTGGCACAAAAGTAAACAGTCTTGCCGTGAATGAAAGCGCAACGCTAGCGTCCGCAAATATCGCTAACTGCAACAAATGTAGCGTACAGTAGTAGTGTAGTGTCCATTACAAAAATATGAGCAGGGGTCACTCTGTTGCCAATAATATATCCCTCTCACCCCGTTAGTGATGCTGCTGGCCGCTTCCATACAAAGCAAAGGGCTTCAGGTAGGTATTTTGGGCAGCAGCGGCTAACGACCCGTTTAGCTAGCAAGTTGCCGGGTTAGCTGTGTATTGGGGTGGCTCGAGCTGACCGTTACTCGTGTCTGAAGCTACGTAAAAATAAAATGTCACCCTGGCGTCTGATTATTTTTATGCACGATTTTTAATTACATTTACGTGGACACAGTTAGTGACACTCGGTGTAACGTTTTAGAAAAAAAAATTAAACCCTAAGGTAAAGTCGAAATTTATTCGGGCGCAGCGGCAGACAGCTAAAGTGGCAGAAGCTGGAGCGCAAACGTTTTCCCACGAAACACCGGAGCATGTTGGAGCAGCGTTGTGTGGTCGGGGAGGGATGTGCGTGTCAAAGTAAAAGTGTGTAGCCTGACATTTACAGCTGCCCAGTCTCAGTGAAATGCTTATTAAGATCAGATCAGATGAGCTAAGATAAGCCTTTATTGATAAGATGAAAATTAATCTGTTATAGGAGCAACAAAAGGGCAGAAATTTGAACACTACAGATAAATAGAGAAACTAAAAATGAATAATAAGAAATGCATAACATTAAAATGATGTAATAAGATGTAGCCTAAATGACTTTCCCAGTGGAGTAAGCATTATAACTTAACAAATAATGATAATAATCAGATATCATATTATATTACATATTATTATATACCAATATCTAACAGCAAGTAATCGGGATATTAAAGCAACATTATGTAGAAATTGGCATTTTGTGCTGTTTGGCGCCCCTCACAGTTTCAGAGTGTAGCACCACTGTCGTAACCACAAATCCCAGGTCTGTCACAGCTTGTCAGAGGTAATGAAGGTGCTAACTACGAACAAAACACATTACGCCATTACAATTGTATGTGTTCAAAACTTGAAGTGATCATCTATGTAACTCTGTGATCTGACCCTCTCACTCGCAGAAACAGGTGACAGTAACTGAGACAGAGACACCATTCACCCTGTTACAAGACACTGAACCATCAACATGATTTTAAAGCTGTTATTTTAAGGTTAAAAAAAAAAAAGAAAGAAAAGAAAAGAAAAGAAAGTTACATAATGTTGCTTTAAATGGTACTGTCCAACAATCCTGTAGCCCTATATCAGACTACCATAAAGTTGGTGTATTTTTTGAGAATAAGATGGAATAAAACTTTGATCTAAAGGGATTTGAAGGAGGCTGAGACATCCTGAATTATAATCCATATGGGTCCAAAAAGATGGCTCCTACAATTTCCAAAGTAACCTCATAGCATCTTCCATTGGATGCCCCCTGTCTGGTAAAAGATCACTTTTTAAAACCTTATGCAGCTTGTGAATTCCCAAATCCAAGCCAAGATAACCTGGTAATTTCTGCAGATTTTAAAGCTCCCTCCGGAGGCACAGTAAACATCCTCCAACTGTTTTCACAGGCTGAGAAGTGTTTCCCATGACTGGAAAACAGATCCTGTGTCGTACCCCTTTAAACCCAATTTTGATGCCATGTTACAGGTTTATTTTTCTCAGTTTCATATCATTTGAAACTTTGGAGGGATTTTTTGGTGGCACTGCTTCATGAAAGCCTTAATTAAAGGAACCCCACGAGAAAAATAAATAATAGATTGATAGTCACTGGTTGATTAATATATTAATTGGTTTATAAAATTGTATTTAGTCTTATTTCTAAATTTAAAGTGCTTATTTTGAACGTTTAAGTCTTTATCTTAATTGAATTGAAATAATAGGCTATTCTATACGCTTTCAGAGGATTCGAGACTGTTAAGTATTTTTTTCTGCCGAGAAAAGAGCGGTTTCACTTTTAATTGGTCCTCCTAACAGTAGCCTCTGTCTCTGGAGCAGATATTAGACTTTAAATTGGCCTTAAAGAGGCTATACCCTTACACTGCCAACACTTAAGGCTGTGAGCAGGGGGGATACAGGGATATATATCTCTCTAATCATCAAGGGTCACACTGTTAAAAAAAAAAAAAAAAAAAAAGTTACAGCGGATTTGAGTATTTATATGTGGTTAAATCTCCATGTTGTCTTAGTTATGTGTCCGTGCAGGCTCCCGGCTTTGCACTGTGTTAAACAAGATTATGGGATGGACGGGATGGGATGCAGAGCTCTCCCAGCCCAACCGCGACGAGAGCACAGCGCATATGTGTCGACTGTGGGATGCAGCAGCATCCTCTCTCTCAAAAGCACTGCTTCAGCAGAGTCAGTCAGACCGCCTCAACCCGCCGAGGATGCTGCTGCTGCTGCTGATGCTGCTGTAGGATGCTGCCCGAGGATCCAGCCCGACACACTGAGGCGTGCACAAATAAGTCCGTCACCGGCATGAGGCGCACTGCAGATTAGACCGGGAGTAGAAAGGAAAAAAAAGAAAGAAAGAAAGAAAATCACAAAACTCTCATCATCTGCCACGTTTTTTTTTCCTCAACTTGCCACCGGAGCATGGCGAGTCGTCGGCGCGGATGCGGCTCCTCGGCGGCTCTAGAAGTTGGACAGGCAGAGATCTGAATGCCATGACTCTTGACTTTGGACCGGATCTCCAGCGCAGTGCGTTCGAAACCCAAAGGTGGACCTTTTGTCCTTCTGTGCAGATTGTGCGTCCTCGCTGGGTGTTTACCTGATCAACATGTGGCACTTAAATAACCAGCGCCTCTATGGATGAATATTGATCCCCGAAGAACCCACCGGGTGCTCCGTATTATTCACAGTAATGGAATGAAGACATTATCTTGAATATGATGGATGATAGATCCAGCAAGCTCATCTTGGTTCCTATCCTGGCGGTGCTTTTTGTGATGATAGGTTACCAGTACATATGTCCCGCCGGCAGCAATTCGTGCCACTTTAAGGCCGGGGACACGCTGAAGGGGGTGAGCCTACTTTCCAGCCCGTACCAGGACAGCGACGACTTCTACCGAGACCAGGACCTGGAGGATGACAGCCCGCAGAAAGTGCCGTCCAAATTCAACTTCACCGAGAGAGACCTGGACAGACACGTGGAGTTCAACATGAAGGGGGACGACGTGATCGTGTTCCTGCACATCCAGAAGACGGGAGGGACCACTTTCGGGAGACACTTGGTGAGGAATATTCGCTTGGAGCAGCCGTGCGACTGCAAGCCGGGCCAGAAGAAATGCACATGTCACCGGCCGGGGAAAGAGGAGTCCTGGCTCTTCTCCCGGTTCTCCACCGGCTGGAGCTGCGGACTGCACGCAGACTGGACCGAGCTAACGAACTGTGTGCCGGTCATAATGGATAAGAAGGAGGCTCAGAGGAATAAAAGGTACATGTCTGATTCCCTGATGATGATAATGATGTTCGTGTGTGTGTGTGTCCATGTGTGTGCGTCTTTGGTCTCCAAACCACAAGTGTGCAAACAAGCATGCAAGACAGATGTTTTGTGGGCTCCCCAAACCCATTGGAGCTCCATGAGAAATGTGGTAAACGTGAGTTTTAATTCTGTCCTGGTGTCAGTGTGCACAGCCTGCTGTGCTGAAGTGAGCAGTGATGGACTGGATTGGGTATTCATGGTGAACCCACAGGAGTGATACACAAAATAAGAGCCACAATTTTTCTGGACACTTAGTGCCAGCTTCTGCAGAAGAAGCAGATTGTTAAAAGGCGAGTAAATTGCCAGCCAATCACCCAGCGGGCAGATCACTCACATCTGTGGGAGCTGAGTGTGTTTGGGGTTTTTTGGGATGATGTCATGGTTATAAACTCTTCACGAAGCCGATAACGATTATTAGTTATCAATGACACTGATAACCAATTTATATTTGCTGTTGAACTAAAACAGCAGTGTGCCAAAACGTAGAATAACCACTGATGGAATGTTACTAACTGGAATTTACTCATGTACTCTACTTAAAGGGCAACTCCACCAGTTTTACATTGTGTTCAATTGTGTTTACAGCTCTTGGGAAGTAGGACTGCGTATGTGAAAAAAGTAGAAAAAAGCCTTTTTGTGGCTCCAGGGGAAGCTGCATGTTATCTGATAAACTGCCTCCAGTGATGTCACTCACTGGCTAATTTGCATTGTGGGTAATGTAGGCACCTTGTTTTGATAAGGAAGAAGAACGCAAATAAAAAAGGTGATATCTCTGGTTCTGCTGTATCCATTTTGATCATTTGATGCTAAACTGTCCGTAGTGACTTCAACGGTGCAATGCTAGACCAGTGGAGTGCTTTTCAAAACCTGCTGCATACATTACCCACAGTGCGACTTACCCACTGAGTGACATCACCGGAAACAATTTATCAGACTATATGCAGCTTCCTCTGGAGCCAATAAAAGCTCTGTAGGCTGCTACATTCTTTCACATATACAGTCGTACTGTCCAAGGATTGTTAACACACTTTAATATTTAAAAGTTGTGGAGTTACCCTTTAAGTACATTTTTGAGGTACTTTGCATGAGTGTTTCTATTACTGCTACTTTATTATACTTCAACTATATTATGTTGACTTGATAATATTAGTTTTTTATTAATTTGCGTTTTGAGTTATTCACTGTTGATGAGCTATAACTTGTGACATGGAACTAATCAGATAGTGTTGTTGTGGGTTAAGAGGTAACTACAGGCAGAGATAGAACGTTGGATCATAGCTGAAGTATTGGGTTCTTGAAGTATTTTATTTAATCGTCAACTGGTCACAATAATCAGAAAAAAAGCTGAATATTGGTCCGGCTGATAATCGGTCAATCCTTAGTATAAACAGCCATTACATTAAAGGAAGCCTCTCACTTTGCTGGACCTTGAGACATATAAATCATCTGGGTTTGTCCTTTGTGTTCACATGAGCCCCTCACAATCAATTTGTTCCTGCCCAGCTGTGCCGGGGCTGTTATTCTCCGGATCTGTGCCATTAACCAACGGTACTGAACAATTTACAGAACTCCCCCTTCAGAGCTGAAATGATGTTGTTTGTGAGCCTGCAGTTCTAGCACCCCTGTAGTGATTTAATTGTCGCTGGATCAAAGCTCCATTTGCACCAAAACTTAGAAAAGTTAAAGGGCAAGTGACTGATTTTCTTTGTCGAAGTGTCATCCTTATCAATGCAGGTATCCGTCGATGTTTATTTAAGGTGCACTATGTAGTTTTGGGGGAGATGATTTAACCAGAAGAGAAAGATCTGCATTGACTGATTGGTATGCCTAAACATACTAAATCACAAACCCTCTTTGTTTTCACAACTGAATAAACTGAATTAACAAACTGACCTTAAAGAACAACACAATTTCATATTGTTCCACTTTATATGTGGCGTTTCCAGCATCAAATAGTGTTCTGGGGACCTTATTTTCCTCTGAGAATGGCTTGTTTAATCAGTTAACGGAAAAAAATAAATATCTCTTGAGTTTGTATTATTACCTCATTATTGTAAATATTGAACTTGGGAGTTTGCACTATGTAGTTTCTACCAAAACTACATAGTGCCCCTTTAAGTTGTTCAAAGTTGGGGTGCATCCTACCATAACCCGACCCTGTTGAGGCTTGTTGGCTCAAAGAACCGGTGCCCTCCTGTTGTACGACATCATTTCTTTTCATTTGATGAAATCTTATCTCAAGATTGAGATCAAATTATCTCAAGATGTTTGGTTCGGTAGATGCAAAGAAGTAATCTGTGCAGAAAAGCAATGGAGAAACAATTGAAACGCACTATCTCTACAATATTCTCTGTGGGAATTGCAATCGTTAGCGCTAAAGCGATAGACATGCAGCACAGTTCCTAATATATAGCCTTAAGGATGACTCCGCGTATACACATCCCATAGAAAAAAAGCGCAGATTTTTCCACACAAGCGGAATTTTTCTACTGCAGAGAAGATCCTTCTCTATTTTGAAAAACACAATCTTACACTAAACCACATGAGCACATGATTTATTTCTGCTTTGCCAAGTGTTTCCTTTGACTCAGGAAAGTGCTCACTGGACGCGACAGCCCTTCATTTCACAGCTGCAGCATCTACTCTGCACTTACAGCCCTCTCATCCCTTGTTCTTCAGCGGGCTCCTGCAACATCTATTCTGAGATAATTTTGCCTTGACCGAGACTGTTGGCAGACACACTATGTTAGACCTCCTCACTAACCAGCCACTCCATGCTGCACATTTACTAAGTGAGATGACTAATAGTATTATGCTAATTTGGTCTTCAGTTTGTGTATGAGCAATGCCTTAATTAAAATATCTTAAATGGTACAAAAAAAGCTTCCTTGCACAGCAAAAGTACGTAATTTGTAAAAAAGAAAAAAAAAAAAAAAGATGCAATAATCTGCTCGATACAAAAATCTTTACCCCACTTAAGGGCTCCATGGGGAATACCACCAATCGTATATCACTGCCAAATTCAGATGGCGTACCCTTGTTTTGCGGTTGAGAGCCTCTCAGATTGAGTGGCTGTCTCTCCGCAGTCCCAGGCATTCACCTTGCCTGCTCTCGAGATGGCAGTAAGGAGGGGCCGAGGTGGGCGGCGGTGGCACTGCCTGCCTGGCATCGTGTGGCCTTTTCAGCCGCGCAGGGCGCAGTGCGCGGTGAGCCAGCCGTGCGGCCCGGGAAAGGTCAGGCGTGTCAGACTGGATCAGTGTGCGTGTCCTGCAGCGTGCTTCCCCTGGAGTGTGCTGTCAGTCAGGGGAGAAGTGGAGCAGGCAGGCCCGCGCTCTTTAGAGGCTTTTTTTGGAGGAACATAACTCTAAGTGTAGGCCTCTTAAGTTGCTTTGCGGAGAGCGTCATGTCTGCTGAATGAATATGCCTTGTTGAGCAGGTTGTTTTCCTCTCAGGTGAATTCGGAGGCCCGCAGCGATCGGAGCTGCTAGGCTTACTTCTGATCGTTACATGTTGATTAGCCAACGGTTTAGACTGGTGATATATTCGATGCGACTCTGGGTCACAAAACAAAGAGCGAATTTTCAAATTGTACTTGCGCAAAGGAGGGGGCTGAGTAAATCACATCTACAGGAGTGTTTTGCATTAAAAAGGTTGGTAGGTCAGGGAAATATTTGATGTAGCTCGCCAGTGAAATGGAAATGAGCTTATTCAGTTTCTCGCTGTGATATCTTACCATCAGTTTCCATCCTGCTGCTGTCAGAACATCTGTCACCGAGATTAAAAAACAACACAGATTTATTGTTCTGTCTACAGGTCTGAGGTGAGGAAATTTTATCATCACAAACACATTCTGAAGTCCCTACAGTGGAACATTACACGCCTCGAATAAAGCAACTCCCATGTGTAAATGTATACAGTATCATTTTAGTTAAAAGGTGCAATGTATAAGAACTAGCTGTTCTTTCCAGTTCATACTCCAAACCAATAGGGGGCAGCGTATCATCAGAGTAACCGCTTACTGCTTCTAACCATAGCTGTCTTTAGCTAGTTAGCTCAGTTGGCCGTGCAGCTAGCGGTTTGGACTGGGTGTAGAGGGGGAGTGTGGGCGTTTGCACCACTCGCACAGGAGCTATGGACCGTAATGGGTAGCAGGGCTAGCTGGTTAGCATGCTATCTTCAGTACAATACATGCGTACAGTAGTCTTAACATCAAAACCGTTGTTAAATCACATTATGTTAATAATAATAATTTAAGTACATTTCTTGGTCTTTTCAACATTTCTTTTACATATTGCTCCTTTAATAATCACTGAATGTTTTGCATTTGAGCAAATTCCAGCAACACATATTTTTAGTGGGCCCTTATTATAGTAAATATGTAAGGTTAGACACTGATGTCAAATATTTTCATATTAAGTGACCTTTAAGATATTCTACAGACTTGACATTAAAAGCAGAAGAACCACATGAAGCCACACCACAAGAAGCACAAGGTCACTCAACCAGAACACAGAAACAGTCATGCATGCACATTACCATTCATACAACACAACGACAGCCTGCTTCTACCGCTGAGGCGACACAGACTTTTTACACAGCATCCTCTCAAGGCCCAGAGTGTGCACTTTTTTGGCTTAAGATCCAGAGCGGACGAAGACTTACAAGAAAAGCGCTGATTCTACATAAGATTCTCATTTATTCCAGATTCTCCTTCATGGCTTCAATCACTCAAGACTTGCCTGAAAATCTAATACTAATCGGAGCCTGGCTGTCGGAGGTGTTTGACAGGTGTTTGCAAAAATGAAAAAAAATATGCTGCTGTTGACATTGTAAGCATTTCTCACGGTATTATTTATATATAAATATTTTTTTCTGTCAAGTTTTAAGTAATAAGACGTTATAAGCTGTCAGTTTTTTCACATAGGGTAAAAATTAGACACAAGTACGATGTCAGAAAATGAGAAAAACACAGTACTGACCTGACTAGATGTGACCAAGACAAAACATTTAAATAATATGGTCTTCATCATTGTTTGATAAAATAAACAAAGGTGTATCCTAAGTAAGCTGATGATGTGAAAAATTATATACCATAAGGACAAAACTAGAAAACACGGGTAAACACACAGTTGACAAACAGTGTTGGAAGGTTAAATGTATTGAATGACAATAAAACTGTGCTGTAAAATATAATCAAACAACATCGTAGTCTCTCGTAGCCTGGATGTTCTCCAGAGTCCCGTGGAGTTTGTAGGCAGGCTCCTAGTACATAACCACATGCTACCTTGTTAATATTAGAATTCCTTAGAGGTTAATTTGCAACACATTACAAAAAAAACTCACCAGGGAAGCATGTGACTACGTACTAGTAGCCTGCCTACTGTACAAACTCTTCGGGACTCAGGAGAACATCCACACTTCGAGAGAACGCAATGTTTATTTTACAGTACAGTTTTATCCAACTATGTTCAACAAGCCAAAATAAATGCATTGTCTTCTGAGCTCTGTGTTTTGTCCCACCGTGTTAATACGGCTCTACATCTGTGTTGTCTAATTAAACCATCGTTGGTCCAAGACATTATTGGCAGTAAGGGGTAGCGACTAATTAATATACTTTGGATCTGATATGGCATTGCATTTGATTTCTAATTGCATCATTTTGTAAAGTAGTGTGTAATAGTGTATTAGGATGTCCTATTTGGTTTCTAATCAGAGTATAAATCGGTATAATATCGCCTAAGTATAGTATATTTTAGCTCTAATGAGGCATTATGTGCGGTTTCTAATTAAAGCATGATTTAGGTGTGTGGTTTAATCAGGCTGTAACTGTGTAATCTTATTTTCTAGTTTTTGCCTAATTTGACACAAAGTGCGTTTTATTAATTTACTCTGAATAAAGTTCAACCCATATCTCATGCTGAATGAAGAGTTTGTTTACAGCTTATAATATTTCTACGTGAAGTATATTTAATACCTTTGAATTTGTGTCCGGACTGGATTGAGCTTTGCTTACTTGTCCTTTCACTGATTCCTTACGGATGTCTCAAAGCAATGTGTCACTTCAGTATAACATCTATTATGCAGCTTTCCCTGGGTTCAAGAACGGTCCAGAGCCGCGCCATTACGCATGAATCAGTATTCGCTACAGGAATTCATATTTATTTAAAGTTCTGAAACCCTGTTAACAAGCAAAAAAATCCATCTAAATAGGCAGCTTGTATTTCACTCTAGAGAATGTGTGTGTGCAAGGGCGCATACCTCTAGGTTTCTGCTCTCTGTAGCAATTGCAAACAAGCAAATCATCTGCGCCTTCAGCTGTGTTCCGAAACACATCTTGCCATTATGTGGTGTTAGAAATTCAATTTGGGTTTGAAAATTTGAACAAAATTGACTCCAGCACACTGAGGTGAGGATGCCGACGCTGAGTTAACAGCAAATTTGCTTACACGCTTATTTGTGTCCCTACAAGCCCTGGTCTTATTTTTCTCGTTTCTCGCTTCCTCATCCATTTGCTCCTGTACACACTGAACAGGTACGTGCGTTTATTTTATTTAGATTAATGCCTTAATCATTCACATGGAGATGTTGATCGATATCCAGACCAGCACACTTAATACGCTCATGTTCACTTTTTATGAGCTTTTTTTTGGTTGTACAGAATGTGCAGCTTCCCCTTCAAACTGCGGCCTCATAATCTTATGCATATGCTGATGTCGCAGTTTT
Organism: Diplodus sargus; assembly: GCA_903131615.1. Classification (NCBI taxonomy): domain Eukaryota; kingdom Metazoa; phylum Chordata; class Actinopteri; order Spariformes; family Sparidae; genus Diplodus; species Diplodus sargus. The sequence goes on from CAEMYA010000089.1 coordinate 982,610, forward strand.
TTTTAATCAATTATGAAATCTTCATTAGCAGCTTCCTTGTTGCTCATGCATAATGAATGCGCAGTTCAGCAGTACAAAGAGACCAAAGCCAAAACATGAAGTACAGCACGGACGCTCTTCGATACTCTCCTTTGATGAAACACAGACAGAGAGTGAGACAGAGAGAGATGTGCCCGTATAGCAATCACAGAGGATGTCCTCTGCTGTGATTCTGGATAAGGATGTACAGATCAAAGTGTCCTCGAAGGTTTTTCATGCCACGTGGACTGAAAAGATGTCTTCAAATCCCTGTTCAAAGGAAAAATATTGGCCACTGCTTAGATTTTTTGACTGATGATTGCCTTCACTTTTCTTTCTTAATCGTATCATTCGCCAGGCGATATTTATTTGAACAGTTCTGATGTTGCCTCGTTGCTGTTGCACGTTTGATTGAACGGCTACTTTACAGCGATCACATATCCATTTGCTGCCAGTCTTCTGAATGAGAAGTCCTGTGTGCAATATGACCTGATGTGGGTTTTCTTTTCCAGCCTGTTGAAGGCCACAAGAGTTATCGTCAATGGTTACTCTTGCATAATTGGAATAGTACCCATTAAACGACGGGTAGCAATACTTCATGAGAATTATCTGCTTGGCTGAGAGCATTCTTTATTCATCAAGTGACTTAATTACAGAACCGTATAAGCAGCACGCAGTATGTGTATTTCACCTACTATCAAACCTTCTATTATGTTATTTCCACAAGTCATGAAAATAAAATATTCACATTAGCTTCATTTCTACATCAATCCTACAGGAGCAGTAATGGACTGTTATTACGTACCTGGCACATCGGTGATGTGCCCTAATCTTTGGCTGATTAACACCCGACATCATATTTTATTCATAATAAGCGATGCAGCGAAGGCTGCAATTACCGCGTGGCCGTTACCACTTTGAGATCTGATCACTGAACCGTGCATGTCTCACTCTATCTACTATCTTCGCACGAGGTCCACCAATGTCGGGCATCTCCCTGAAACAGCGTGTGGGAGGGAGTCGTTACCGCCCTGACCCAAATGAACTTGAAGTTGCAGAGAGCAGCTGTATTTTACACTGATGCAGATTCTGCTTTTTGGTATTAGACGGTATCTGGGAGTTTTACTCATAAGTAACTCAGAGTATCTCCTCTGGACCTTTCAATCTTATTGCACGATCTTCATCAGATGGAGTTTGTTCCGTTGTCATGGAATTGTAGAAATTTCCAGTGTTATGATGTGAGAGGCATCGCTCGTTCTGGTGCAGAGCTTTATTGCGAGTTTCATCTCATTGTGAAGCTGCCTGCCCCGCAACTTTTCCACTGGGTTCACTCTTACTGCTCTCATTGATAAAAATATGCACTAATTGCTTCCAAAAAAACTTTCAGGATCCGGATTTTGTAGATCAGTTTTTATATAAATTCCTTTTTCTTGGTAAAATCAAATTTAGCATTTCTGCAGTCATTTTAAGTGTGTCACCGATATAAAGGCGTATTCCAGTATTTTTAAACCTGTATTTACATATTTCTGAATGAAAATGTTTCATCCTTCCCAAATCCTTTGGGGCAACCTGACTGTCAAAGTTCTGCTCATTAAACATGCTTGTTTTTGCCCCTGACAGGCTGAGGTTGTTATTCCAAGCGTCTGACAAAATTATGGAAACTATTCCCACAGAATTTAGACCTTTTGGTAAAGTGTGAGATCCATTATGTAAACAGAATACAAGCATCGTTTAAGGAGAAATCTCACTCTGACATCGTTGTTGAGTTTTTGCAGTTGTCGCCTCATCTGGATTATTGTCAAAATCAGTTAAACAGTCAACCAGCACTTTGAAGTTTTCTCCTCTCACTCTGATTCATGTTTCCAGCGACATCTTCCTGCAACAAAGCACCTCGTGCAAGATTTCAGATCCAAAGACTTTTCCTTGAGCGATGCTCCTGTTTCTCGTTACAAAAGGGATGTTGTTGTAACCAAAAGGTGTAGTGTTGATGTTGTCAGACACTTACCAACATATATACAAAATATACATTTACATAACCTCAGACAAGCACTTTTAGTGGCTGTAACTTTGACAGTTGGAAGTGACCCAGAGGATTATGTTGTAGCCACTGCAGCCGCGCAGCGATGCCAGCTGAGGGGATTTACTGGGCAAACTTTTGGTAAGTATGAATCATTTACACACCAAAACAAATACATGGCCCAGTTTTAAAAATACCTTTCACAGGGTATTTTAGAGGGTATTTTAGAGATAACTTTCACAGTTTCAACTGTCTGTTTTCATTTGATACATACCAATTCTTTTAAATTGTCAAATTACTTATTTGAAGTGAGATCTTTCTGCTAGAGTAGTTTACTACTACTCAAATATTCTAGTTAGCAACTAATATTACTATGATAGTCCTATTTCGCCCTAAAAGACTTCTACCCCATTAGCTTGCATTGTGTCATTGGTTGTTTTTCTGATGGGGACGGGCTGGATGTTGTTTACGCTGCCCCCAGTGTGGCCAAGGAGAGTAGCTGCAGTATTACACATATTGATATGTAGTTTTTGTATCAGTGTATCAGGAATGTTGGCAAGCTCACACAAAACTGGAGGGAATCGCACAAATCTGAAACTTGAATTGAATACGATAATGGCAGTGAAATTGAACTTCGACTTTCCTTCTGTGTCTTCTGGAGCCTCTTAGCGAGTGAAAAAGTGAACACTCAGGAGCCAAATGACACATAGTAACACACTGAGTATGGTAATGGATGCCCCCCGGACGCACATGAACCTGAAGGAGGAAAATTGAGCAGGTTTACAGTTCTGGTCGTATTTTTAGGTGTAGGAGGCAAAGTGCTCATCACAGTGATGGGATGTTTATTACGTGTGCAGCTGTGGGTGCCCTTGCAGGCCTTGGACTTCCAGGGCGCGGAGATTGCTTTTCATGTGTCATTAATTCAAGTCGTCATTGCTGGCAGGCCCGAGCAGCAATTCAGTTGGTTTGATAATTAAGTGTTACCTCTACAGAGAGTGCAACAGCACATGTCAAGCACTTGTTCGACGTCATGACAAAGAAAATGAAACAGTCAAGGAAGTCATTAAATGTCATTCAAATTAGGCTATGCAGAGGGAAAGCGTATTGTTTTTCAATATAAACTTTGAAGTGTTTCCGTGCACAAAGTTGTACCTTGTTAACAATGGAGCATTCTCGAGTAAAGCTCATGAAGAAGCCAGTTTTCTCCAAGCCGACTGCCCATTTTCCGTTTTAATTATTTCTTTTACTCATTTTCATTCCTAATATCCAATTAAAATATCTTTGTTTCGCTCGGACCTTTTTTACATTAACGATAGAGATATCATTTTTCAATACTGTTACAACCTGTCTGTGTTAGTTCACAGAGGGCAGGAGCGAGAGGTTAGGTTTAAATTAACCATGTCAGATTTGGAGGATTGATGCTAATAAAGCTGATGAAGTCTGATGGAGTGAAAAATGGAGTTCCTTAAATGATTGCTGTAAAGTATCTGCTACTATGCCATCTGAATTTGAATCAGACCCACTTTCAAGCTGCTTTGGCTGTTCAAGTTTGTTCTCCTCTCATTTTTTACTTTTAAAGATGAACTTATATTGATTTATTATTTAGGTAACCTCTGCCAGGGAGGTTATGTTTTTACCCCGTGTCTGTTTGGTGGTTGGATTGTCAGCTGGACTACACATAGAACAGATTGCCAGGAAACTTGGATGAAGGATGGGTCTCATTAACTTCTACAATCTACCAGTGAGAACAAGTTGATGTAGATCTCAGATCTGATGAGCTCAAATTATGGCAACACAGTTATTGTTTGTTTTTTTTTAATTTTGAGTCATTCAGGGCTATTGAGTTTGACATTGGATGAGGATTGATTGAATTAAAAGACATTGTTGAGCCCATGATGATGGTATGCACTCCACTGAATGCCATTCTAATCTATATCAATATAAAAACACAAGTTAAAGTTGCTCTGCCTGATATTTTCACAGCATACTTAAAATGTAGCTGGGTTTACATGGAGTCTAATATTCTGATTACAATAGATCTAAAAGAATAAACAGAAAATAAATGCTGCATATAAACACCTCAGTCAACCTAAACATGTCCAAACTGAATGCAACTTCAATCATTTGCAGAGCTTCTTAAAATTCTTGATAAAACCTGATTATTTTTCCTTTCTGCACAAGTCCACTGTCTTGATGCAAATGCATGGTGACATAGGTTTCTCAAATCAGTAAAGATGGAGGCTTTGAAGATGAACTGTTCTGCTGTGGAGAGTTTGTTTTTAATACAAAGTCATAGAGAACTAACATAAAAGTTGATAGATCCATATTCCGGATAGGAAGCGGATCAAACATGTGCCAACTTCGTACAGCTGTTCGGATTATTTTTGTGTTGCATGACAACACTAGACCCTATGAATCCCCCTCAGGTCTACAGGGTTTTATGCCTCCTTCAGCTCATTGTTTTGGCTTTATAGCCCACAATTTTTTATATTTTGATTGAGTCCACTCTCATCAACAGGATCCTGTTTTCAGCAAAACACTCACAAAACCTGCTTCAAGGGACCTGCCAACACCAAACAGCAGACAGACACAGTTAGCAACTAGCTGGTGAACATAGTGGAGCAATTAGCAGCCTAATGTCTAGTTAAGTGTCTATGGTGGAGACCAAAACAGAGCTAAAAGGAGAGAAAATTGGAACATTTTAGAGACAAAATTGATGCTAGAGATTTTTTGCTGACAATTTTCGTTTTTTTTTTTTAAGCACACTTTTTGTAAGTACAGTTGAAGAGATGATAGGAAACAGGACAGGAGAGGCTGACATGCGGCAAAGGGCCCCAGGCCGGGACTCGAGCCTGGGGCCACCGCAGCGAGGAGCGAGCCTCTGTACATGGGACGCCCGCTCTACCAACTGAGCTAAACGGCACCCCTGCTGACAACTTTCTAAGGTGAGAATATGTCAGTGTTGTTGTTACAGCTTGTCGCGCCATGAGTTAGCTCAAGTCAGCACGGCTTTAACTAATACCGAGAAGCAAACAGAAAAAAGATATTTAGGATGAAGGACTTGCATACTTCAGCTTCAGAAATAGACAGATTATGCGACAAACTTTTTAAGACCTATGAGTTGAACTAATCTTTGCCATCAATCTCCGGGGTGTTCTATGTAATTCTTGTTTTATCACACAATGCTTATCTAAGGAAAGATGCGTTGTACTTTGTGTGAGTGTGTCCCCAGTTTCAGAAGTTTTTAATCACTTTCAGGACGATTATATTATTTATTTATTTTTGCCATGGGATGTCTCTTCTATTGCAAAGGGGATTAGTGTCCCAGTTCTACGCGGAAATCTGCTGCTTGATACACGATGCACCAAACAGGGAGTCCTGAGTTGTCTTCACACATTATTGTCAGTGCACGCTGGCTGAATAACTCCCCGATAGGCCTTTGCGGTATTAAAATTTAGGGGGGAAAAAAAATGAAAAGCCTGCATGTGTTTGAGTTGTTATGGATATTTGTCATTGTTCATTTGGCTCGGATCTGTGCGAGATGTAGTATGGATGGAGCTTACCGTCTTTCTCTAAAAGCCACTCTAGGTAATGAAAGCCGAGCAGCTCGCCAGAGCAGGCTTGCGGCTTCTCTCATGCTGCTGTCAAATACTTGCTGGTCCGGCAAATATGAATCTCCAATCGTCTGATTCAGCTCTTATATCCTGATTAAAATGTGGCATTTGGTTGAGTGGCTGGCAAAGACCCCTGTCCTACGGTTGCAGTTTTCAGGATCCTGTGGTAAGAATTTTGCACAATTTTATATATTTTTTTGCTTTGCTTTTATGGCACAATTTCACAGCGTCCTCACTGAAAGTAACAGCACTGCAATATTCTGCAGTCAAAGTGCTTTGGCAGGAGTCAGACATGTTGTTTTCTTAATTTGATCAATGCCATCACAATAATGAATACCTTGTTTTAATTCTGAAGAGTGTGCCATCGTGAACTCTCAATCCCAGACGGGCTCTCATGGAGCTGAACTTCCACTTCCCAGTCAGCTTTTGATCAGCGCGAGATCACCCCCTAGACTGGAGTAAAAAAAGAAGAGAGGCAAAGCACCTCATACTGATCTAGTTAAATGTAGTCGTCAGTCTGATGAGAATGAGTCAGCTGGTGCCGTGATTCAGAGATTCTGCGTTTAATGTCCCCGAGAGGCCTGTTTGGTGGCTGAGCCTTTCAAATGCTCCTATTATCAGAGGGGCAATTAACTTTGGCTCCGTCTTCCCCCTAATTGAGAAAAGAACATTGTACTTCTGTACTATAAACAGTCCATAAAAAAGTAATTGTGCAAAACCTGAAGATTTCTACCATAAATTCTTTAGTGTTTGCTGATCAAGAGCTGCCTGATCAGCAAGTCCCTGAATACTGCTTTGAAGACACTGGCTTTATACCGCTGCTACAGTCTTTTATGCTCTGCTGCTAAAATATTTGGCTTCAGAGTTGCTCTTTTCAGCTTTATCTTTAAAGGTCCCATGTTGTAGAAATGGAAACTTCTTGTCTTTCTTATTACAAAGCAGGTCTGGGTGTTATATAAATACTGTGGAAGTAGCAAAGTAACTCAATCCACAGAGAAAAGCACACAGATCCTATTCAGTGTCTTTAAACAAACCAATAGGACACCTGTAAGGTTGTGATGTCACAACTGTACAGTCACAACCCTCAGCCATGTCCCCAGTACTGTTGTGATTTCGCAACCACCGGCAAAGCTGATGCAAAAAACACAGTGGGCGGTGCCTGCTCAGGCCTGTGACAGCTGACCAATCAGACAAGACAGGTACTTAAACTGAGCGTTCAGATGGAGGGTGAATAGAGGTGCTGCAGCAATGGACAGTGTGAAAACCATTGAGAAAGACCTCAATGTGTTGTGTTGCAGAGATATACTGTATAGCATGAATTTTGAATTTAGCATGCTAACCATCTAGCCCTGGCTAGCCCTGTTCATAGCTCCTGTGCCATTTGTGTAAACACTAACACTCCTCTGGTGCTCTGAGCTCCTAGTCCTGACCACTGGATGCACTGCTAACAAAGCTAATTAGCTAATGGCAGCTACAGTTACCAGGAGTTAACTTTTAATCTGGTGATGTGGTTTTTGTGTGTCCAATGTAACTTCAACAAATGGCCAATTCTTACATATTGCAACTTCTGCATCTTCTAGTAGACAACTTTAATAAAAGAATGAACCTGAAAATAAGCATAATAGGGGATCTTTAATTGGCACCAACTTTTAAATCGCACACGCAATATCATCCCAAAACTGCGTGTTTAATTTTCCATTTCAAGCGCACATTACATTTTGGAAACAAAGCATCAACTTCCCGAATCACTGCAAAGAAACATAGGAAATAGAGAAAATAACACTATTCAACAACCATGTCAACAAGGCAGACCTGTTTAGCCTCTGTGTTAATTGAGCAGAAATGAGGGAATTTCCCTCCCTGCCTGTGTGTGTGTGTGTATGTTCGATGTCAAACAGTAACATGGAAAACGCCAGCAGCCATGCCCGGCCGTGTTATTTCTCAATTGATACCTGTAAGGTCTGACGAGAGAACTGTGCCAGGAATAACCGCCTCTGGAGTTGATTTATTATAACAACTGGAGAAAGGTCATCTGTCCTTATCTGGGGCGAGCCGGTGACAGGTAAGTTATACTGCGGGGCGGCGAGCTGAGGCTGCCTGCCTCAAACCGCTCCCCAATTTGGATTCAGTGGTTGACTGAGCACCTGGCACACTTAAAGTGTAAGCACAGGTAGAGTCACCTTCACACGGACTAATCTCCGCTCTCGCCACCCCAGAGTCTTCTGTTGTTTTGATGTTGTTGCTGGCTGGCGATGTAGTGAAATACATATATATATATAAATAAAAAGCAAGGACTGCACTACAGAGAGGATGTGCGCTGAGATGTGCTTCTACCAAAATCAGACACGGCATATATGTATGTATGTAAGTATTTATGAATGTAATAAAAATGGTAATCCAAAAAATATGTTCAATCAATAAAATTCCTCGCTGCTGGTGTCCTCTGCCTCTTTCCCTGTGCTGCAGCATCACTCCAACTTGCTGTGAGAGAGATTTGAATAATCTCACTGAACAGATTGCGGTCCAGATTGCCTCTTAAATTCCTGCATTTATAAATAGGTTCCGTTTTACTTTGCAAAATCATTATAGATATTTGATCTGCAGTGCATATAATTAAGCATTGACACTTGTTTTCATTAATGTTCGGTGTATAATTGAATATAAAACGATTTTTACGAAACAGTTTTCCATATAAATCACGCAACAAAACAACAAATCAGAATGTTTATCGCTAATAATCACGCCTGACTCTGAAATCATGCATATTTTCAAGAGCATAAAGTCAGAAAACATCGGATACGTTGCTGTGCGTGTGTGTTTTGTTGTGTGTTATGCTGAGGGAACGATAGTTTATTTCCCGCTGGAACAGGATTTCCCTCTTTTAGATCAATTCCTGCTCGCACCCACCTACGATATTGCAGGACAAATTGGCTCCCAGGCCACAGTATAATAAGTATGGATTGAAAATCTGTCCTAATAACGGTGCGGCACCAGAGAGTGGAGTAACATCTTGTGGCATCACAGAGTGCTGGTGTGGAACAAATAGCATTATGTCCCAGCACGTGTCGTGATTCAGCACATCAACCTCATCATAGGAATCCGATGTCCCCTCCGTGCGAGTCGGTCCTCTCGAGGTGCCAGATGAATGGGCTAGAAAGCAGAGCTTTAAATCCCGCTCACAAATCCAGGGATCACTTAACTTCTCATCAGTCCTCTATTCTGCAACGGATAGTGGACCTCGCTTCATTCATCATTCTGCGTGAGCCTTCCTCTCTCGTGTTTAGTGCTCCGAATTTGTTTACTCTCCCTTTGGAGGGCGGCGAGAGGAAATTGTCCCAACACTGGAGGCATTTTACTTCAATTGTCATGCCAGGCATGTCCGTGAATCAAAATAAATTACTGACAGAACAATATAAAGTGTCTTTGAGTGCTTCCTTTTGTTCAGAACTGTACGTATGAATTATCAGCGAATGGCTTTTCCCTCTCCATGTCGTCAAGAAGCAGATTATGCCTTTGTTAAATATTTCAAGACGGAGTGTGAAGCCATGCATATTAATTCCATATGACATAAATCAGAATCGATTCAAGTTTTTTTCTTCTCCGCAAAAGTCAATGTGGATGTGTTTGGAGCTTTTAGCAACAATGTGCAGAGAAGTTGCAGCGTCCTTCTGGGCCCGGGAATGCAATGCAGGGTGCCAACATGACTAATGGGCCCAACCTGGATCCTCTATCGATTTCCACAGAAATACTCAGCGATTGATTTGACTGCTTATGCCACCGCCATAATCTCCCCTTCAGTGATACGGTTGCACGCCTATTTGTAAAAGTGCTGCTGCAGCACTTCTTTTTTTTAATGTCAGCCACAATATCAAATCTGATCATGTCGGCCGCTCAGTGTGGAGCCGGGTGTCGGGTTACTCTGCTGAATCCAAACTACCATGTCACCTCTGGGTTATAAGAACAGGCGGACGTATTCATTCTGCAGCAAAGGTTTATAGGCTTGGGGACTTTATCGTTTTCATGAAACGTCATGAAATAACAAATGCCAAAATATGCATATAAAAATGCCTTTATGATGATCATTTTTCAGTGTCTTACTGTATCCATTTGACCACAGTGGTTGAAGAAAATGTTAATGCTGAGCAAACGGAAATTGTCCCTGTTGTCAAAATCCAGCTTGGACGTATTCATGATTTCTGACAACTTTTGTCTTAATTTTCAAAGCTAGGATTGGTAAGATTTGAGAAAACTACAAGAACAAGCTACATTTTGGAAACTGGAAAACATCCCACCTCCACCCTCCAGAGCCACTCCTGCAAAACACTGCCTGACAACTGTAAACTAAAACATACCCATGTCAGCAGTAAGACATTTTGGCTGCATTTTCTCTTCCATTCTTGTGCAGTTAGCTTGCTAATAGCTTTAGCAATATGTCCGTAGTGACGTAGGCAGACAGACGGGTACCCTGATCCGTCATTTCATGTGGGCAAAATGAGACGATTGGATGAGCATATTAGAGGCCTGCAAAAGCCACAGATACTGGATTCTTTTCCTTTTATTTGTCAGAGCACTTGATTTATTGATCGCCGTCCATATTTTAAGAGGTTGTCCCACAGCAAGAAGGGTGCGAGACTTGGCTGTGCAAGGTTTGCATGTTCTCCCCATGTCCAAAAAGTTTAATAGGTTACTCTAAAAGTGTTCTAAAATGTGAGCGTGAGTGGTTATTGTCAGCCCTGTGATGAACTGGCGACATATCCAGAGTGTGCCACGTCGCCCATCATCAGCTGGGATTTGGCTCCACGGCACTTCTTCAGCACTCACAATATAAAATGCATTGTGCATTTTCTATTTACGTTATATTGAACATATTTTTTGAATTGCGCACCTGCTCAACAATGCAGGCGCAGGCAAGGCGCGCTCGATCCGCTTGTATTCACCGTGTTTGTTCGAAGTGAGTCCCGCAGCCATCTCTGCTCTCCTCAACTGAGAAAGGAGAGAGCTGAGCTCCAAGCAGCTGTTCCAGCACAAGACTGTGGCCTTTCCATGTAGATGATGGATTCAGGTGCGGTGAGGAGGGAGAGGAGGGATCAGGCTTCGGGCTACGTCCGTTAATCACACTGTATTACCACACAGGAGGCATTTATCACCAAACACCAAAGGCTTCAGTCCACGGGGGAACACTGAAACCAATCTCCTCGCTTACATGCAATCCATCCAGCTCCACGAAAAGCAGCATTGTTGAGCGCCACCACATCCATTTTCTCTGTAAGAGGGGGATGTTCCAAAGAAAAAGTAAGAGGCAAAGAACAGAGAGGGAAGGAGGGGGTTTGGAGAGACTTTGGGATAAGTCCTTGCAAAGCCCTTGAGATATTTTTTCCCACCTCATCCGAAGTCACAGCCCTGTGTGTGCATAGGTTGCAAGCGTCTTTGCCACCATCAGCCCCGTTGCAATGAATGAGAGGGCCGAGTTTTATTCATACCGTGCCGTTGCATGTCTTAAGATGGCCTCATAGACCCGGAGGTATCGTAGCCGAAGCCACACCCTTTCGGGGGAACACAGTGTCTTATCCTGTTGGCTTCCAGTCACAAGAAGTTTCTTTCAGCAGATGATTTATAATATCAACAAACTGCGGATCCGGTTTTTGACCGGTGCTGCGTGGACATACATTTTGAGTAAACACTCAATAACAGTTCAGACTGAGCTGTAAATACGCTCGCCGTTGGTGTGAAAGCACAGCTACCGACTGTCAGCTGGATTCATCTTCTATCATACCTTGCCCCTGCACTGTCCTTGTCAACCAGTGAACTTACCAGTGTTGGTGGCCAAAAGTGATAGTGACGGAGTGGGAGTGAAAGAACAATACAAACGGTTGATCAGACTGAGTTCGATTGTAAGTGAGTTCGTCAGGCACTTTTGTGACTGCGAGACAATATCATCTGCTCATTCAGTTACAGAAGTAGCTGCTACGGTTCTCTACTTTGGGCTATACACATAAATAATGTAACTGGTTAAGTGCAGTAGAGTTCACTTTAAATTGGTGACACAGACACGCCATGGGAATTTCATAATAAAAGTGTTATCTGAAAGGTGCTATTTTTAAGTATTGGCCACCTGTCAAATTCATACTCGAAAACACAGAGCGGCATGTCACCGGAGTTAACTAATGGCGGCTGTTGTTAGCTCATTTAGCCGTGCATCTAGTGGTTCAGACCGGGAGCTCGAAGCACCAGGGTGTTGTTGACTTTTTACACCACCAGCACAGGAGCTCTGGAACAGGATGAGCCGGGGAGAACTAGTTAGCATGCTAACTTTAGGCAATATCTCTGTAAGAAAATAAATAGTAATTCATAAGGTCAAAACTCTGATTTCTTCACATTTTGTTGATAATTCTGTGATAAATTTGTGAGCATTTTCAATGAAAATTCTGACATACGGACCGGGTCACTTCATGAGTCTAGATGTTGGTCCCGGAGCAACATTACTCACGATGTTTTGAGAACAACACCAACAGGAGTTGCAAACGTATTACATCACATTGGCATTATTGGTCAGTTGCAGCAATTGATCCTTTTTTTTTTTGTTTCTGGAAATGTGGCATAGAAACAGGATAGGTTAAAATGTGAATTAATGTGTTGAAATCACTAAATAATTCAATGAATCGTATTCCATGGGGGATGCTAATGAGGGCTGGATGCTGCTGGAGTGCTTGGTCTCCAAAGAGGAAACCTTGTGTGAGACTGAACGAAGATTACACATCGTAACACCGGTTCTCTAAGCGCTGGTCGAGCCCTCTAATCTACTATTCTGCGAGCTGCTGACTTTACTGACACTGAGTTAGAGTACAGTGGCTATTTATTGGTCCTTCTTTGTCCTGCTTGGCTGAACCAGTGCATGGAGTTAGAGAGCTCTGTCCACACACTCACATTGTTATTATCCACGTGTTCAGACTTCTGCTATACCATACTGTCACATTCATCCTGCTCCTTCTTGCTCATGATCATGGATTGCTGTGAGCGAGTCAACTTAAGAAAGCAATTTTACCCACTCAGACTTTTTTAACATTCCCCCTGCAGCACGGCACAACATCCTCCCTGATTACCGTCCTGCAGGATCCTCATATACGGGCTGCACTCCCTTCTCTAACAACTTGCATTAGCCATGATAATGGTTTTCCCAGTGGGGGGTTGTGTTTAAAGGCTGTGAAATAATGTGCCTCTGTACGGCGGGCCTCTCCTTTCGTCCTGAGTGAAAGCTTAAGTACTATAAAAGGTTATTACACACTAAAAGCTGTAATTATTGAAGAGATATTAAGCTTTCAGTTCGAACACATGTTCTATAGTCAGAATCTTTGGAAAATGGTCAGCAGCATATGAGACCTGTATATTGGGCTGAAACACCGTTCGAGCCAGTGCAGATGTGTTTGTGATGATTTACAGCTTCGTTATTGATCAGTGTGTGGGAGCTGTGGCTGCCGGTTCCATGAGAAGGTTGTTTGATTTTGTCCAACATCTGTTAATTAACACCATCAGTGGAATGTAGCAAATTAGCGTACTTTAAATTTATGCTAATTTATACTCCTACTATGCTACATTTCAGAGGGAGATATTGTGTTTTTTACTCCACTACATATATTTCACTGCTACAGTTGATGGTTACTTTAATTTTACATATGAAACATATAATCAAGTTTTTTTTTTATTGATGATGCATTGTTATATATTAAGGGCTCCCAAACTCATACTCGGCAAAATCATGTATGTTACTTACTAATCAGGTCTATTGATGTTGTAGCTGTACAAAGCTGTCCTGGGATTTATGTGAAGTCATCATGTACTTACGTAATAAGAGATAAGGTTCTCCAAAAAAAATGACAAATTCAGTCCTGGTTTGCTCGCCCGAATGCAGGTGGACAGTTTGATGACGTTTTTTGTTGTCCTGAGAACATTTCTGGAGCATCACGGCAAAACAGTGTTGCAGCATTCTCCTAAACAACTGAGGTAGATAGGGACTCATTTTAAAACATTAAAAAACACTAGAAAACAAACAAACATAAAACAGCTCCATACAGTTTGTGTGAGTCTCTGGAAGCCCTGAGATCCAAAAGTGATTTGAAAAAGACAATATTTACGCCCTTGATTTACAGTCAAGCTTGTGCACCCACTTCAGATGGGGTGTGTGCAGACACGCTTTTAGCTGAGCAGCTACAGTGAAGATTTCAGCTGTAAGATATAAGATGTAAATAACATCAGTTTGGCCTGTGCAGAGCCAACGCTGTTTTGCTGTGAAACTCCAGAAATCTTAAACTGACTACAAAACTTCACCGACTTTCCATCAGCATGGGGGTGAGCAGATAATGAGGGAATCTTCATTTTGGGGGGAATTTTTCCTTTAAGCACAATAAAGCTATAAATTACTAAGATAACAGGAGAGACCCTGAAATCCTAATAATAATAAACGGTTGCCTCCAAACATCTGAAAGTGAAAATCTTTTGGGATGCTACAAGATCCATAATTTATTTATTTATTTTTAGTTGTTGTAACTTTTACCTGTTGTGTGTGTCATGACTGGAGCAAACACACAGCTGCATTTTAGACAGCAGGTTTGCCGGGGGGGGGGGGGGTCATGTCGCACAAAGATGTATCTGCCTGACATTTACATTGAAATGGAAAGTGTGACCCGGCGAGGTTATAGCCCGACTCATGCTGTAATTGTTTAAACGCAGAGGCACAGAGGTGCACTCCCTCGGGGCCCCCGGCCCCGGCGCTTGATAAATTGGAGCAAACAGACGGCTGTTTGTACACGGCTTTGATGAGCGGCTGTGTTTTGTCACGTTAAGACGACAAACAACGTCTAAGCGAGGGGTAACCGCCGCTGTTTTTAATTAACGCGCCCGGCACTTGCAATCACAGCAATAAATTTGTCTGCTGCGTTCGTCGTCTGGTGAAAGTAGATCAAAGTCAAAGCGGTGCCAGCAGTGTGTGTTTCGAGGTGAGCTTTTTTTTTTTTTGCCTTCTCTCTCTCTCTCTCTCTGTTTTCTGTTTTTTTTTTTATGTCAGAGCTACAGGGAAATATACAGTGCAGCTTTTTAATGTCACCCGATATTAGGAGGCCTCGGCTCAGTGGAACAGTGGCAGAATGAATTTCCCCTTGTGTTGACAAGAGTGGCAGGTCGTCCAGAAATGTATATTCATGGGTGCAAATGGAAATGGAACAACCAAAGAGAGGTTTCCCGCAGTGCCGGGGCCAGTTATTGATGTGCAGTGGAGGGAAGAGAGTGACATTTAACAGTGTCGGGATGAGCGGGCCCCTCTGACCGGGTCGAACGCTCCGCGGCGGAGGCCCTGGCACGTACACAATCGGACTACTGCATAGCTTGTCTTTACTGGGGAACTGACGGGGAGGGGGTGAGAGGAATGGGTCTCAGAGCTGAGGGAGTCATTTCAGCTAGCCTCCACCTTGCCGCAGTCAGGGGAGACAAACAGGAAAATCAATACTCCCACTCAGGACAGTTCACTACAAGGGCCTCCCTCAGGGCCGCTATCTGTCAGAGTCAGTCCCTCAAGCGGGATGGGATGGGAACCGCTGACAAGGTAGGTGTCAGAGCGCTCTGATCACGCCGTTAGAGAGCGGCCGAAGACTTGTTCGGCACCACGGACAGCTCCAGACAGACAGGGACAAAGAAGAAGGGATCGGTCAAAATGTCGGCCGCAGGTTCTTTTTCTCTTCATCTCACATTAGATTTCTGTGAGCGTGAAATAAAACGTACAGCGGTCACTGTCATCCTTTCTGTGTGACTGGCATTAACAAGGAATCCTCTCGTTTGATGATAAACATAATCACATGAATGACTTGTGCAAAATATATAAATGAGACAATTAACTGTGAAATCATGAAATTGCTGTGATTTTGATGATTGAGTTGTGTTTGCGTGGAACTAAGAGTGCTTTAGATCACAGCCCACATAGTATCACATTAGGGTGGCTGTAGCTCAGGAGCTAGAGCGTCGCCGGTTCAAAGTGCCCTTGAGCAAGATACTGAACCCCAAATTGCTCCTGATGAGCAGTTGGCACCTTGCACGGCATCCTCCGCCGTCGGTGTATGAATGTGTGTGTGTGTGTGTGTGTGTGTGTGTGTGTGTGTGTGTGTGTGTGTGTGTGTGTGTGTGTGTGTGTGTGTGAATGGGGGAATCTGACAAATGCTGTAAAGCGCTTTAGTTAGTTAGTTACTAAATGCAACAAAGGGGGGACAGAGAAGAATATGAGAACAGCTTTTTTTTTTTTTACTTGCCTCAAAACGTGAAAAAAACACTGACTGCACAATTTGGCGTCCGAAGAGTATATTAACCATTCGTCAGAGTTGTGATTTGTAGAGGCTGTGCACAGAGCTGAAATAAGGTAAGCTTGGAATAGTTACCCGGCACATAGCCCGTAATACTAGACTAGTAGTTTAAGAATGACTAAAGTATAAATTCTCC